>CP092886.1:68776350-68872593 GCA_030710605.1 Cordylochernes scorpioides
TTCTCTCATTCAGTACTTTTGTCTGAAGATGGCAACAACGCTGTTACCGAAACGTCACACACTATTTATTTATTTGGATTTGGTCTTATTACCAGTGTAATTTATGTTTTGAAAATTTTCATATATGCAAAAAAATGTATTATTGGAGAAAAAATCTCTTACTTTTCTATTAAGTGGGTTATTATTTAGATCAATGTTATGCCATATCATTATAGCTATATAATTATTAACTAATTAGTGTATGCTGGGAAAGCAAACATTTATCCAGATTATCATTAGATGTTAATTATGGGATCTGTTTTTGATAAGGCACAATTTGGATTATAGTTTATAAACACAAGGTAATAAGACCAAATCCATATAAATAAATAGTGTGTGACGTTTCGGTAACAACAATGTTACCATCTTCAGACAAAAGTACTATATTTACTACTTATTCAGTACTTTTGTCTGAAGATGGTAACAACGCTGTTACCGAAACATCACACTATTTATTTATTTGGTTTTGGTCTTATTACCTTGTGTTTGGAATGTGTTTTTTCAATTCGTAACAAATTCTCATCAAAGCCTCTTATCCAAATTTTCCTCAGGTATTGATTAAAGAATGCGTGTTTACTTCATTAAGCTTCAATTTTACATTAAAATTAATAATTTGGGAACATTATTTATAACGTTCAAACCTTGTGTATATAATATGCCAACACAATAAGGGATATTTATGATGTTTTATAGATTAAATAGGTAAAAGGCTCCTTTTTTCAATATCATTTTTTTCCTACATGGATATACTATGCTGCTTATTTGGCTTATATTATGGGATTCAAACCAAGAAATAGTCTGTGCATAATGCTGGCCATGGTTTAATACAGTAGAACCTCTCTTTAGTGGACACCTCTCTACAAAGGACAGTTTACATTTGCAAAATTACCATTTTTACAATTTAGCAACTCTCCGGTAAGAAGACACCTCTCTCTAAAGGACACTTTGGCTCTGCAATTAGGTGTCTTTTACAGGAAGGTTCTACTGTATATATTTTTACTCCGGTGCCCCCCCCCCCCCCCCCCTTTTTTTTTCAACTTCTAAAGCAAATTCTCCTTCTTTGATTTAAAAAAAAAATAATAATAAAAACTCTTGACATAAAGATTTACATTTTTTAATTTTGCTGTCTAAACTCACTCAAACCTCTTCACTTGATAGATTGAAGCTTTGTTTCAGGTCATAGTCCTAGATCCATTTTTTTTGTGGATAGTTTCATTTCTGGCCACTTTTGGTTATTTCCAGTAAATACCTGCATAATTTCATAAAAGGCTATTTCTGTTCAGCAGTATCTTTCCAAAAATATATATATTTTTTTAATGGCAATAAATGTGATTTAAGGTTCTTTGAACTAATCAAATATAGAAATTTGTTTTCAGGTTTCAATTTTTCATTTTTACTATTTTTACTGTTTGGTTTTTACAGCATCGTTTTCACAATTTTATTATGTGTTTTGGTTCAAAGTGATAAATTAAACTTTTATTAACATTTTACCTCATTTTTCTATTATAAACATCGAACAAGTTTGTTTTAAATGCAATTGACATTCAATATTCTTAATATTAAAGAAGTGATAATGTACCAGGTATTTTTCCATGGTTTTTTCTATATATTCATTTTTAATATTTCCAAGGTGATTCAAGTTTTCTGATTTTCAGCATAATTGTTTTCATTTCCTCCTATCATCGATGACATGCTGTTTCCAGGAATTAAAGCTTAAAAATCAGCCAACTCCTAAATGTACAATGCTGCATTTTAACAAGGGCTGTCCATTCATGGTTCAACTTGAAGAAACCCAAGTAGGATTTTTTTATTTTTGCTTTTTGGGATGATGTTTTTTTTTTTTTTTTTAATTCTTTCATTATTCCTAACTTTATATTTTGAATATCTTTTTAGGTTTTTTTTTTTGCTTCTATTTAGCCTTTGCATTTTTCTTCACAATTTACCCTTTTTTGGCATTTTGCAGTTTTCCAAAATTATTAAACTTTTTTTCACTTCAAAAATCTTTTGAGTATTTTAGTTTGGTATTTTGATACATTTCCCTTGAAAAAAAAAAGTTAGGCCCAATTATATTATCATAATCCATATTTTTTTCTGTTTGGCTTATATCTATATTTTGTGTCATAGGAGCTTCTGAAGAAATGCCACCAATGTATGGAAGTGTTGAGAGCTGCCAAAGATCGGCAAGCAGCTGAAGCTAACAAAAATGCCAATATCCTCCTAGAAGAATTGGACAAAGAGCGAACAAGAGAGGAAACACGTAAGGCTGCTGCTGCCAGGAGGCGAGAGAAAAAAAAGAAAAAGAAGAAGGAAAAGCAGGTATGCTCCGAAGAATTTTTAAAATATGCTAACATATGTGTTTTTTTTTTAATATATCCCATGTACACTGGTACAGGCCATTTTAATCATGGTGGGTAGTTAGCGACTGCTTTTACTGTAAGTGCACATGTGAAAACCAGTTTGACTTTTGCACTTACAAAAGTGCCAGAGCCCTGTTTGGTTATGTGCACTCGGTGGTGGCGTTGGACTTTTGCAAGAATCGGGGGCCATTGGAGCATTTTTTTTTTTTATTATAAAAAAAAAAAGGCCAATGCCGGATTCGATCCTGAGTCATAGCAGTCGAAAACTTATGGTTTAGACCACCCTTCCACTTACCCCCATTCTAATGTATAAATAAGGGAGAGGTGCCCCTCTATTGAAATAGGAATTTTATCCTCGCGCACCCCTGCATATATATATATTTATATATACAGTTACGAGCGTCATGCGTTCTTCATCTCTGTCACCGTTTGCTTTTTTTTTTTTGGAATGGCGCTCTCCTATTGGTTCCCTACGATGGCGCCGCCACTGCACGAGATACTTTGCCCCCCCCCCCCCACTAGCTTTTTGGTTTTTGTAACTATTGTGTTGGAGCGGGTCGCTCCTTAAATAAATGCATATATTAGTTAATAACTAAATGGAATCCTCTCTTTCTTTTTCCCAGTAAGAGACGCCTACGGAAGCCAAAAGTACATAGACAGATAAAGCACATAGGCTATAGTTATTAACTAATATATGCATTTATTTAAGGCGCCAATTTATAATTGTAACAAATAGTATTTGAATAAAAACATTCAATCGGGTAAAACACGGGCGTTAATGATCCAACAGGTCCACGTGTCTAAATTAAAACACTGGCGTTGCCCGGGTCATTCGGCTAGTATATATATTAAAAACAAAACAGGCATATTCTGACCGCTCACATGAGCATTTTAGATGGCATAGCACCATCTAGCGGAACAAAAATAAATTAACATTTATTTAACTAGTTCCATGATTTTTTTGACCAACCCAGTTTCTTGATAAATCAAGAAAAGCCAACCACGTATGTGTTTTGGGCTGTTGGCCTTCGTCAGATCATTTGTCCTAGAGGCTTCCTGAGAAATCAAGAAATGGGTATTTGACCAAAAGAACATTTTATTTTATTCTAATAAAGGCTGTTATTGAAATGCTGAAAAGAAATTATATACTGACAGAAGTATCCCTTTTGAAAACCATCTAAAAGCTTAAACAAACAAGGGATATAGGAAACCTTCCCTTATAACAAACTTTAAAAAATCCCCAATATTATTGAACAATGGATAGTCAACCAATGTCTATAGTGAACCAAAGTTTCAGTCACATTGGGGTTCACTTTAGAAAGGTTTTACTCTATACAGTAGAATCTCCATGAGAGGACACTCACACTAGAGGACACCTCTCTATAAAAGACAGTTTTCATTTGCAAAATTACCATTTTAACTTTTTGCAACTTTCCGGTAAGAGGACACCTCTCCCTAAATGACACTTTGGCTCTGCAATTAGGTGTCCTTTAAGGGAGGTTCTACTGTAATATATATATGTCATAATATATGCTCTTCCAGGATTAATAAAACAAACCTAGAATCAGCCAGAGAGAGATGGGTAGCTAAAGGGCGTCACTTTAGAGATCACGACATTCCAAAGGGGCGGCAAAAGGGGTCCGCCCGTCAAAACCTGGGGACTATTTTGGTAGTCGGGGGTGACCACACAAGACAGTCGTTCAGCGGACAGCCCTCTCACTACCTCTCTCTCTCGGATGGCTTCCAGATTCCTCTTCCAACTCGTCGTGTGATTATTTCTCTCCTCACAACATTATTACCACTATATTGTCACATTGAAAGTCGACAGGATCATATCACAGAAGAGTCGACAGGATAATACCTGACCGGGAAACAAATCCCTCATATACCAGAGTATGAAGAAACAAGAAGCCAAGCCACGATGATCGGCCAAACCCAACTCAACTGTAACCACTCCTCTTCGAGCCCTCAACCCCTTCTTCGCCAACCTTTGAACCGTGATTCCGAAGAAGTATTCACCTACGACGGAGATGGAACTGCCACACTTCTTCCAGCACTAGATCTGCCCAAGAACGACCACTGTGCCAGGGCAGGACACCTTCCACCATCATGGACAAGACTCCGCCATATCCCTGCCGCTGCTGTGATGTACAACACTGGTACGCACAGTGTCACAGACAGAACTCTCCCGAAGCTCAATGAACTTACCTGCGCCCTAAACCAACATAACTCGTGAGTGTAATTGTTTTAACTCCTACCATTCATTCTTTAAATAAGTCATTCCTCGTAAATTGTCCCAATATTTACATAATTAGCTCCATTTATTCTCTCCACGCCTATTAACAATGATTTTATTCTCCATACTATTCATCTAGATATTTGTAACTCATTTAATTAGTTACCTTACCAGTAGAATTTAACAATTGTCATTTTAATTAAATAATTTCCATTTTAACGTAACTCTTTAAAAAAAAAAAAAATTGGAATTCTACCTATTAATGCTTTACGATTTTTACTATTAACAATAGATTTTTCATAATCAATTTATTTATAAAAATATGCCTCCAGCACCTAAACTTTTGTATACCTATTTGTATATGACCTCTCCTACTTGTAAGCACGGCTCACGAAAAATAATGTCTTTCCCTAATCGACTCAAAATTCACCCTGTAATTCAGGCGTCGAAGAATTCCATCCACCACGTGAGCCTTGCTTACAACCAACCCTTGGTGACTCTTATCTATCTTCCCCTGAATGCCCTTCTCATTCTTACAACTTTGTTGATCTTATACCAGCTCAGGACCTTTTATAGAATTATTGATTAATCAATTATCGAACTTCTATATTGTCATTTCAAAATCCTAATCTTCGCCCTTCATTTATGATAATATATTTCGTAGTTCATCTCTAGCATATCCACCGACCCACACCATCTAGACAATGGTGTGTTCGTCACAGGATGCAGATTGACTAACTGCTAGATATTTATCAAACCCTTTTTGTTCGCACTTGAACAATCTGCATCGAGTGGCACAGTTCGCTTCTTCTTCTCGGGCCACACGTTCGCCACACGGACCCTGTCTTCAAATCTATGTTTGTCCATTGTCCAAACCAACACGATATAGCCTACCTTCGATATTTCCAACGGAGGTACGTTAAACATCGTCGCTGATTCTGTCCGGTCCGTCATCATTTCGCGCAGACATGGGTCTTACGTTCAACCCACCGCGAAATCATCGCCTTGCACAAGCTCCCACGACAGTTCAAACACCTCGTGTCCGAGCAGCTTGTCACTTGTAACGGACAACGCAGTCCTCGTCCCAATTTTTAGCACTGTGCGCGCATACTTTCCGCAAATTAAATATATGTCCATTCGACTTCCTCGCCTACACACGGGACTTTTCCCCTCGGACTCACTACACAAGTAACTACATAGATAAGGTAGAATGGCCCAGGGCAAGTTTCCCCTCGCCCTGTTCGCCAAGGTTCTAACATTGTATGTAGTTTTATATTTACCTCAGTCCTGAGCTCACACAATTGCCAACCTCAACCTCATTTCTCATACTCTACACCTATAGCATAGAAAGCCCATGCCAAGTTTCCCCTTGCCATGTCTGCCTGAAAAATATCTTAAAGTGTAGAGTTCCCCAGTCTTAATGATCTTCAGAATTTCATCATGTGTTTGTGACTCCCCTTCTCCTTGTTCACACTCCTCAATGTCATTTCCCATATAGTACATTAGATTTTGTTGTATATAGCCTTTTATAACCTTGATATTTTCAAAGATTTCCTTAAATGTCAAACTCTCCGGTGTTGTAAAACTGCTTGTAAATAATATTTACTTGTGTACTATACAATATTTTATTTACATAAAACTATGTCACCATTACCTTAACTAATTTCAACTGTAAAATTATTTTCTCTATTCCTGGCTTCTCCAGCTTTAAGTATACTCAAACCATGTTCAGCCTTCTTCAACGGGGGCCATATGTCATAATATATGCTCTTCCAGGATTAATAAAACAAACCTAGAATCAGCCAGAGAGAGATGGGTAGCTAAAGGGCGTCACTTTAGAGATCACGACATTCCAAAGGGGCGGCAAAAGGGGCCCGCCCGTCAACACCTGGGGACTATTTTGGTAGTCGGGGGTGACCACACAAGACAGTCGTTCAGCGGACAGCCCTCTCGCTACCTCTCTCTCTCTCGGATGGCTTCCAGATTCCTCTTCCAAATCGTCGTGTGATTATTTCTCTCCTCACCACATTATTACCACTATATTGTCACATTGAAAGTCGACAGGATCATATCACATATATATATTTTTTTTTGCAACATAATTTTGAAAATTATCGCATGACAGATGAAAAAATTGGAAGACATGCTGAAAAAAAAAGAAGACCTGTCTTAACTAATTTAGAAGTGTGTGTGTGTGTGTAGTAAAAAAGCATTTTTATCTCCCATAAACATCAATGCCAAATCCCCTTTGAAGGAAAACATTAGCATTAGAGATGCTTTGTCTGGTTCAAACCATTTAATTTATTGGTTTTATTGTGTGCAGCAGAGAGCAGCCAAGGCAGCTATGAACCCTGACAAAAAAGAAG
This sequence comes from Cordylochernes scorpioides, assembly GCA_030710605.1. Classification (NCBI taxonomy): domain Eukaryota; kingdom Metazoa; phylum Arthropoda; class Arachnida; order Pseudoscorpiones; family Chernetidae; genus Cordylochernes; species Cordylochernes scorpioides. Next base: position 68,783,349 of record CP092886.1, read on the forward strand.
AAACTAAGAATGGCAGCCAGTCAGAGGAAGAAGAAAAAGATGATGGGGAAAAGGAGGATGAAGAAAAAGAAGAGGAGGAAGAGAAGGAAGAGGAGGAGAAAGAAGACAAGGAGGAGGAATACAAGGAAGAAGAGGAAGAGGAGGAAGAAGAAGAGGAGGAGGAGGAGGCTCGTGTGCCCTTACCCAAGCCAGGTGAGTTCACCATAATTTGCTATATAAGAAAAATGATGAGAAAAGTTGCAAAAGTGAGAAATTTCTTTCATTACAAAACTGTATCACAAGCTTTGGAACCTCACATTCATTAAACTGGAGCACTGGCAAAAAGATGATATTATATACATACAGGCTAAAGCTATGTTTTGCACATATTATATATGATATATTTTAAAATATGTAAAAAGTGTTCCAGATACTTTTCAAAGAGTTTAAGCATGTATAAAGAAAGCAAAAAAGCTCATGATAAGGTCTCTTAATAAGTCTTGCCTTTGCACATTTTTCTCATAAAAGAAATATGTCTATACTCATTCCATATAAATTGCTTAATATTCAAAAGATACCAGCCAGATTTGACACTAATTATGTCTGAAGGTATGAAAGTATTTTAAAAATATTATTTAATAAATAATTAAAAATTAGTTATAATTAAGCAGTTTGCACCAAAACATTGCCACATCAGAGACTTTAGAAGTACAGTGTTAAACTACCACTCAGTTTGAAGTGACTTTTTGTGATATTTTTCTATATATTTTTAAAAAATTAGTGCACATGGTACAGGCCATGATAATTATGGCGGCAGTTAGCTACTGCTTTTACTGGAAGTACAAATGTAAAATGGTTCAACTTTTGCATTTATATACAAGTGTGGCAGCCCATTTGGGTTCTTGTACTCATTGGTAGGGCTGAATATATGCATGAATAGGGAGCCATTGAAGACTTTTTTTTCTGAGGAAAAAATTGCTCAATGCAGGATTAGATCCCTGGTCAAGGCTATCAAAACTAAACTGTCTTTGCCACCTCTCTATCAACCTTCAAGGCAGTTAAACACAAAAGTAAAATTTTACTAGGCTAATTTAGTTCAGTTACTGCTTCAGATTTTCAGGATAAAACTCTCTTTAGTCATTTTTCAACTATAAGTTGAATGGCAAAGGATATTTATTATTAATATATTGATAATATTGGTGTTTCTAATTACAGTAAAGTCTGTCTTGGGAGTTTCTATTTGGTTCCAAGCAAAAATGCACTTTCAAGACAGATTGACTCCTAAGAGACACGAAGAAGATATATAGGATATTTAACATATTTAGCCTTTTTATAGGCTTTGAAAATTTAGATGTGAAGGCATAGGTCAGACAATTAATGGAAAAACCAACAGTTACCATTAAAAATTTATTTCTAAGATGGGAATACTCCAAAGACAGATGACCTCCAAGACAGGTTTTACTGTTATAATGTTTAAATGATTCTTGATTGGGCTCAATAATTATCTTTCCACCCTCTCTTGATTTACAAACAATAAAACAACCAATAATTACTTAATGTTTAACCTGAAGAATTTATAATGAAAAATTGTTCCAGTGGAAACCCCGCCTTTACCTCCAGCAGCACCACCAAAAGCCCCACCTCCACCTAAAGTTGCTGCAAAACCCAGGCCCTCACCAAATCCCTCAGTAGTGAGAGTACTTCAAGAAGTGAAAAAGGGTGAAACCCTAAATACCAAGAGTATTGGAGCTGTAGCCAGCCGTTCCAATAACGGAAAAAAGCACAGTCAGCGAGGTGCAGCGGGAAACAGTGGAAGAAGTCAAATGTCCAATGGAGAGATTGGAAGTGGAGAGCTGCCTCTACGGACTCCCAAAGTTTCACCCATGTGAGTGGTATAATTATTTTTATAGAATAAATCTGGTATTATGGTGTATTCATTGATTCAAATTAAAATGAATTTTTGATACATTTGTTAAAAGGGATAGATGCTTTTTTTTTTTTTTTTGCACAAAGATACTCCCATCTTCCCACACTTTTATAATTCAATGAACTTTGTGAAAATTTGATATAATTTCACAATGCTCTCTAAAATAAGAATTTTATTATGAAAAAGGTAAGAAAAAAAATGTCTTAAAGAGTTTTAAATCACATAAAATTTTATTTTTTTTTTGCACTTATTTTGACAATACAGCAGAGCCTCCATGAGAAGACATTCTTGCTAGACGCCACCTCGACAACCTCTTAAGTTAAAAAACATCTTTTTTTAAAGTACACTTTGGTGCTATGCATTCAGGTGTGCTCTTTAGAGTGATTCTACTGTATATTTATGTATAATCCCAGTACAATTTTACTTTTGTACTATTTTTTTACATTAAAATATATAAAATCTGATATAAATAAATAGTTTTTGTTGTTTTTTTATCCCCTTGTGTAAAGATTATACAAATTCCATGAGTTCATGAATGGGATGTAGGGGTGCAGCTTTCGCTGATCATGACACCATGATTTAGACACTTTGGTGAAAGTATGAATTTGCCTGTAATTTGAGGCCGTTCTTAACATGGAAGAGGGACCCTTGCTGAGGTCCATCAACCGAGTCAGTTGAACTCAGGAATTTTAAAAAGGTCTTTCTCCTCTTTCTAACAATGCTGCTGTTGGTCTGCGGCTGCTTATTTGTCAGAGTTATTCTGCTTGTTTCACAGCCTGCCTTCATATTTGAAGGTCATTCCCCTATCCGCCACCTGGGGATGGGCCCTGTAGCATTCAGCTCTGCTATGCGGTAGAACCACTCTGTGAAGGACTTATTTGAAAAGGCTAACTTTGTGTTCCATGTTTTGATGTAAAATGCAGTAAAAATATAAATTATTTTCAATATACAGTTAAACCTGTCTATAGCGCCCCCTCTAGGGACTCTCCAAAATAGGGTGCTATAGAGAGGTGGTGCTATAGACAGTTCACTTTTAATGTAAAATGTTTACATTTCAATGTTTAAAATCGGGCGTTATAGAGAGGAAGGCACTATTTAGAGGGGGCGCTATAGACAGGTTAAACTATATATATGTTACTATATGGTAGTAAAACTTCCCATCTAATAAGTTGCCTTCTCCCTAAGTGAACACTACCTTACAAAATCCAAGAAAGACCCGAAGTCTATCCAGACTGTAGTATCACAAATATACAGCATGATACTATGCAATGATCAACGATTTTTCATTTAATTGTTTATTAATTTATAAAATGAATCTAGTTAAAAATTGAAGAAAAAAACTTACTTTGAAGATCTTTTGTGTACAGCCATACATTGCATGAACTAGCGTCAGGCAATGACCTGGTGTACAAGTCTTCTCCCAAGAAGTCCAATTCCAAGAGAGATGAAGGCTGGAAAGAAGTTACAAGGAGGTAAGTTAAAACTATGAATTATATCATTCCCAGATAGCTCTCTGATCAAGTTTGTATTGATTATTCTATATACAGTTACGAGCGTCATTCCTCATCTCCTAATCAATCAGTCAGTTTTCATCTCTGCCACCTTTGCCCCCCCCCCCCCCCCCCCCACTCGCTATTTTGTCTTTGTAACTATTGTGTTGGAGTGGGTCGCTCCCTAAATAAATGCATATATTAGATAATAACCAAATGGAATCCTCTCTTTCTTTTTCCCAGTAAGAGACACCTACGGAAGCCAACAGTACATAGACAGATAAAGCACATAGGCTATAGTTATTAACTAACATATGCAATTATTTAAGGCGCCAATTTATAATTGTAACAAATAGTATTTGAATCAAAACATTCAATCAGGTAAAACACGGGCGTTGCCCGGGTCATTCGGCTAGTATATATATATGGATGGCTTTTCTTGATTTATCAAGAAATTGGGTTGGCCAAATATCGGGGAACAGGCTAAATCAATGTTTAGTTGATTTCTGTTCCACCAGATGGCGCTCTGCCTTCTGCAAAGCACATGTGCTCCTGGTCAGGATATGCCATTTTTAATATATATATATAAATGTTTGAAAGGTGTCAAGCAATATGATGTTGATTAAATAATGCATAGTAATTATTTCTTGAAATTCAAAGTTATGGTCTTTTAATATATTTGAAATAAGCCACATTCTCTTGCTGAAATTTACTCTTGTCTTTTTTTTTAATGTTAGAGATACAGTAGAGTTTCTTATGAGTGACTCGTCCCATGAGCAACCACATTGCAAGGCACGAATGAATTTCCCTCATAAGCTTACTATCACGAATCTCCCATGAACGACTGTCTCTGTGAACGACTGTCTCTGTGAACGACCAGTGACCAATAAAAATCTATTTTTAGTCTCATGAGAGACCATTAAAAAATAAAAATTAATGCTTCTCTCTCTCTCTCTCATGTTTAAATAATAATAAATTTGAAATTATTCAATAAAATATTCGATTGTTAAATATTTTGCGACACAATTCACGAGCACTTTTTGAACAAAGAATCCTCTTTGTCATTTCAAAAGAATTAAAATGTTTGTGTTGTGTGTGGAGGGGTTAAAAATGATTTACTTCAATCTTTTTGAAATACTTTATTTCTCAGCTAACTGCTGTCATCCATATTAAGAAATTCTCTGTTGATTAGGCTTATTTGATGCCAAGTTTTGAATGGTCTGATATTTAAAACATGTAGAGCATGCAGCGCATCAATAATAAAACTGGAATACAATATCAAAAAGGTTGAAGTAAATCATTTCCAACTATATTATAGAGCCAACCTGCAAAATGGCGTTTTCCATAAAAGGTTTACTTATTAAACATATGTAGGTTACACACACATAAATGATAATGTAAAACACCAATTTTTCATTGAAAGAATCTACAATAACTTATCATGACAGTCTCCGATGAGAGACTGGGTTTGCCGTGCTTTTTGAGCGGTCTTTCATGGGAGACTACTGTATAATCACATAGTGTATATCAAGAGAAGAATAATAGAGTGGTGTAAGAGAATTTTTTCTTTATTTGCATATAACACAAGCTTTTGAGCATAAGCCCTTCAACAAGCTGACAACTAAGATAATATTTACTTGTGATTGCAATCTTACACAAACTTTATCTGAATAAAATTATGATAAGGACATATCATCATCATTGCAAGCCTAGCTTTTCACCATATTTATAACTATCTTGTTACATAATTATGAGTTGTTGGTCATCATTCTACAACTTAGTTTTTTTTTTTTTTTTTTGCAAAAAAAAATATTTTGGTGAAACTACTGTGATTCATCAAGAAGCCTTTTGTGGCTGTTGGGTCAAGGATGTTCAAACGGCGGGGTGAATCTCTGTTTGATTTGTTCTTATTGACCTTCATGCATTATGGAGAACAAGCCTGTAACACAGAGAGAACATCATCCAGAGAGAGCATGACTTCGCTGCTGGACAGATGGGCTTCTTCTTTCCTGATTGGTCCGTCCACTCCCCTGGTCTACAGGTGGTGGACAGTTTTGGCCTCCTTTAGACTTCATCATAACAATACTATTTGAAAATATTTCTTGAAAGCTATTTTAGGAAGCAAATTTATATTTGAAACATAAGCTAACAAAACCACATCCAAATAGATAAACTGTTAGTGTGGTGTTTTGGTGTAACATCATTGTTACCCTCTTCAGACAAAAGTACTGAATCCAGGTAGAAAGCACCAGATGTCTTAGTCAAAGTTCTGCATACACCCCCATATACATACACCACTTGTACAGCAGTATGGGGACTCTGGTTTTGTTTCCTGATTTTACATTCAGTACTTTTGTTTGAAGATGGTACCAACACTGTTACCCAAACATCCAGAACAGTTTATCTATTTGGATGTGGTCTTGTTACCTTATGTGTCTAATCATTGATCCATATTATATCTTATCATAAGTATATTTGTGCAATGCATACCCTTCATTTTAATGGATATAGAATAACATAATAATTTTTGCTTGTGCAGAATAAACAGGCCTGAGTCAAGGTAGGTTGAGATATTATATAATTATATTGATTTAATTAAACAATACTATTGTTGTGTTTATACAGATTTAAGAAAGTGTCTGTGCCTGCCAATGCCATCAGTAGGGTAATTGGAAGGGGTGGTATTCACATAAATACCATTCGGGAAGTATCTGGAGCACACATTGAAGTTGAAAAACAGAAAGGCCAAGGTGAAAGGACAATTAACATAAAGTAAGTTAAGGCTTACTGTGAAGGTGCCAAAAAACTCTTTATTAAATTTTCTTTTTTTCTTTGCAGGGGCTCAACTGAAGGAGTACGACAGGCTCAAGTTCTAATCTCTGCTCTTGTCAATGAAAGTGACCCAGACATGGATGAGATCTTGCAGAAAGCAGGTCTGAGCAGGCCAGGGGATGCTTCTTCTGGGTCTTCCAATATTTCTTCCCAGGTAGCTAATAGTATTTTAATGGGCTAAGAATATAACTACATACATGAATTAATGAATACATTTAATTTTTTTTTATTAAGATCAGGTTTAAGACATTGTTATTAATAATTTTTTCCAGATAATCTATTGCTGCTGAAATGAAAGCGAGATGTGTGTGTGTGTGTGCCATTTGGATAGAACAAAATATAATTTATTTAAAAGCATATAAAAATAATTACACAACTTGAGATTAAAAAAAAAAAAGAGAATAGATAAACTGAGTTAAATATATTTCAAAGATCCAAATGCCTAGCAATAGAATCCCAAAATGTGGCGGCTAATGTTTACAAACTTCCAGCCTAGAGCACAAAGTATACAGGGTGTACCAGGTAAATTGGGAATTTCAACAATGGTATTTTAACTGAAATTTTTTGCAAGTAAAAATTAAAATATCCGAATGAAATTTGACACAGTAGTAGATAAAAGGATATAGTTTTTATTTATTCAATGTAGTTTCCATTATTAGCTACAACAGTCTCGAGGCGAGTGCGGAATGAAGCACAGGCCTTGGCGACGATGACCTTGTCCATTTGGGTCATCACCGTGTGAACTGCTTTCTTGACAGACTGGATGGTGACATCTCTCTCAACAACGCCCCATACATAGTAGTCGAGGGGATTGCAATCTGGAGAATTAGGGGGCCAAATATCAGGACCCCAGTGACTAGGGACGTTAAGTGTCAGCCACGATTGTGTCTTTTTTGCCTTATGGGCTGGAGATGAGTCCTGTTGGAAGACATACTTCCTTCCTGCGGCCACCATGTCCATCCAAGGCTTCACAACGGTCTCCAGAACATTGATGTAGGTGTCAGCGTTCATCCTAAGGCCCTTCTCAAAGAAATGAGGAGGCATGACATCACCTTCACTGCTGATAACGCCAAGGACCATTACGGAGGCAGGAAATTTCGTGTGCATCACGACAGGTATCTCTGAGGGGTCTTTACAGATCCAGCGATCATTCCTGGGATTTACCTTTTGGTCCACGTCAAAGTTCTTTTCGTCAGAGAAGAACCTTAGCATGCCAAAAGAGTCGTGTTTCAGGTTGTTGAGGAGGGCAGCAGCCTTTCCTTTTCTGTTATTCTTCATATTCTCAGTCAGCAACTGACCTTTCCGAAAGGCATAAGACTTGAGACCAAGGTCCTCATGGATAGTTCTGACAATTGTCATAGAGCCAACGTCCATTTCCTTGGCTATGGCCCTCATGCTCTTCCCAGGGTTTCCATCAATCTTCTCCTTGACATTTTTGACAAATTCTTCGCCTCTTACCCTGTCCGATCGACGCGAGTGCTTTTTCCTTGTAGCTATCCCCTCTTTGTTACTGTCGGCCTCATCAAACTGCTTCTTGACACGATAAATAGTGGTTTTGGGCAACTTAAGAAAATCCACTATCTCTTTGGGGCTCCTTCCGGCGCGCAGAGCAACGATGATGGCAGCTCGATTTTCAAATTCTCGGTTACTCTTCATCACTACACTGCGCACACATGTACTGTTGCATTTTACATGAATATGGCTACGTAATGAAAAAAAAAACAAGTTTTTAATCTCAAGTAGTTTTTGTTTTATGGACTGTCAAAGTTAGTTCCAATTTACCTGGTACACCCTGTATAATACCTGCAGAGTTGTGCCAATGTATTACTTTACAGTTTAAGGCTATGTACATTTTTAGCTTATAACATTACTCCCCTCTCATATAAACAGCAACCTGCTGCTTGAAAAAAAAATCAATTCTAAACTAATGAGAATAGCCCTGTTTGTTCTTCTGGGTTCCTGTCATCCACTAGATATGGACGATGTCTTTGATATTCATTGTCCGGGGTCTTCTCTCCAAGGCCTCTGCTTCATAAATTTTCAGACATTTGTCTCTCAACTTTATAGGGGCCATAGTACTTTTTAAGTAGCTTCTCTGAAAGTCCTTGTTTGCAAACAAGTGTGTACACCCACACAAGGTTTCCTGTGCAGGTCTGGCCAACAGCCTGAAATGCTTTCCTGGTAGACTTTTCTTTATTTATCAAGAAAATGTGTTGGCTAAATATCAAGGGACAAGCCTAAATCAACGTTTAGTTGCCTTTTGTTCACATGAGCATTTAAGATGGCAGAGAGAGCACCATCTAGTGGAAAAAAAAATCAACTAAACATTGATTTTGGCTTTGCTTCATGATATTTGGCCAATCTTTTTTATTGATAAATCAAGAAAAGCCAACTACCATATATATACCAAAGGAGAGTTAGAGGCACCTATCCCTTTAGTTATTCATTGAAGTATTCAATGCACTATGTTTATCAGACAAAATGCCAACCTGTATATACCATGGTTTCATTTTTCCTCTTGTAGAATGTTATGAAATGGAAGATGCCCCTGTACTGATAAGTGCCATAGCCCTGAACCATGATATACAGTGTGTTGTTATCCAATGTTGCAGATGGCATACTGCCATTATTGGAAAATACCAATTTCGAATGTTGATTTTTTTTTCAATCCAGAAATCGGCCAATACTCTTTCTTGAATTGAAAGAAACAGTGACCTTCCCCTTGGTGGGTCTTCAACATGCACAAAGTCAACAGTCCAAAAAGTGTGGATAGATTTTATTGATAATTCAAAATATTGGCCAGTTCAAGGAAGTTTTAGTTTGAAATTCCAAGCAATACCTGATACTGCCAGGTACTGTTTTTTGGCCAATAATGTTGGAGTTAATAAATGGAAAATATTTGTCCCCATAGACAATAGTACATTACTATTTAGCAACTCTCTTGTGTAAGAGAACCTAAGGATTAAGATACTCACATGACTTTCATTCAGGGTGCACAATATACACCACTACACAAAGAGCATTATAATTTTATATTATCTACACACTAGTATATTCAAAGCAATAACATTATCTTTTTTTTTTGCAGAGCTCTGTTGGAGGAAATATTCTTGCTTCAAAAGCATCAAAGATTAATGCCAAGAATCCTAGCTCAATTCGTGTTGCATCAAATCCTAGCACAGTCACAACTACCACTGTAACAGCTACCATTGCAAGCCGTAATACTACCACAACTACCCGGTCTTCCCAAGTTGTGGCCACTACAACCCCAAGTTCATCAGCCTGGGGAATAATTAAGACTACAACTGCCACAACTCACATTACGGAAACTGCAACCAAAACAACTTTTTCTTCATATACCATGGCAGTAATAGCTCCGGCCAAAACAACAAAGAGTAGTGCTACAATCACTCCTGTTTCAACCCCAACTGCCATCAAGTTGGAACCAATTACTGTAGCTGAAACCCCTGAACAGCCAAAACCTACCTCTCCTGTTGGAACCTCTGGTCAAACCTTGACACTCACACCATCAACTTCTTCAGAGAGTTTGATGAGCTCAAGTTTTACTTCTAGCATACAAAGCACCTCAGAAATTTTTTCTACTTCCATGGCCACCTCAAATGTAGCTACTACAAGTGGTGCAGAATACACTCCTTTCAACTACATCTTCAATAAATCTACTCAGTCATGTGGAATATGGCCTCAATCTAGTAAGCCCAACTTTGCTAGTGTAGCTGCATCTGGTATTTCATCTGCAGCCTCACCTCTTCATAATAGCCTCACATCACTTCCTCCACTTTCTGAACCTGAAGTCATTGATGCTGCAAAAGCACCTGGTTACCGTGGGAATCTGCAAGTTCTATCTTCTAATAACTCAAATCTAGGTTTTGGCGCAATTGGGACTGGACCTCGTAGTGCACCATGTACCCCCCCACTTGGTCCCATAGGTCCTCCAAATCGTTCTACTGTGCAAAGTCCAACTCTTTCTCAGCACTCAAGGTCACTACCTGATACTAATTCATTTTCTAATGTCAATGAGCTTCCTTCCACTAATTCTATTCGGCTTCCAATTCCTCAGTATCCTCCATCTCATACTACTACTTGTACTTTTACTCAACCCAGTCCTCTTTCATCTATTGGAACAATGGATAATACAGCTCCACTTCTTCAAAGTAACTTAAATCCAAATGCCCCTGATTTTGCAAGCAGAGCTTCCTTACTGATGGCCCAACAACAGATTCTCCAAGCTGCTTCCACCTCAGATTTTCAAACTGGGGAAAATGTACTTTTGGCACGACTTCGACCTTTAATGGGCTCTTCAGGAAATGGGCCATTTTTAAACCAGTCAATTCAATCTACCGCTATGAATAGATTTCAGCAGCAGCAGCAGCATCAACAACAACAACAACAGCAGCAGCAGCAACAACAACATCATCAACAACAACAGCAGCAACAACAACAGCAGCAGCAACAACATCAACAGCAGCAGCAGCACCAACAACAGCAGCAACACCTCCACCACCAGCACCACCACCAACAGCATCAGCAGCAACAACAACAACAACATCAGCAGCAGCAGCAATACCAACAGCAGCAACAACAACAGCAGCAGCAACCTCCTCCTCCACCACCACCACAACAACAAATCCCGCAACAGCCACCACAGCCACAACCAGAGTTCAATGTGGCAGGAGCTTCTGGTGGAAATGAATCCTATCTCAATTTTCTCAGCTTAAGTGCCAATTTCCAAGGATTATCTGGTTTGATGCTTAGGTCACCACCGCCTCCACAGCATTCACCACTACCTGCTGTTTTGCAACGTGCCAAGACCAACTTGGGCAGTTCACTTTTGTCCCCCCCTGGACAAGTACGGCGACAAGGATTTTTTAATTTCGATGAAGGAAATGCGGCTCAGCAAAAACTTGCTGAAATGCCATCAGCTGAGGCTCTTGGAGAAGAGCGCAAACTCCCTCGTCCAATTGGCATTGAACGAGGCCAACGACGAGCCCTTCAAGTCGAACCTAATCCCAACCCCATTTGGAATTATGTCCCACCTGGTAGGTTTCTCTCATTTTTTTAAACTAGTTTTATCAACCTTCATATTTAATTTTATTGATTCCTTGTTGATTTCATTGCTATTAAAATTAAGATTAATATCTTCATTGGCTCCATCATCACTTGCCTTTAAACAAACTATAGAGGACTATATACTAAGGACTAATAAACTACAAAGTATACTACTACAATGGAATCTCTCCAAGTTGGTTGAGGAAGTTTGACAATGGTTCGGAAGATTCCAGATTCAAATCTTGGTATGCTATTTTTTTAAATTATAATTTGAGCTATCTTCCATAGAGCACATTTTTCTTTAAAGCTCTAGAAATAATATTTGTAAAATATTAAATTGAGCCTAAAACCATAATATATTTTTGTGCAGAAATTGGAGAATGGGCAAATCAAAGTCAAGCGCCACCAAGACCTGAAGAGCGTGCCCCTCACATGCCCAATTATGTTAACCGCTTTGACATGCCTCATCCACTTGAACAACCTCATTTTCAAGTATGTTTTGTGATTTTTTAAATATATACTTTTCAATAATATTTGTTTTCCGTTTCCAGATTGTGAACAACTTTGTCCCTCCACAGCCTGTGGCAGCAGCACAAAACCAATTTGTCAACATGGCTACCTCCCCACCTCATCTCATGTATCCTCCTCAGCATGCAGGGATGGATGCAAATGAAGTGTGGCCCAAGGTTGAAGACATCCGACTTCCTTGGAGGGACAGGTCCCACTTCCCCATGTAAACTGTTGTTGGGCGATTGATTGCAAACAATTTGCAGACATTTTTTCACATTATTTTACGTCCTCTTTTATGTACATTTTCTTAGTTTTATTCCCTTTTATTTCTCCTTTTTCATTTTATTATATATTTTGTTAATTTTCTTTCTCTCTAAGCTTTATGTTTAGTCAAAAATCACAAAGAGATTTAATCACAATATTCTCAATTGTGGTAACAAGTTTTACTGTTATGACGCCGTTGTGAAAGCGTAAAGTCATTAAAATAGGTTTTTCTTTTAATTTTACACGCATATATATTTTGTTATTTTTCTTTCTGAGATTTGTTTTGTCAAGTGACTAGGAAACTATTGAACCAACAAGACTTATTGTGATACCATGTTTTCTGTAGTATCTCCATTATTAAAAAAGCGCAAAAAGTCATTGAAAGAGTTTGATTGAAACAAATCAATCTTGTATTAAAAATTTAAATATTAAATGTAAATATGGACAGTGTGCATTGTGTCTCATTTTCATTATTAAAAATAACATTCTGATTCACACACAACTATAATTACTTGGTATTGTTTTTCTTCTAACTTATTCTAAAAATTAGAGGCAACAAGAGGGAGAGAGAGAGACTTGTGTGATAATGTATGTCAGTAAACACATACCAAAATAAGACCAAAAATTATTTTGAAAGAACAGCAATTGCAATATAATAAACATCATAAATATCTCGGCTACACCCTGGATCCAGAAATTAACTCCAGTAAACATATTGAAGAAGTTATTAGAAAAGGAAGAGTCCGACTAAAAATCACTACAAAATGTTATTTTTAATGCCATTTTAAATGAACCCACCAACAAACAATACCAAAATCCAGAATACTTAAAACAATTATCATCAGAAATAATTAATAACATTCCTAAAAATGCAATAACTATTGTGTGACGTTTCGGTAACAGCGTTGTTACCATCTTCAGACAATAACTATCTAATACCGATGGTAGCAGAGATGAGTTGGGACACACTGGCAGTGGCTGTCTCATTAAAAACACAAATGGCATTGAGAAAATAAACAGAAGAAACCCAGATTTTTGCTCAGTCTTCAGATCAGAACTTATATCCATCTATGAAGCCTTAAAATCCATCAGAAATACTAATTATCAAGATATCTGGATTCTTACTGATAGTAGAAGTGCCATATAGGGGAACTTAGAGACAAAGTAAGCAGAAACATAATTAGTTATCTCCAAAAACCTAAAAAATTCACCTTCAATGGATACTCTCACACGTTGGCATTGAAGGCAATGAAGCTGCTGATGCGCTAGCTAAAAAAGGCACAAAAGAACCCTTGCCACAGAAAAATAAACTTACTTTTAAAGAAATACAAACAGTAGCCAAAACAAAAATAAACAAGAACTGCAGGATCCCACCTAAGCACGGTTGGTACAGTGGAGTGAACCCAGGAGAAGCTCTGAACATCCGAAATAGACACAAAAAACAACACTAACAAGATTTAGAACAGGCCATCTCAAGCCATTGAAGATAGAAAATAACTAAATCTACCCCACTTGCTCAAAATGTAGCTTGGCACCTGCAGCTCCAAAACACATTTTGGCTTGCATTAGATGCACTAAACAGGACCTTTGGGAGAAGCCGCTGCTTATCATAAAACAGCTCGAGGAGCATGAACTCATGGAATTTGTGTAATCTTTACACAAGGGGATAAGGAACAACAACAGGTTTCATAAAACATATTTTTCCAAAACATTTTTATTTTTCCTTTTTATATTATAAGTACTCTATAATATGTTTATCAATAATTAGGGATGAGATTAATGGTCAGAACTCAGAAAATAGATTCATTATTTTTTTTTTTTACAAAATTTACTATTTGATGAATAATTCCTTGAATCAATATTAAAATACAAACATTGCCCTTCTTCAAGAAGGGCTTTCTTGCCTGAAAGCTAGAGATATTTATAAATAAATTATTTGTAAAAAAAACTTTTCCCTGGAGGCCTAATGTTTGTACTTTAATTTTAGCAAAATTTAATCATTTAATAATGGGTGTGATCCCCTCTTACAGCAATACATTCGTAACACCCGCATCTCATACTCTTTACATGGTTATTAATCAGTTCAATAGGAATTAGAGTCCGTTCTCTTCAGATAGCAGTCTTGAGCTCATCAAGACTTCTGGGAGGGAGACAAAGACCGCTACTTGTCTCACAAGGGTATCCCAAGCATGTTCTATTGTATTCAAATCTGGAGACCTGGATGGCCAATCCATTTTTTGAATTCCAGTGTCTTGAAGACACTGAGTCATCAGGTTAACTCTGTAGGAATGAGCATTATCGCCCATTAGCACAAAATCTGTGCCTTCTGTGTGAGCCAAAGGAAGAACGTCACAGTAGTGATGATGAGTATTACAAACGTTGAGTAAGAATAATTTATTGATTAGAATGCAAACTATTTAATAATTTAATTTACAAGTAATAATATACAGGCATGGTAAGGGATAATGACTAGGCAGATATTTATGTTGAAAAACAACAGAGTATTTACAATAATTATTCAGTGGCATTGCCCCCTTCCTAGATGGACAGCGTCCCGCTGTAATTATCACTTGAATAGATCAGCTTGGTCCTCAGGGTCATAGTAGGGTTTTATTCTCAGTACATGGACCAGGTCTTTTGTTTGTCGTCTCCTGGTTGGTTGGTCCACAGGTTCAACTTCGAAGGTCACATCAGAGAGTTTCCGAGTAACCCTGTATGGCCCGAAGTACCTTTTCATTAGTTTTTCTGAAAGTCGCACCTTTCTTATTGGGATTAAAAGCCATACCAGGTCACCGACATAATCCATTGCTTCGTGCTTTGAATCATATCTGGTCTTGTCCTTTTCTTGGGCTTTCAAGGTTTCTATTCTTGCTAGCTGCCTAGTCTCTTTGACTCACGATGCAATCTTCTGACTATTCCTCTTGGAGATCTTAATGCGGATTTGGGAAGAGTGTCTACAGTCGTTTCGACTTCGTGTCCATGGATTAGTTTAAAAGGGGTAAAACCTGTCGTCTCCTGCTTGGCAGTGTTGAAGGCAAAAGTGACGTAGGGAAGGAAAACATCCCAGTCTCTTTGCTCTATGCCCACATACATTGCCAGCATATTAGCTAATGTTTTGTTAAGTCTTTCCGTTAATCCATTCGTCTGGGGATGATAGGCTGTTGTAAACCTGTGTATGGAAGAGCACTGGTTAGTAAGTTCCATTAACATTTGATTGAAATGCTTGCCCACGACCCATAATGATTTCTCTGGGGGCTCTGTGTTTGAGGACAACATCTTCCATCAAGAACTTGGCAACTTCTTTTGCCTCTCCTGTGGGTAAGGCCTTGGTAATAGCGAATCGGGTTAAATAGTCTGTACAGACTATGATCCATTTATTACCATTATCAGACCTGGGAAATCTTCCAAGGAGGTCCATTCCAACTCTCTGAAAAAGGGAGGTTGCAGGAGGAAGTAGTCTGGGTGGCGTTTTGAGTTAATAGTTTCTTTCTTTGGCACTCTTTATAATGAGCGACATACTTCCATATGTCCCGGAGAAGTCCTGGCCAGAAATATTTGGTTTTAACTCTCATAGGTCTTCGAAAATCCAAGATGACCTGCTCTGGGAGTGTCATGTAAACTTTTCAGTAGTTCTAATCGTAAGTGCTTGGTTATAATTAAAGATGCTGGTTTCCCAGGGGGTCGAAATTCTTTTTGTATAAGGTTCCTTTTAACATTTCATATTCTTTCGATTCGGCACCAAATCTTCCTGTTTCCACTATCAATTTACTAATTTTAGAGTCTTTGTTCAGCCTCAAAGCATGTCAGAGCAGTTATTGAGGATATATCATCATCCTCATCATTGTATGCTTCTTCCGATTCAAGTTGGAGAGGATTTCGAGAAAGGCAGTCAGCATCTTGGTGTTTGCATCCCCTTTTATAAACAACCGTCACATTGTATTCTTGGAGTTTTAAAGCCCATCTTGCTAGTATTCCTGTCGGGTCCTTCAGGTTAGATAACCAGCAAAGAGCGTGGTGGTCAGTGACGATGACAAACTCACGACCAAAAAGGTACGGTCAAAATTTGTTGATGGCCCATATTGCGGCCAAGCATTCTCTTTCTGTTGTTGAGTAATTCTTCTCCGCCTTCGATAAAGGTCTTGAAGCATAACCAACTGGCCACTCTTTGCCATCGTTGATCTGTATGAGGACAGTTCCAATTCCATAACCGCTGGTGTCAATATGAAGCTCGGTTGGCAGTTGTTCTTCGAAATAGGCACGAACAGGTTCAGACATCAATGCTTTTTTCAAGGAATCAAAAGCATCCTGTTGGTCAGAGTTCCACGTGAATTTCTTATCTTTTTTGAGGACTTAATGTAAAGGAGAAGCTTTCTAAGCAAAATGTTCGATAAATCTACCATAATAGGAAAATATGCCAATGAAGCTTCTCACATATGTTATAGATTTTGGGGTCGGAAACTTGGCGATAGCTTCAATCTTTTCTGGATCGGTATAAATACCTTTATTATCGACGAGGTGTCTAAACACTCTGATTTGTTTGGTTCTGAAAAGGCACTTTTTTGGGTTGAGGCGCAGCTCAGCTTTGTTGAGACATTGTAGTATGATTTCAAGCCGGTGTGAATGTTCGTTGAACAATTTGGAATACACACCGATGTCGTCTAAATAACAGAGGGCTATCGTCCATTTCAGGCCTTTCAATATCTTGTCCATCATGCACTTGAATGTTGCAGGGGCATTGCACAGGCCAAAGGGCATGATTAGGAATTCGTAGAGTCCGTCAGGGGTAATAAAGGCAGTTTTTTTTCTCTATCTGCTTTGTCGGCTTCTATTTGCCAATATCCTGAACGAAAGTCCATTGATGAATAAAATTTGGTTCCTTTCACGGAGTCAAGTGTATTATCGATTCAGGGGAGTGGGTAAATGTCCTTTTTAGTAACTTTGTTTAGTCGTCTGTAATCGACACAGAAATGCCAGTTACCATCCTTCTTATTTACTAGAATAACCGGCGATTAACACAGACTTTCTGAATGACGTATAATCCCAGCGTCTAGCATAATGTCCACTTCCATTTGGATTGCTTGGCGTTCTGTAGGGGAGACTCAATAGAGTCTATACTTAATGGGCTGATGGTTTCCAGTTTCAATTTAATGTTTGGTTACTGAAGTTTGCTTTATCGCCTCATTATTTTTATCAAATATTTTATCATGTCGTTTTAAAATTGATAAGATTTGAGACTGCTGCTCTTCTGATAAATCATCACTAATTAAATTTGTAAAAATTTAAGGTCACTTTTATCAGCATGACTGGCATGATTCACATTGTTCACCTCCTTATTAAATTCAGAATATTCTGAGATAGCCGTCAAGTTATTTTCTTCAACCCTTTGAATTTTTCCAAGGCACATTCCCTTAGGGGCTATTTGAGCTGTGGTGCTAGAATTTGTGATTCAAGGTTTTCCTTTATTATGTGAAAGCCTGTATAATGCACAGGGAAGTGTTAAACCTTTTCCTATTAATACCTTTTTAGAAGGTTCAAAAAGTACCTGATTTTGCCCATTACGTTCTTCACTCCTAACATTTATTAGTTTGGTGGGGGGTCGGTGAAAGGATGGTCTAAACCGTTGGTTTACGGCCACTACGACCCGGGTTTGATTCCCGCATTGGGCACTTTTTTGTGATTAAAAAAAAAATGCTCCGATGGCACCCGATTCTTGCAAAAGTCCAACCCCACCAGTGAGTGCAAGTAACTAAAACGGGGCTCTGGCACATTTGTAGGTGCAAAGTCTAATTGCTTTTCACATGTGGTGCACTTACAGTAAAAAGCAGTCGCCTACTTCTACCCACCATGATTATCATGGCCTATACCACGTGTACTAGGGATAAGCAAAGATTAGTTTGGTAGATTCGGCTGGGATTACAATGCTTCTGCTAGCCACAACCTTTCCAATGGAAGCTGGTGAATTTAGTACATCTTTGGCCTCTTCCAATCTGATTTTGGCGCATCCACAATCAATCACGGCGTTTGATGCCTCTAGGAAATCCCATCCGAGAATAATACTTGGGTTACAATTGGGGAGGACAATAAACTCAAGCGGCTGTTTCAATCCATTGATGCTCAAGCTGATTGTGCATCGGCCAATCGATGTAACCTTCTTGCCATCAGCAACTTTCAGAGTCATTTCGTTATCCTTGAACATGTTCTTTTTTTAATTGTCATCTTAATCCATCAGAGATAACTGAAAAAGAGGCACCTGAATCGACCAGAGCAGAAAATGCAATGTCATCAATGATGATTTCAACATAATTTTGTTGTAATTTAGTGGCTGTCGACCACAGCATCTCATATTGCTCTAGGATCTCTTCACAATACCTTTGGTCGGTCAGGGAACCTCTTTCAAATACATGCAGGTTAATGTGCCCATTGAGAGAGATGCCTGCCCACACCATAACACCGCCACCACCAAAGTTATCTTTCTCACATTTGGTGGGCTTTATCGTGTCTCAACCTCTCTCCCTATCTTGTATCATTGAGAATCACTCTGAAAGCTAAATCTGGATTCATCTGTGAAGATAACTTTGCTCCAGTCATTGTCTGTCCAGTCTTTATGCTGAGGACTGCAATTCAAATATCTACGCTTGTGTAATGGTGATAATTGGATCTATGAAACTGCGCGTCTTGTATAGAGGACAACAGCATTGTCTTCTGGACACAGTTTGGACAGCAATTTTTCTTCCAGAGACCAATTCAAGCTCATAAACAAGCATCCTGCGTGATACCACTCTATTATGTTTGGCAGCTATTGCCAAAATTCTGCCAATCTTGTAGTGCTGGGACTTTTAGGCATTCTGCAACAGGTCTTCAGGAGACATCATGTGTCTTGAAAATGTTTCCAGAGAATTATTTTAATGAAAATTAATTTGAAAAGAAATAACTAAAAAATGTTAAGACAACAAAAAGCAGCAATCAGGCGAGAGACGTAGCTAGAGAAACAATAAATGTTTGAGTGGCTGTATCTAATTTGCATATTTTCTTACACATCATGTCATTTTAAATACCTGACTGCGGTTTTGTGCTTCTAAGTGTCTTATTTTTAAAGTTATGGAGTAATAACTAGGTGTTAACTTTTGACCATCAGAGTGCTAAAAAAAAAGATTTTATTTTAGGTTTACTCTCTATAATCCTGATTATAAATATTCTATAAATGAGAATTGATTTCTAGTTAAATGTTTATCACTTTTTGACTACCTCTTTTCAATATAATTTTAGAAAACTTTGAAAATATTTATCAGCTTTTTTCTAGTAAACACAATTCTATATAATAATTAAATAAAATTCATTATCACAGATGATTTCTTCCCTGAAAAGTTGAATGGAAAACAGCAGCAGTTCTTCAGAATGCTCTTATTATACGCTACTCAAAATGTCATGAGCTTCTTTTACATATTGCAGGTATTGTCCTCAACTTTTTATATAAACCAATTGCCAATGAACCAAAGCCTCATGCTCAGATGATAGGACTAATGGAAATTTGATCAGGTCAAAATTTGGTAGAGCTGTATAATCTTTATTGTTCCTGTTAATGCCCACTTCTGTATAGTCAACAAAGATGCCACAAGATAAATTCTCGAATACCTTATCGAGTTAAGATGGGCTTTCCTTGGGTGTTTCTTGGTATGATATCTTCCCTAAAGTTTCATGAAGAAGGGTTTCATTTTTGCTCTCTCTCTCTGAAACACCTGGTTAAGATGGCTGCTATAGCCTTGGGTGCATCTGCTTGATACTGGTTAGAATGTCTGCTGCTAATATAGCCAGTGGTTGAGGAAGGCATTGATGAAGGTAATGTAAAGGGATGGGGCTTGACATCAGGATAGAAGCCTCAGTCTGGAAAGGTTAAAGGCTGTTTGCCACAAGTGGAGAAGCAACAGGGCTTAAAGCAGGCATCACTGGAGTCTGTTGGATTGGCACAGAGTGGTCTACAGATAATTTGGCATTTGGAAATCGTGGGAGCAGTGAAGGGACACCTGGGCCTACTGGGTGTACTTCTGATGTGGATGATTGGCTCCCAAGGGGTAGATATCTCGCTGGCATCCCTGACGATGGCCTCAGCTGAACCTGATGCTGTCAAAAACATAGAGGTCAATTTATCTTTCGAAATAATGACTGTTTTGCTAGGGAACTGTTGTATTTTAGTCTTTCGGGGTAGTTTTGCATACAAAGAAATGTTCAGGGGGTCATTCCCATTGGAGAAACCTACCTCAGCTAGTTGCTCTACCTTTGAAAATCTGAAAACTAACCTAGGCATCTTAATCAGTTGTTGTTTCTTATCTCCTTAAATCAGCCTTAATCAGTTGGAAGCCATAGCACTTCTCTAGCATTTCCTCCAGGGACTCGAAATACTGCACAGAATTAAAGTAGGAAGTTTTTTTTTTTTTTTTTTGCTTATCCTTAGTACACGTGGTACAGGCCATGATAATCATGGTGGGTAGAAAAAGGCGACTGCCTTTACTGTAAATACACCACATGTCTACACATGTGAAAAGCAGTTCGACTTTTGCAATTACAAATGTATCAGAGCACTGTTTGGTTACTTGCACTCGCTGGTGGGGTTGGACTTTTGCAAGAATCGGGGGCCACTGGAGCATTTTTTTTTAGGTTTTATTTTCTTTTATTATAATCTATAATCCAAATTGTTCTTTATCATTTTTAAATCAGAAAAAAAGTGTCCAATGCGGGAATCGAACCCGGGTCGTAGCGGTCGAAAACCAACTGTTTAGACTCTCCTTCCATCGACCCCCGTAGGAAGTATTGAATTGAAGTAGTGCTAGGTGCAGCAGCATTGGTAAAAATACTGTTGACCCAACTTTGCTCAAGTTTTGATGCTACCTGATGTTCTTGAGCTACATCTGTGTCCCTTCCTTGGAGGTTACTGTGATGGACCTTGAGTGCTTGGCTGCTATGGTTCAGCTCATATCCTTTTGTTTAAATTAACACTTTAAAAAGCTATTTTGGTCATATTTTCCTCTGTAGCTTTCTTCAAATCAATTTAGATTTGATTAAAGGCAACAGTGTCCAACATGATTGAGAGGGGGGTGGAGAGAGAGAGAGACTCGAAGATGGTTCAGACAAAACAATATGGGGGGTCGGTGAAAGGGTGGTCTAAACTGTTGGTTTTCGACCGCTACGACCTGAGATCAAATCCACAAATTAAAAAAAATGCTTCAATGACCCTCGATTCTTGCAAAAGCCCAACCCCACCAGTGAATGAAAGCAACCAAACAGGCTCTGGTACATTTGTAAGTGCAAAAGTCGAACTGCTTTTCACATGTGTAGACATGTGGTGCATTTAAAGTAAAAACAGTCGCTACTTCTACCCACCATGATTATCATGGCATGTGCCATGTGTACGAGGGATAATAAAAAAAATCATTCGGGGAAGACAGCTGGCAACATAACTGCAGAGAATAAGAGTTGAACTGAGGGAAGAGGTGCATCTATAAAACACTTTCTACAAAAATTGAAATAAGCATTTGTTGGGAAATATCTAAATAGAAATACAGAAAGACACTCCTTGAACGGACACTCTTTCTAATGGACCCTCTCTACAAAAAACATTTTTAACACCAAAATTATTATTTTTACAAATTAGCTCCTTTCCAGTAAGAGGACACGTCTCCCTAAAGGACATTTTAGCTCTGCAAATAGGTGTTGTACTTTACACAAAGCATTGGAAAATTAGGGGTTCATATAAAAAATTAAAGATTATAAAATAAACTTATAATAAGAATGATGGTGTGTACACACAAGGTCATAAGATCAAATCCAAATAAATAAAGAGTGTGTGACGTTTCGGTAACAGCGTTGTTACCGAAACGTCACACACTCTTTATTTATTTGGATTTGGTCTTATTACCTTGTGTTTATAATCTATAATCCAAATTGTGCCTTATCAGATGGTGTGTACACAAATTTCACATTCGGTGTAGTTTTCAAGCATATCAATCCTTGTGTAATATGAAAATGCTTTAGATATTTAAAAATAAATAAATTATACAAAAATAGAAAAGTTATAATTAGAAGCTATCAAAAATTATAAGGCACAATTTGGATTATAGATTATAAACACAAGGTAATAAGACTAAATCTAAATAAATAAATTGTGTGTGACATTTTGTTAACAATGTTGTTACCAAAGAGTCGCACACATTTTATTTGAATTTTATTTATGTTCAGAAGATATAAAAAAATAACATGTTCAGGTTTCAGTTTGATTTGTCCCACAATAGCCATTGTATCTTGGTTCACCACCACCAGATGGATGGATGGTGTGATGAAAGAATACCAGACGACAGAGATATTCTGTTGTACACAAGGCCTTTTCTTAGTTGTCTCTCTTAACTGTAAACTCTTGGTTTTAATTAAACTCTTTAATCTACACTCATGGACACAAAACTTAAGGATGTTGTACCTTTTAGCATGTATATCGGGATTCAAACAATAACTGAAAGATGATAAAGCACAATTTGGATTATAGATACAAGAAAATAATACCTAATCCAAATAAATTAATAGTGTGTGATGTTTTGGTAACAGTGTTGTTACCAAAATGTCACATACTATTAATTTATTTGGATTAGATCCTATTTTTTTGTAACTCTGAAAGATGTTTGATAAACAGGATCTTTATTGTCACACAATATAACCAAGTGTGAATAAAATTGCTTTTGTCTTTAAAATATATATATAGATTACCGGCGGCATAAAAGACTCCACTTCCTTAAGTTCTGTTCATGAATGTTGTTATCCTTCCCAAGTTGGAGTATCACATTTCAAAGCATAAGATAAGGGCACTGATATCTGGGAAGTAATCCTAGAAACCTTGTAGAGACATTGGAAGTGTCAATCAAAAAAAAAAAAAGCAGAAAAATAAACTGTTGAAATCTGCAATCAATAAATTTGATTTTCTTTGAAAGGTTTGGAGAGATGGAACAGATGGGAATTTCTTATACAGTAAAACCTCTCTGTAAAACGACACCTAAATGCAGAGCAAAAGTGTCCTTTATGAAGAGGTGTCCTCTTACTGGAGAGTTGTTAAATAGTAAAAATGGTAATTTTGACAATGAAAACTGTCCTTTGTAGCGAGGTGTCCTCTATCCAGAGTGTCTTCTCCTGGAGGTTCTACTGTAATGAAATGATAATGAATGATGGAGAGACATGAAAAATAAAAGTAGTGGTAAAATAATTATTTGAAAACCCTAATTTAGATGGTCTGGGTCAAAAAAGATTAGAAATACTGCCATTGAGGTATTAAATGAGGTGAATGGTAATGTTTAATGGCACAAAATATTTCTCAAAGTAATTATTCAAAGAGGGTTCATTTTATTTTTTTTTCGCAAATATCTCTGATCTTATAAAAACAGTAAAAAATATTAAGTATTTTTAGAAGTTAGATTTGTTCCATTTGGGAAAGAATCTTTTAAAACATGTGGCCAGTTGTTAAAAGTGTGCTATGCCGCTTAGCTTTTGTCTGAATATTATTGTATGAGCAGCAATTCATTTTTGCTGAAGTTATTGCTCACATGGTTTTTTTTTTAGCTTATCCCTAGTACACGTGGTACAGGCCATGATAATCATGGTGGGTAGTTAGCGACTGCTTTTACTGTAAGCGCACCACATGTCTACACATGTGAAAAGCAGTTTGACTTTGCACTTACAAATGTGCCAGAGCCCCGTTTGGTTACTTGCACTCGCTGGTGGGGTTGGACTTTTGCAAGAATCAGGGGCCATTGGAGCATTTTTTTTTAAACAGAAAAAAGTTTCAAATACGGGAATCGAACCCGGGTCGTAGTGGTCGAAAACCAAACGGTTTAACCAGCCTTCCACCGACCCCCTGCTCACATGGTAAAATACATTAGTTTTTATATCTTCATTTTTATAAAGGCATTACAATATTTTTATAGAATACCTTTTTTATTTTTGAAAAATGATACAAAAGTGAAATTACTTGGATCAGGTGGATAAATTCAGAAAAAGGCATTTCCTGATCGTGCTACTAAAAGTTGCTTATGTCTTATACCATCTGTCAGAATAAATATCCACTAATCGCTGATTTTCAATTATTTCAGAATTAGCTGAACACCCTTTCTTGATTAATCAAGAAAAGCTAACGATGTATGCATTTAAGGCTGTTGTCCTCATCAGCGTGGTTCAAGCTGTACCTCAACGACCAAAAAACTGGTCTTTAGGACATCCTGAAATCAGCAAGTTTTAGTTGCATGATCAGACGATGCCTTTTTTTTCCCCCCTTAATTTATCCACCTACATAGTACAGTTTTACTGTTATACTATTTTTCACATATATGTGCATCCAGTTTTTACCCTTTTTTAAAAAACTAAAGTAGTAAAAAATTTAATTTGAAAGTCTTATCACCTAGGGTAATGTAAAATTTGGATTTTAAATCAGAACTACAATTCAATCCAAATAAATTAATAGTGTGTGAAGATCTGTAACAGCATTGTTACCATCATCAGACAAAATAATTTTAAAAAAATCAATTTATTCTTTTGTCTGATGATGGTAAGAATGCTGTTACCAAAACATCACACACTATTAATTTATTTGGATTTGGTCTTATTACCATGTAGTCTTATGACGTATTAAGCTAAGTTTACTATTTTAACAATTGGTTTTCTTATTTAAAAAAAGTTATCAATATTTTTGTGCTGTTTACCAATAAGTTTTGTTTTCCATATTTAAGCTTGTATAATCAATAAGTATTTTTATTTAATAGAGATTGATACAGTAAACCTTCCTTGTAAAGGACACCTAATTGCAGAGGCAAAATGTCCTTTAGTGAGAGGTGTCCTCTTACCAGAGAGTTGCTAAATAGTAAAAATGGTAAATTTTCAAATGAAAATTATCCTTTGTAGAGAGGTGTCCTCTATTGCGAGTGTCCTCTCATGGGGGTTCTGCTGTATAAAAATATATAGAAAGATATTGTTACATCGTACTCAGACGTTTGTGTTCTTTGTCTTTTCAGTATGTCACAAAGATACACACGTGAGTTCGAAGGGATGCAGCTAAAGTTAACGCTTTATTATTGCTCTAAATAGAAGGAGTACAATCAGTGGGACTTGCCTTCAACCTCCCTGTCAGAAGAATCCTTTGCACCGTGGATGTCACTCTTGTGAAGCTTCCCACTCCACACTACATTATCCAGGTTGGATTACACCTGCTTGTAGGTGGCTCAATGCTGTTTTGGCGCCTGCCACATGGCAGCGGGGATAGCTGGAGTCTACCCCTCTTTCCCCAACTTTACTCTGGTATCTTGGCCTTGTCATCCATGTAACATTATTTGTAAATTATTATTTGTAAACTAGGTTCTTGGAGCGCAATAAAAAATATACACAAGATTGTTTATCATGAGTTAAAGCTATTTATTCAAAACATTTATAGCAAAAAGTTTATAGAAAAAAAAAAGACTATCAATAAAGAGAGAAATCTATTTCAAATTTCAAATATTTTGTTGTCAATTCTAGGGGAGGGAGGAGCATACTTTAATAATTTTCATTTCTATTGCAGTCGAACTTTCATGAGCGGAAACTCCCGCTAGCAAACACCTTTATACAATTCTATAAATACACAACTCTATAAGAATACCATTTTTTTCTGATTAGCTCTTCTTCAGTAAGAGTACACCTCTTTCTAAAGGACACTATGGCTCCTCAAATTGGTGTCCCTTACTACGTTTTACTACATTTGAAAATGTTTGTTAAAAAAATATTTGGTCTTATTTAAAAGTATTTTTCAGAGGAATATTTATATATAGAACACTTTGCAGAAATGCTCTTAGTTTCAGATCAGTTTTATATTTTATTTTTTAGTTCTTATTATTAATTTTTTATTAGCTATATATTATATTATATTGCTATATAATATTTTGTTATTTAAAGCCTAATTTAAATATGAATCATATTTTTTGGAAGAGAGAAAATCTGCTTATATATATATTCTTAATTTATCCACCTTATCCCAGTAAAATTTTACATTTGTACTATTTTTACACATTGTTTCGCATTTTTACGCACTTCTGGCCTTAGCTACCCATTTCATGATTTTTCAGGATTCATGAATGACCAATTTTTTTGGTCATTGAAGTACAGCTTGCACCACTCTGACGAGGGCTAACAGCCCGAAACGTGTACGTGGTTACCTTTTCTTGATTATTCAAGAATGGGTATTTAGCCAATTCTGGAATAATTAAAAATCATCGAATAGTTGATATATATTCCGACAGATGGCGCAAGCTATCAGCAACTTTCAGTTGCATGATAAGGAGATGCGTTTTCTTAATTTATTCACCTTATCTCAGTACAATTTCATATTTGAACTATTTTTCATATATATGTGATGAGTTGGATTGTAGTGAAGTGGAGAGTGGTGAAAGACACATACAGAAAGCAGGACATGGAGAGGATGGCATTGTAGGGATCTGGCTACTAGATATTGAATCCAGGGGTTTTATAGTCTTCTTATAAAGTGGATGAGGCAATAACCCCTAAGTCTATGAATTGAGGGTCAATTCATGAAAATAGTGCATCAGCCAAAGTTTACTTGTGAGACTTCATTTCAATTTAGAGTTTCTCTCTCTTTTTTATACATCCTCACAGATCTTTTTTCTTTTTAATTATATATTTCAATGCAATATACAATCATTTTTTAAAATACTAATCATATATATGTGTGATGAATTTCAAGTAGCCGAGGTGGGAGGGAAAAGGACGCATACAGGATGCAGGATCCAGGAGCTAGAACCCGTAAAGAATTGGCCAAAGGAGTAAGAAAATGTCAGAAATCCACCAAAGGGACAACCTGCATAGAGATCATCAAATCCAGGGGAATTGATACTCTTCCCTGAGCGGCAGTTTTTATAACGATATTGATGAAATAAACAATGATATAAAATTATTTATGATACACACAATTATTATATACAAGGAATCTCAAGCACCATTGTAGTGTCCACATGAAGATCGCCAGCATGTCCTCAGAGACAAACGCATCTCGCTGTCTATGAAGAAGAGGTAGAGCGTGTGCTTCACCGCTAAGGAGATGATAATGGTGTGGTCCTCGAGGTCACCGCGAAGATCTAGGACTTCAGGTCGGGGGGGGGGGGGGGGGGGGGGGGGGGGAGGGACAATAATACCCCGATAATATAATAGTAAATAATAATGCAAAGCTGATAATATGCTGAAAAACGGAGAGAAAAGTGAGCAAATGAAACTGGAGAAGAAATAGTTTCAATATTGCCCTGTAAAATATTATGACGATAAAGTTTTTTTTTTTTTTTTTTTTTTTCGCTTATCCCTAGTACACGTGGTACAGGCCATGATAATCATTGTGGGTAGTTAGCGACTGCTTTTTACTGTAAGCGCACCACATGTCTACACATGTGTAAAGCAGTTCGACTTTGCACTTACAAATATGCCAGAGCCCCGTTTGGTTACTCGCACTCGCTGGTGGGGTTGGACTTTTGCAAGAATCGGGGGCCATTGGAGCATTTTTTTTTTTTATTTTAAACAGAAAAAAGTGTCCAATGCGGGACTCGAACCCGGGTCATAGTGGTCGAAAACCAAACGGTTTACCAGCCTTCCACCGACCCCCCATGACGATAAAGTGAATTTTAAAACAAACACTTGTGAATAACTTCAGTAAATAACAGAGGCATAAAGACTTCGAATTTCTTTTGAGATTGAATAACAAAGAACTGCAGAATAATTGCAGTATATATATATTGTAAATGTGTGTGGAGCCGACACCGTCGTAGCCTCCTCATTCAACTTGCAGTCCTGGGCCGGAAATGAGAAGCACTAGCCTGAAGACAAAAGAAGTCCACGCCATAGGAGCATGGTTACTTCGGCTTAAGAGGGGCACCAGGGAGGTGAGCTGGACTAAGGGAAGTTCTAGAACCGCTGGTCAATCGGGCAGCATGTCGACCTAACTGCACCTGACTCTTCTGATCTCGAATCTGCTGCTACTGTCTGCTGCCTGCCTTGGGCTCAGAAAAAACCCTAACTTATATGTTAATGGTGACGTCAGAGAGGGCGGTCTTAGTTGTACGTCCGAGTCAAATCAAGGACTGATATGGCCGATATGTTTACATCCTCCCTTAGTCCCTTGGACAATGATAGCGGCCTTTTTGCAACCTTTCCTTCTTTTACTTCAGCAAAAAGGTACAGTGCTGCACAGCTGCCAGTCCACATCCACTGCTTTTAGAACGACATGCTCCCTACAAGCGTCGACCCATTTTCTTGATAAATCAAGAAAAGCATTTGTATGATATATCTTTAATAATATAATCTGTATCATACCCCACCCCATATTTATATTCAAACTCAAAATGAAGACGTAAAAATAAAAACAGGAAAAGAATGGGGTTTGGGGACAGCTACGAGGCAAAGTTTCAAAGGACATGGCCACCAACCAATTAGACAATAAACAGCATCCACATGAGCCACCATTTTTTTTTTCAAACAGGGTTACTGCCGCATAAAATTATGACCAAACATTAAATATTGTTTTGAAAATATAGATTTTTGAGCCAATATATGCTTTTTAATTACAAATTAAATATTGTATATATGCACTATTGTAAATACTCTACAGCCAGATAAATAGGGACAGACTGAGATACCTGCAGACACAGGTTTGGAATATTGATTTAGGGGGAGATAACAAAAGTTCTATATAGCCCCTAAATTTGGGCGGATCCCAAGAGAAGAGGCTTTTTTGGTTTATCAATTGGTCAGTTAATTGCTGGACAGCGAGCAGGTAAAAATGCGGTTTGGACTTTGCTCTGAACTTGCTAGGCTCAATCTCTGTCCTACATTTAACCAATTGTGTCTACTCATTCCTTACCAATACAGAAACACTGTGGTACTTTGCCCTCTCTCTACGGCTGTCACAATTTTCAAAAATTCAGTTTACCCCGCATTAGTCCTGGAACTATATTTAAATACAGGCATTTTATAGAAAAACCTGTTATTTCCATATTGAAAGTGCTACATTGTTTACTTACGACGGGATCCACATCTTTTTAATTTTTCTCGAAGCTTGGCACAGAGATCACATCTTTTTACGGCAACTTCGACATCTATGTTTGCATAAATGCTAAACTATTATTGTCAATTTAGTCAGAGAAGAATTTCATATTTTGCCATTCCAGAGACCTATGTTGAAAGGCTTCTGTAGACCTGGTCTGCAATGCGTTAGATCAAAGATATTAATATTATCGGGAATTTCTTGTATTGACTCTTTTTTGGCACTTGCATATAATTGTATACATACCTGAGAAAAGTAATTTACAAAATATGCATAAGACACGGGAATGAAAGCTGCCTTAGAAGCAATCAGTCCCGGACGGGCCATCTTGGTTTTGCCAGCCGTGGGATCAGTTGTAAATCATGGAGTTCGGCATTAAGGTGAAATGATTGCGTGCTGAAGATGTTTTTGCGTTTTCAGAACTCTCAGAAAAACCCGCGGATTCATTAATATTCAAATAGATCGCCATATATGGAATTGCAATTAAAAATCCATCTCACGATCGTTGGCTGTTGGAGACAGGCCCCAAGGCCGTCATACGCAAATATGATTGGGAAATTATGACGTATTCTTAAAATTAGCTCGGAGAAGTGTGATTCAGGCGGCCAGTGAGGCACGGATGTAATGACAACAAACTATATCACGCCATTTCCTTGACTTAACGTTTTAGGGCTTTGAAAGATTTATCCCATTATATATCTATGTAGTAATCATATTATAGTTCATCATTTCCAACAATGAAAATAGGTATTTTAGGTTTTCAATTTTTATTCCTTGATATATCAGCTACAAGATAAATATTCATTTCTCCGACATTACCAAAATACTTTTATAGATAGAAAAATTTGACCAAGAACATCTTATAGTAATTGTAATAAAATTTTCTTTTCCTACATTTTTAATCAATTATACTTGTAAGCAACAATTTCTCCAAGATAACCTGGTGTTTCTAATGAACTTTTCATGCTAAACTCAAAAATCTAATAATAAATTTTCAGCACCTATATGGTTTTTGCATTACAACCTCTTTTTTTTAGTATTGGAATAAACACATTAATAAATGCAATGTTACGTACGAATTTTTGCATAAGCCATATTGCATTACACTGGTTAACCATTTTATAGCATCGAGTGGACAAAGATTCGTAAATGTAAATTCTTGAATGCTAATTCACATATTGCGGTCACACCAAGTTTCTGATTATGCAAAAATTGGATACTGTTTTACATATTCAAGTAAAGAAAAGTGAGTTCTCTCTGTCCAGAATCCATTTATATTCAAGTCGAGTATTTCGATATTATATTTGAACTGGCTGTGGTTCAATTGTCTGGTTGCTACAATTGTGCTGTCCTTTAGGATCGACAATTTTATCGTCCACTATCTGGTAGGTTGAGCCATTTATTAGTAATTAAGTATCTCTGTTTTGTTTTTATAATAACATTTTTCTCTTTTATGCGCCTTGTATATAGTTATATATGAAATACTAGCCGAATGACCCGGGCAACGCCCGGGTTTTACCCGATTGAATGTTTTTATTCAAATACTATTCGTTACAATTATAAATTGGCACCGTGGATGTCACTTTTGTGAAACGTCCCGCTCCAAACTTTGTGTCTGAGAAGCGATATTTTTATAGAAAGATGATCTGGCTTTTGTTTTCTGCTCGAATGAATGTTTTTCTGTTAGAATTTTGTTCCTGCGTACAAAATAATGAACTGGTTTCACCCGTGGTCTCTGCTTTTTGGAATTTTCCCGATATAATTTTGTATCTGATAATCAAACATGATACAGCAATATCGTCATCATCATTTTCTGACTAAAAATATATAGTTTTAATAATTGATTTATATATTTTTTAAAATAGCCTATCGTCTTCCCCGTATTTTTTTACCAATGTATGGAAATTTTGGTTTGAATTAGTGAACTACTGCGAATTTGTATACCGGACATACAAACAAACAAACAAACATTCATTTTTATATATATAGATAATCTTTTTTTTTTACGCGTATGATGCTTTTGAAATAAAATAATATTCTACCTCCCTTACTGCAATATGATAAAATAATGGGAGGGAATTCAAAAATCATGCGCGTCAAAAATAGTTTATATTTCTTAAAACAGATGGCGCGCTAATGCATCATATTTAAATAGTTATAGAAAGAATCGTAGGATATAAATGTTAGAAGAGACCAAAGGTAGACGCGACGAGTTTCTGCCTTCAAGATCTGCGAAATTTCAGACAATGGCGTCTTTCAACAAGCCATTACGCGAATACAAGAAATTAGAGAAGATATGATTATAACATTTTAAATTTATATTTCACTGAAATTTTTATTTCTGATAATCTGTTTCTCTTGATGATCGAGAAACATCTAAAATCCTTCTCTGCTTTTTAAAATTAATTTGAGGATCGTTTCGGATTTTGTGTGATCTTTAGACTTAAATAAAATATTTCATCTTATCGATAAGTTTTACTTGTCTAATTATTACAATCTGGTGGAGCTGCTGTAAGCATCCCATCGAGAATTACAACCTGGACGAACTGAGAAAAAGCCGGAAGACTTCGAGGATTACCGCCGACTGACGCCAAAGAAGAAGCCATGTCTGTGAAAACTGAGCAAGAAGGACTACAGACGAGGACATCCATCACCCGTCTCCAGAAACCAAGAAACCCGCCCATATTTAACGGTAAGTCATCTGATTGCCTCCAACAAAGGCTCAAATATTTTGATTGAGTAGCCAAATACAATGGTTGGGATGACTCACTGTGTCTTGCGAACGTTATCTTCTTCCTTGATGGAACTGCTAAATGCTGGTTCGAGAATGTGGAAGAATATCTCTATTTACAAATCTATAAAACAAACCAATTGAGGTTTATTTTTATTTTAGGAATTGTAGCAAGCATTTTTATAAAATTATGTATACCTTCTCTGATGCATGGCTATCTAGGGTCCTTCTTCCATTCTTTTCAACTATAACAGCGAGATGATGGGGACAGATAATCTTAAGCGACTCTATCGTTTAACGAACTTCCTAAATGAGCTTGGTATAACATTGCATGCATTGATTACTTCTACTCTTTACCTAAACACTATACCGTGGTGATAAATTATAATTTTTCAGGCCATTTTTAATAAGAAGACCATGTACAATTCTAAAACTTACAATAAATCTCAACATCTAATGATGAGCTGCTGTAGAACCCAGCCACACGACATTTTAAGCATATTTATCACAGTCACAATTCCGAATCGAGATGAGAGTGACACACCAAAATACGCGTAACCTTGACACTGGAGGTAGAGGTTTGTTTTTACGACCTTGGAGTAAAATTTGGCAGTTGTCCCTCCTGATGCTGCGAACAGCCAAATTTAATCCTGCGCACACACCCCATCCCCTTTACACAGTGTATCGTCTTTATCTAGTGAAATTGAAGTTAGAAGCACTTTGTGTTTGCTTATTGCATTTGATTTCCATTCTCTGGAAATACACTTTCCTTAAACATTGACATTTTTCAATGTCTAGACAAATTATAGGTATAAATTCAATTGCCATCTATCGATAAAATCTGTAATATATATTTTTAGCAATATGTGTTTCTTATGATAAATACTAGCGAATATACCCACACGGTTTTGCCCCGAGCGAAAGTTTACCTAATGAACATTTTGTAAACGATAATTTCGGGGCAAACATCCACTCCCTACTGAATCTATTCTTGTTAAGAAAAATTGATGATTGTTACCTTTCTCCACAAAAACTACTGTAAAAACCATTGGAAAATGTTGAATGCAAGTAGCTGAATACATACTAAACAAATAACACTTCAAATACTAAAATTAGATAAATAACAACAAATTCAGCATATATTTGGAGTTATAAAATATAGAAATTATTATATACTGACACTTTCAATGACTTAGCTTCGCCCATCGCGCGTCTCTGCGATCTCTGGGGTAAAGAATGATTAGACATTTTGCTAAGATTCCAGAAGAAAATTAATTAAAGAAATCTTGCAAGGCATCGTATGAGCGAGGAGTTTCAGATACTCGTTGAACGTTATCATCTCTGCGATGAAGTACTTTATCACGGGAATTAAATTCTTCGCCAACTATGATGATCGCCACATCATCAATTGTTGGTGCATCGAATCGTCTTTCATGTTGACCTGCAGACACTTTGTCAGCTCTAATTGCAACTACGTAATCATCGGTAGGCATTCGCTCGATGGCTGTCTTGAGCAGTAGAACTAATTCATTGTGCTGATCAAATACATTTCGTAATGAAGAAACAATTTCTTTATTAGTGCTACTATTGAATCCAAAGGGTTTGTTAACTTGTTTATCGGTGGTTCCCATTAAGTAAATTTGCAGAAATTTGTGATCTGCATCCAGTAGAAGTGATCCATCGCGGTGGCAAATTTGCATTTAAAACGTTGGCATGTAATTGTCCCGAATGATTTCTGTTGCTTCGAACGATATCATTAGAAAGCATGAATTGTACTTTCGAATGTTTGTCAAAAATGCTTTGACCGGCTTGTTTCACCTGCTACCAACGTTGATAATGGTTCGGGTGGTACATGGAATTCGGGAAATTTCACTTTACCACCTGCGCAGCACATTCCTGGAGTTTCATTAATGAATTTCAATTAATAGAAAATTGGCATAACTTGTCCTTTTTTTAATCAATAAAAGCACTCGGATGCAGACTGTAATCATAATAATCATCATAATGGAAGGCTTCCAAGTTCATACCGGTATGTAGTGTTCGTCTGGGTCGAACATTGCGTTCTTGATTGGTTCCCAACCGTAATTCCCGCTGGTTAATTGCTTCATGTGGGTGAGATTGAGTAGTTTGTATTCCATCAGCTTTCAATCTTGCTTCTCATTGTTCGTCTGTTTCATACGAGCGAGCTTGAGCAGTTTTATCGACTTCCAATCTTGATTCTCGTTGTTCGTCTGTTTCTTACGAGCGAGCTTGAGCAGTTTGATCGACTTCCAATCTTGATTCTCGTTGCTAGTCTGTTTCATACGAGCGAGTTTGAGCAGTTTGATCGACTTCCTATCTTGCTTCTCGTTGTTCGTCTGTTTCATACAAATGAGCTTGAGCAGTTTGATCGACTTCCTATCTTGCTTCTCGTTGTTCGTCTGTTTCATACGAGCGAGCTTGAGCAGTTTGATCGACTTCCAATCTTGATTCTCATTGTTCGTCTGTTTCATACGAGCGAGCTTGAGCAGTTTGATCGACTTCCAATCTTGCTTCTCGTTGTTCGTCTGTTTCATACGAGCGAGCTTGAGCAGTTTGATCGACTTCCAATATTGCTTCTCGTTGTTGACATGCTTCATACGAGCGAGCTTGAGCAGTTTGATCGACTTCCTATCTTGCTTCTCGTTGTTCGCCTTTTCTAAACTCGTGATATATTTTTCGATCGTGTTTGAGAGATAGATCGACCAATCTATTAAAGTTTGGAAAAGTATAACACTCGAAGATTCTTCTGGTAAATAAGGAAATAAACGGCGATATGCTCTTCTTCAGGGTTGATTGAATTAAACATGAATCATACTCAACCTTTAGCCGCAAGATAATATGCGACCACAATTTAAGATTACCCCGGAATTTATCTGCTCTCCCAATACTTAAAAAAATCATTCTAAAATCAGTATTAAAAAAAAGTGTAATATCTATTATTTTTTAGAGTATTTAAAATAAAAATAATTGTAAATATAATTATTAATGATAATGATGAGCCAAGCCCTCCCAATATAGGAACAGTAGATGTTTGTTTTATATATTTGCAAAAGAACATTCGTACCGAAATATTCTCATCTATCCCTATATATATAAAAGTCAGTGTATGTATGTATGTGTGTTTGTTTCTATGTCGGCTATACACGTCCACAATACGTAACTAATCTCTGACTGAAATTTTTAACAGTATATATATTAGAATCTGGAAAAACTCATTGAAAATTTCAGGTCTCTATCCCGAATATTCTTCGAGTTATTTGCAAATTGCGTTGCAAATTTGCCCTTTCGCTCGCAAGCAGCGCCTCTAGCGGTGAAGATGGGAAGTAATATCAGCTGACCTAATGTACATGTAAAACGTGTTTTAACAGGACATAGAGAAAAATCTGGAAGAGATATTTTTCGCATTTTTAGGCAAGAAAAATTGAAATTGACAGGTTCTGGGCATTAAAAGTTGTTTTTTAGTCAGAAAATGATGATGACAATATTTCTGTATTATGTTTGATTATCAGATACAAAATTATATCGGGAAAAATATTCCAAAAAGCAGAGACCACGGGTGAAACCAGTTCATTTTTTTTGTATTCTAACAGAAAAACATTCATTCGAGCAGAAAACAAAAGCCAGATCATCTTTCTATAAAAATATCGCTTCTCAGACACAAAGTTTGGAGCGGGACGTTTCACAAGAGTGACATCCACGGCGCCAATTTATAATTCTAACGAATAGTATTTGAAAATCAAAATAATATAATTTTCAAATATCGTTGTGAAAATTTACATTTTTTTTTTTATATTTTAAAAACACACAAAGTTTGGAGCGGGACGTTTCACAAAAGTGACATCCATGGTGCCAATTTATAATTGTAACGAATAGTATTTGAATAAAAACATTTAATCGGGTAAAACCCGGGCGTTGCCCGGGTCATTCGGCTAGTCTATTTATATATATAAAATTGAATGTCTGTCTGTACTCTATAGATTCAAAAACCATACATCCAATCGCCGTGAAATTTTGGGATATTATTAGGTATATCACCGGAGAGGTTTTTGAAAAATAATTTCATGAATATCTTGAATATCCTTAGAGTTATTTGCAGATTTGTAGATTTAACTCGCAAGCAGCGCCCCCATTGTGACGATGATAAGAAGTTTTCTTATAATAAGAACTAAGATGATTTTCTATATGATATAAAAAGCCAACAATGAAGAGTGAATGTAATATAAAAAGCCAACAATGAAGAATGAATGTAAGATAAAAAGCCAACAATGAAGAGTGAATGTAAGATAAAAAGCCAACAATGTAGAATGAATGTAAGATAAAAAGCCAACAATGAAGAGTGAATGTAAGATAAAAAGCGAACAATGAATAGTAAATGCAATATAAAAAGCCAACAATGAAGAATGAATGTAAGATAAAAAGCCAACAATGAAGAGTAAATATAATATAAAAAGCCAACAATGAAGAATGAATGTAAGATAAAAAGCCAACAATGAAGAGTAAATATAATATAAAAAGCCAAAAATGAAGAGTGAATGTAAGATAAAAAGCCTACAATGAAGAGTAAATGTAATATAAAAAGCCAACAATGAAGAATGAATGTAAGATAAAAAGCCAACAATGAAGAGTGAATGTAATATAAAAAGCCAACAATGAAGAATGAATGTAAGATAAAAAGCCAACAATGAAGAGTGAATGTAAGATAAAAAGCCAACAATGAAGAGTAAATGTAATATAAAAAGCCAACAATGAAGAATGAATGTAAGATAAAAAGCCAACAAAGAATAGTAAATATAATATAAAAAGCCAACAATGAAGAGTGAATGTAAGATAAAAAGCCAACAATGAAGAGTAAATGTAATATAAAAAGCCAACAGAGTGAATGTAAGATAAAAAGCCAACAATGAAGAGTGAATGTAATATAAAAAGCCAACATTGAAGAATGAATGTAAGATAAAAAGCCAACAATGAAGAGTGAATGTAATATAAAAAGCCAACAATGAAGAATGAATGTAAGATAAAAAGCCAACAATGAAGAGTGAATGTAAGATAAAAAGCCAACAATGAAGAGTAAATGTAATATAAAAATCCAACAATGAAGAATGAATGTAAGATAAAAAGCCAACAATGAAGAGTAAATATAATATAAAAAGCCAACATTGAAGAGTGAATGTAAGATAAAAAGCCAACAATGAAGAGTAAATGTAATATAAAAAGCCAACAGAGTGAATGTAAGATAAAAAGCCAACAATGAAGAGTGAATGTAATATAAAAAGCCAACAATGAAGAATTAATGTAAGTTAAAAAGCC
This sequence comes from Cordylochernes scorpioides, assembly GCA_030710605.1. NCBI lineage: Eukaryota > Metazoa > Arthropoda > Arachnida > Pseudoscorpiones > Chernetidae > Cordylochernes > Cordylochernes scorpioides. The sequence continues at coordinate 68,820,575 of CP092886.1, forward strand.
AACAATGAAGAGTAAATCTATATATATACTAGCGGACCCGGCCACGCCCTGCTGTGGCTAAATTGTAATATGTTAAATTAACATTATACTAAACTATTCAGTACAGTAAAGTCAATATTCACTTATAAAGATAAAAATGTTTTAGCAGATCTAAAGCCCTACGGGATTGAGAATGGAACGTTACGCTAAAATTTGAAAGTGAATTATATATATATAGATAATATAGCCCTTCATTATAATCATTGATTATAATCACTGCATTAATAAATGTCAGTGAACTCGTTTATATGTATTGTTTTTTGTTTTCGAGATATTCTAATAGAACGTTCTCACATTTTCTGTAAAATATCTATATATGCACAAACACAGAATATAATCACTACGTCTTAAATTCGCTATATTTATTGCTATAAATATTATTCTAAAATAATTCGCCAGAAATCGTCCTGATAGTATACTACACAGCGAACCCGGCCACGCGTTGCAGTGGCTAAATTGTAATATGTTGAATTAACATTATACTAAACTATTCAGTAAAGTAAAGTTAATATTCACTAATAAAGATAAAAATGTTTTAGCCGATCTAAAGCCCAACGGGATTGAGAATGGAACGTTACGTTAAAATTTGAAGGTGATTTTTATATATATAGACAATATAGCCCTTCATTGTAAGCATTGATTATAATCACTGCATTAATAAATGTCAGTCTTCCCAGTATTCTTTTACCTATGTATGGAAATTTTGGTTTGAATTAGTGAACTACTGCGAATTTGTAGACGAATGACCCGGGCAACGCCCGGGTTTACACGATTAAATGTATATTGTGGCGAAGAAATATTTTATTATTTAATTTAATATTATTCAATGAAAATATATTTAACAGATTATAAAAATATATATTAATCTGTATTTGTGAAATCATCTTTAAAATATTTCTTTGCTTGCTTGCTTAAGATTCCCTAGCGGTAAATAGTTTGGCTGACCTGTTAATAATTGTCGACTCGTCGCTGTGACGTCATCAATAAATACTTTTACATCTTAGGATATTTCAAGGCTTGATTTCTACGCTACAACTGGTGGAGAGACTGGACCGATACCCATTAAGAAATAAAAGAAAAATTGATTCTGTTGAACCAGAAGAAACTTCTATGAATGTAAAGAAGGAAGGTACTCAGGTAAGCAACTACGTTGTTCAACATCTGCCAAGGAACCCTTCCATTTTCTCCGGGGAGGATGGAGAAGATCTCCAAAAATGGTTAAAAGGGTATGCACGTGTGGCAAAGTACAACCATTGGGATGAAACCCTTTGTCTTACTAAAGTTTATTTTTATCTGTCTGGAACTGCTCTCAAATGGTTTGAGAACAACGAAGAAAGCATTCAGACTTGGAAGGAATTCACATCTCAATTAGAGAATGTGTTCGGAAAAAAATAAAATTCAAAATTGCAAGCGGAGAAGAAACTTAAAACGCGGGCACAATTAAAAGGCGAAAGTACCGAATTTTACATCCAGGATGTCCTGTGCTTTTGCAAAGAGGCTGATCCTCAAATGAGCGAGGAAGATAAAATCTCCCACCTCATGAAGGGGATAGCTGAGGAGCTTTATCAAGCACTCCTACCGAGGGATGTACAGAGCAATGAGCAATTCATTACAGAATGTCGCCGTGTCGAAGCGCTCCGTTGTAGGCGAGTTACCCCAACCAGGTACGAGCGCCTACCAAATGTAGCCTCTCTCTGTGACCAGGATGACGGAGAAGATCTGTCATCGCTGATCCGAAAAATTGTCCGCGAAGAGATACAGCAAGCATTGGACTCTCGTCAAGAGGAGCCTAAAATCGCTGCCAATGAAGATTTAGTAAGGGAAGAGATCGTAAAGACCTTGGCGCCTATATCAGAACCTACAATAAGTCCCCCTTTCTAAAGAGTAATTAGCCATAAACCATCCCTGTAGTATACTAAACATCTTCCCAAAGTTTCATCACGATTGGTTGAGCGATGTAGAAGATTATCACTCACGGACGGACTCACGGACGGACCAACGGACCAACCAACAAACATCCATTTTTATATATATAGATATAAAAGTCAATTTCTGTCTGTCTGTCTGTTTCGCGATAAACTCAAAAACTACTGAACCAATTGGTACCAAATTTTGCATGTCGCTTTTTATAAACCTGAGGAAAATTTTCGGCTGCATTTTGATTTGTATTTTTGGCTATTTCTTTTTTTCATTTGAAGAACTTTTTTTTACGCGGACTAATCCGGAATGGAATGAATACCTAAATATGGCCATTTTTTTAAGCATCGGTGGTTCAGTGGTAGAATGCTCGCCTGCCACGCGGGCGGCCCGGGTTCGATTCCCGGCCGATGCATTTTTTTTTACAATTTTTAAAACTCATTTATATTATCTTATATATATAAAATTGAATGTCTGTCTGTCTGTACTCTATAGATTAAAAACCATACATCCAATCGCCGTGAAATTTTGGGATATTATTAGGTATATCACCGGGAAGGTTTTTGAAAAATAATTTCATGAATATCTTGAATATCCTTAGAGTTATTTGCAGATTTGTAGATTTAACTCGCAAGCAGCCCCCCCCCCCCCCCCCCCCATTGTGACGATGATAACAAGTTTTCTTATCACTAAGTTTGTTATCTTAAATATTATTTATCAAAAGTAAGATTATCTCAGGATGACACGGCAATTTATTTGCGACAAGAATAATGATACAATTCCAAGGCGAAGATACTATTCCTTTAACTTCCAATTACCGAGGGAACCAATTAATATTGATTTTATTCAACTTATCGAGTATTTCTCAAGGGACCGGGAAAAATGTTCACTAGATAAAACTATGATTTTCTAATGTAGAAAATTAGGAAAGACAAAATTCAGGATGACAAGGCACACAGGGACCGGGAAAAAATGTTCACTTTATCGAGAGATTCAAATTTACGAGTTTCAAATTATCAAAATATATCTTTTTTATTTTTTAATAAGTTTTTAGAGAATTGTTTTAACAAATGTTCGCTAGACAAACCTTTACTCGGGTAAAACCCCGGGCGAAGCCGAGTACGTTTTATAAGCTTAAAGAGAATTGTTTTAACAAATGTTCGTTAGACAAACATTCACTCGGGTAAAACCCGGGCGAAGCCGGGCACATCCGCTAGTATATATATATATAAATGAATGTCTGTCTGTCTATCTGTGTGTACTCTATAGATTCAAAAACCATACATCCAATCGCCGTGAAATTTTGGGATATTATTAGGTATATCCCCGGGAAGGTTTTCCAAAAATAATTTATTGAATATCTTGAATATCCTTAGAGTTATTTGCAGATTTGTAGATTTAACTCGCAAGCAGCGCCCCCATTGCGACGATGGTAACAAGTTTTTTTATCTATAAGTTTTATTATCACTAAGTTTATTATCTTAAAGATTATTTATCAAAAGTAAGATTTTCTACCTATTAATTGCGCACAAGTTAAAGTTAGTTTTATCATTTATCTACAACATAATTATTATGAGAATAGATAAAATGATGATTTTGTAATGTAGAAAATTAGGAAAGACAAAATTCAGGATGACACGGCAATTTATTTGAGACAAGAATAATGATACAATTCCAAGGCAAGATACTATTCTTTTAACTTCCAATTACCGAGGGAACCAATTAATATTGATTTTATTCAACTTATCGAGTATTTTTCAAGGGACCGGGAAAAAATGTTCACTTTACCGAGAGATTCAAATTTACGAGTTTCAAATTATCAAAATATATATATATTTTTATAAGTTTATAGAGAATTGTTTTAACAAATGTTCATTAGACAAACCTTTACTCGGGTAAAACCCGGGCGAAGCCGGGTACATCCGCTAGTATATATATGTCATAATTTGTACCTAACTGGATGCAAACCCGCCCCAATATGTATGCAATGTATGTTTTAAAAGATTTTAATAAAGACAAGGCTTAAGAAATCTGGGAGAGAAAGGCCATCAAAGAGGAAGCAATCATTAGCAGGTTTTATTATCCAGGAACTCATAAAACTGGGTTCAAGAACCTAGTATTTCCTGGATCATGTCAGAACAAGCTAAGAACAAAGAATTAGCCGAGACCCAATGAGAGCATAGGAACATTAGTTAGGAACCAATGGGAATCGAGCACCCCTGGAAATTCATCCAATGAGAGCCCGGAATAGCTTTCGTCTTAAATCGGGAACGAAGTATAGTCAGTTGGGAACTGGACAGGATCGAGTTAGCACCTGGACCGCCGTTGAGACCAGCTTGGAGCCAATCCCATCTCCTCAACCAATCAGATAAGTCCCATCTTCAATAATGTGAACAACCATAATTAATAGCCAACTCAGCAAAAATAGCTTCAACCCCTTTCTCCCTAGATCGCTAGCCTTTTTCAACTCAACTCTGTGTCCTCGTTATTTTCCCTTGTGAATACCTTACCAACTCAGCAAACGACTGCGCCCACCACAAACAATCAACTCAGCCAACTTCAAAAGGTAATTCGCACCGATCTCACATATATAAAATTGAATGTCTGTCTGTCTGTACTCTATAGATTCAAAGACCATACATCCAATCGCCGTGAAAATTTGGGATATTATTAGGTATATCCCCGGGAAGGTTTTTAAAAATAATTTCTTGAATATCCTTAGAGTTATTTGCAGATTTGTAGATTTAACTCGCAAGCAGCACCCCCATTGCGACGATGATAACACGTTTTTTTATCTATAAGTTTTATTATCACTAAGTTTATTATCTTAAAGATTATTTATCAAAAGTAAGATTTTCTACCTATTAATTGCGCACAAGTCAAAATTGGTTTTATCATTTATCTACAACATATATATTGGGAGAATAGCTAAAATGATGATTTTGTAATGTAGAAAATTAGGAAAGACAAAATTCAGGATGACACGGAAATTTATTTGAGACAAGAATAATGATACAATTCCAAGGCAAGATACTATTCCTTTAACTTCCAATTACCGAGGGAACCAATTAATATTGATTTTATTCAACTTATCGAGTATTTTTCAAGGGACCTGGAAAAAATGTTCACTTTATCGAGAGATTCAAATTTACGAGTTTCAAATGATCAAAATATATTTATTTTTTAAATAAGTTTATAGAGAATTGTTTTAACAAATGTTCGTTAGACAAACCCTCACTCGGGTAAAATCCCGGGCGAAGCCGGGTACTTCCGCTAGTTTCCTATATATAGGAATTGCACGTTATGTGGCTGTATATTAAATATTGAAATATATTTTTTGGAACACACTTATTAAATTTTAAATAAACTATAAGATGTTGTCTTGAAATATAATACGTTATTCTAAATTTGATATGAGATTTTGTTCTCATAAGTTGCTCAAATTGAAAGAGCATACAGCCGTATGGACAAAACTATTGTATAATAATTTCATTTTGCTGAACAACAAATAGTATTGTAACGAAGAAATCAAGCCTTGAAATATCCTAAGATGTAAAAGTATTTATTGATGACGTCACAGCGACGAGTTGACAATTATTAACAAGTCAGCCAAACTATATACAGCTATTATTATTTATTTAAGTAACCCAGGTTCCTGGAGCGTACAGAAGTCGCCAACTACCCGGGATGTCCTTCTGACCTAAGTCTTCTTGGATTTATATACAATGCCAGTGGAAGTCCAATTAATGAGGTGTTGCCAGGCAGATTTCTTTCTTGGGAGATTTTCTAGGGATGCTGGACAAATGTTGGTGATACCTAGGAGAGTGGCTGTCTGGAATCTTTGGTATTGGAAGGTTGGGCAAGTGAAGAGGAGGTGGTCTACGGTTTGGTCTTCATCTTGGCAGTGGGGGCAAGTTGGGTCTTCTTTCGATACCGTTGCAAGGTCTGCCTGAATGTAGCCATGTCCGGTCAGGATTGTTGTGGAGGTAGATCCATGCTTGATGTTTCGAAGCATTTGGAGGAGTAGTTTCGGGGTAGCAGCAAATCTTCGTAGATTTCTGGTGGAGTAATCTTGGATGTAGAGGTCTGTCCACATTTTGAGGGCTATCTATTCTTTTTTTACCGCGCGCGACGCTCTTTGGGAGGGTGGTAAAGGATAGTGGCAGATTAGAATGTGCTGCAGCCTTTGCCGCCTGATCCGCCAGTTCATTTCCTGGAATACCGCTGTGGCTATACAGCTAAGGAATCTTAAGCAAGCAAGCAAAGAAATATTTTAAAGATGATTTCACAAATACAAAGTGATGTATTTTTATAATCTGTTGAATATTTTCATTGAATAATATTAAATTAAATAATAAAATATTTCTTCGCCACAGTATATATAGTCTTGATTAAAAAAAAAAATTACTACTCAGGTATCTATTAGCTCTTTGCCTAAATATTGTCGCGTATATCAGCCTGAAAACAGCTACAACCTAGATGGCGCTTTGGTCTATTTCTAGCCTGGGACTAGTGTGGGGGTCACCTACTGCTGTGGTCCTGTTTCCTGGGGCTAATAATTGTAAATAGCTGCTTATATTGGCTCTGGGATGTAACTAGTCTAAATACCCGTTAATTGATATTCAGGTTCTTATGTAATATGGATTAAAGACAACAATAAAATAGGACTGTTAGCAGATTTGTTGCCGGTTGCCGTTGTGACGCTCGTCAATATCACAGTGGCTGCTCTTCTGGTAAGTCTCGCGTGTCCCTCCACCAGTGGTAAGGCCGAGAGATACTGCCAGAGGGAAAGGAGATCCACCTGAGTGGTGTTTCTCAGAGGGTCTTTGGGTGGTCTGCAGGATAGAGCTGCAGAGGTGAAGCTACGGAGCCCAGGGTAAGTGATCCACGGTCGAGGAAGCGTCGTCGCAAAGAACTCTATGCAGACTCGCTGTTTTTCAATACAGTCCATACTGAAATCAGAAATGTTCTGATACACTCGAGCTTATTAGAGCTCAAGTTTTTACAAGGGAAATTTTATGGGAGATAGGACTAAAGGAGTTGGCATGGAGGTATACAGGTGAGTGACTAGGTTTTCTAAAAACAGTTGTTTGAAGATAATTTAATTTATTTTCGAAAATTATATCTAAAAAGGGTAGGAAGCCATTAGACTCATTTTCAGTTGTGAATTTTAAGAGGGGGTGAAAGCTATTTAAAAATTCCAAGGTATTCTCAATATGGTTTGTAGCCACTATAGCCATCACGTCATCAACATATCCAGGAAGAATTAATATCGAATGGATATACGATGGAATTTATCAATAAACATTCATATAAAATTAATAGCATTCATAGTAAAAAAGATTTGAAAAATAAATGTATAATGCCATATGGAGCAGGAGCTGAGAAAATAGCTCATATTTCAAAAAATTCTGGAATAACCACTGTTTTCAAAAATGCACCATCTTTAAAGACTATAGTCCGAAATACAATTACAAAGCAGAAAGTGGAGATAGGGAACACAAAGGACGTTGTGTATAGGATCCCATGTAAAAGCTGCAATGTATCCTACATTGGAGAGACAGGCCGTTTCCTTGGGACCAGACTCCAAGAACACAAATCTTCTTGGAAGTATGCAAATGAAAGGTTTGCCATGGTGGAGCATGGTCTCCGATCGGGACATCAACCAGATTGGGAAAATACTTCCACTATTTACAGGGGCATCCAGAACTCACACCAGAGGATGTTCCTGGAGGCCATAGCATCAATGAAGGACCCTGCTAGTGTAAATAGACATGAAGAAATCCCCGAACCTTACGTGTCTTTTTTAACTTAATTTTTTATTTTCTAATAATCGCAGTCAACTTCATTTGTTTCTTATTTTTATTTCCTTACATTTTGTTTCAAAATCATTATAAAATACTGCATTACTAAAAAGCCTTTAATTTTCAAAATATTTTACTATATTATTATTATTAATAATCTTTTAATGTATTATTATCAATAATTATTTTTGACAAATGACAAATTTGTTTTCATATGATCTACAATAATTTGTAAATTAAATTCACTGTGCAATAAATTTATAAAGAGGCAGCAATCTCTCGAAATATTTTAAGAAAAAAAATTTTTTTTCTTTCTTTACAGATCCAGGTACGCCCTTTTATATAATCTTAATTAATGGATCGCCTTTTGACTCAAAAGTATTGATAAATGTTTTATCTATAAGATCCTTATAAAAATATTTCATTATTTTGAATATTTTACGTGATCCAGTCTCATTCCTGGAAATTATTGATCAAATGTTGTATTAATAGGTCAATTCCGAGGTGGTGAATTATTCCTGCCATATCTCTTAAAAATGGGTGGATAATGCATTTAGACCACATTGGGGGATATGAACCAGCATTAAGGCGCCAATTGAAGATGTCTATTAAAATAATTAGGTGTTCAATAATTAGGCTTCTTTTAGGCCTTTTTTACTTGCCAGAAATGAGAATTCTCTTATCAATTTTCTGTAATGGAAATTTCACGGTTGAGTTCAGGATTATTTGGTGGTATTGCAGATCCTTTTCCCTTCGCTACCCTCAGCATAGAGTTAGTTCCTTGAATGTGGTTTGTCTTTTAAAGAAGCGATAGTTTTCGAAAAGTCAGCAGAATCTCGGGAGTTATTGAGCAATTTTTACTTTTCTTGTTTGTGTGGATTTATATCAGTTATGTATGCTCTCCTCCTTATGTTAAAGACATTATCATCTGCGTCGATATTAGTTTCCTTAAAGATTGAAAGGCTCGCCTTCGCCGATATTTTCGCCAAATGTCATTGTCTGTTTTACCAGGGTTTCAATTTTGGGCGGCCATATCTAACACCTTAATCCGCATATCTGCCGCCAGAATTGCGTTTTGAAATCGGTTAGAAAAACGATCGGTCAGGTAGTCATGAGGCTCGAATCTGTAGGGTTTTGTGCATTAGCAAGATTCCGTAAGAAGAGCGATAAGTTCTCAGGTGCCCCCATCTGTATCTTTCAAAGCAGGGATAAATGATCTTCTTCGTCTGTTTAGAGCTAAATAAGTTGAGTATATTGTGGATGAATGTTGGTCCGAATATTGATTGTTATCTACAAAAAATATGAAATAATAATGTAGTTGACAACAGAGGAGCCACGGCCTGAAGAAAATGTAGTTTACACCTTCATCGCTTGTAGTTATTGTCTAGGAAGTTTATAAATTGTTCTCGGTGAGTGGGGATTACAAGGTTCTTGGATTCACGTCCAGCTGAAAGTAAGGTACGGATGATTATATCAAATACTAACCTATATTTTAACTTTTGGATAATTGGACTTCAACATAATTGAAAAGGCTAGTAAGAGTTGACGATTGAGATTTGTTTGGAAGAAAATAGGTAAATAAAGGAAATTTGCCTATTGCTGCTGCGTTTAAAAAGTACATATATACAGTATTGCTGGACCTTTACTTTCTCCAGTATATTCTGTAGTTTTTCAGAGTTCACAAAGACAGGCTTCACGTTATTCTAAACTGAGGTCTCGAGCTATTCCATGCAACAATTTGTCCATCCCTTCCTCTAGCGATGACAATCTCGTCTCTATTTTCGCACCCCAATCCTTCATGTTGACGGACAACGTAGCAACCAGTTCGCTCAGATCTTTATCCACACTGGCTCCGGTCGTTGTTTGCCTGGTAGACCTAGCTCCTGTTCAATGCCAGGGATTAGTAGAAGAAAGAATAGAAGGCGTCTCAAATAGGATCTTCTGAAAACGGACATATATATGCGTGCAATAAATATTATATTTTAGCATATAAGTCAAGTTCAAAATTGCTATTTGAATTATCATAAGTGTAATTCAGCCCCATGATAACCGTCTCCGTGTGTGGAGGCACCGAGGGGAATGAATAATGTCAGCTTGCATTCGTCACTTTCTTGTGAGCCCATCTCCTGGGGTGATGGTATGAGGTGCCATTGAGTACACATCACGGTCAGCTCTAGTTTTCATAGCTAGAATATTGTGCAACCACCGTTACATTTTTGAAGTGTTATGTCCCGTGGCATTACCCTATCTTCGAAACCTTCCTCAGACTAGGTTTCAACATTACGATACACGACATCATGTTGCCATGCTGTCTTGACCTTTCTCAATAATTTCGTCTGTTGCCTTGGCCAGCGCGCTCCCCAGATCTCTCCAATTGAACCAATTTAAAATATCTGGTCCCATTCGCTTAGAGACTGGCACGCCACCACTCTCCAACAAATTTGATTTATGAACTATCTCATATAATTGAAGCCGCATGGACCTCTGCACCTGCAACTTCCATCCAAACCGTGTTAGAATAGATATACCAAGCAGAATTAGAACTGTTATTGGAGCTAGAATCGGAAACCCTGGATATTCAATTCTGCCTTACACTAATTCAAAATTATTTACGAATTTAATCAATACTTTATCTCTCTTCCTCTCATTATATATACTCTATGTTCACACACAATAAGTATATTTTATAAATTAATTATATTTAAATATGAAGGGGGGGTTAGACCTTTTGCTAGCTATCTCAGAAGAGGTGAGTTTATAAATTTCAGGTTTTGATTTGGGGCGCGCGTCAAGTGGCTCGTCAATTGTGAAATTGAAATAACTCCCATAATCCGCGTGCTCTAGAGTTCAACAACTAACTTAAATCAACGTGTTAAATTATAAGGAAAAGATCGTATTATAAGTGTGAAATTTCTAACTATTTTCTACGTATATATATATTTAGGGAGAGGGGAGCCATTATAGACATGCACAATGAATAAATAGATGTGAAAGCTGATTTTGTGCAAAAAGTTAAAAAATCGACTACAAAAATGTTTGTATCTTGTGCTAATTTGGGAAACAAGAGTCGATGTGTATTCTATCTTCTTTTTCATACATTCATATATTAATTACATTTTATAAAATCTATTGGTTGTAAAATCGGAAGATAGAATCCTCTGAAATATAAATTGTAACAAAATACTGCCTCCGTTATATACTCCTGTGGAAAGGTTTGCGATACCCGATATCCACGGAGGCAGTGGGTTGTTACAAATCTATTGGTATAATTTTTTGTAATGATAATTTACTTGTATACTATGTATGCTTTGAACGATAGCCCTTTCTCTCTCTTACTAAAATATATTTTAAGAAACTCTCTATGTATGCTTATACTTCGTGTACTCATTTGTGCCTGAGAAACAAAAGCGCCACTTTTGATATAGACGTTATATATGCTATTATTTTTAATAATTATGTGGCTAAATGAGCTAAGTTAACAATTGAAAAGTGGACAACATCAGCAAAAAGGAAAAATGAGAAATATAAAGTATATACAGATGTATAAGAGATCGATGTATCTGTATAAGTTTCACAAAAATATTTTTATATATTTCAAAAATAAGGGCTATAACCTGGTTCACGTAAAAGCTTCGGCATTTACGCGTCATATATGTGGAACCTAGGGAAACTGTTAGAGAGCTAGAGTATAAAAAGAGCTAAAGACACAACCATGATAATGTATATTCAAACAATTAAAGAATATAGAAAGTTTAAAGGATATTTTAGAAAAAAATATCTTTTTTTTGTACTTTTTTGAATTTTTTGAGTTTACGTGATTATAATAAAAATTCTTAGTGAAAAAATTGGAGATAAATAACCTTATTATATATGGTTATTATTATTTTAAGATGGAAACCATAATAGTTCAACCGGCGTGGAAAGAGATTGGTACCAGGTTGAGTTTTGTCAAAAGTTAACCTGGCGGCTTAAAAAAAAAAGAATAATTGAATGTTTATGTTTATAATTTTCATTTTCCTATTCTATGTGTGAATATGAGATCTGGGATAAAATACTAATGTGAAGATGGTTGGAAAAAGGAAATGAGGCAATTTATAGGAATGCTGGCGCAGTCAAAGTGACGTCACCACGCGTGGATCGGCGTATCCTTCGATAAGCAGTGGCAGACTCACATGCCACTTGTACCTCCATTCTGAAAAATTTGCAAGACACCCTAGATTATTCCATCTCGACCAGAACCATTTGCCGTCGATTGGTTGTTAATGGTTTGCATTCATGTCGTCCGGTAAGAAGACTGCTATTGACCCCACTGAATAGACGCCAACGTTTGGAATGGTGCCGGGCTAGATCGACGTGGAAAACGGAATGGCATAGGGTCGTGTTCTCAGATGAGTCACGCTACTGTTTGTCCAGTGATAGTCGACGTGTACGCGTGTGGCGTCGACGTGGAGAAAGGTCCAATCCGGCAGCATTTATGGAACGCCCCACCGCGCAACAACGCGGAATCGTGGTTTGGGACGTAATCGCGTATGGTACCAGATTACATTTAGTTCGTATTTAAGGCACTATGACGGCCCAACGATACGTTGATGATGTGCTGCGACCGGTGCCTTGCCTCAACAGCCTTCAGAAGACAAACTGTGGAAAATGGTTGAAAGGGAATGGAGAACCATCCCTCAGGACACCATCCGTAGTCTGACTCTCTACCTAGACGTGTTGCTGCTTGCATCGCCGTCCGCGGTGGTCCTATTTGCTACTGAGCCGACGCCGTTCTCGCTCTGTATTATGACTATCATTTTTGAAGTAAGATCACTTTTTGTTCGTTCCTGCCTCTCTCTGTTTGTGTGTGTGCCAAGTTTCATCACTTTATGGCCTCTCTTTCTTGGTATTCCATTTTCAATGTCACGCAGTGTATTTCACAATTCTTAACAGATATTATCTATGTCGAAGGAGAGCAAAACAGACATGTGCGCGTACACACAACGATGACATCAGTTTCTTTTTCAAATTGAATATTTTCAAATATACATTTTAAAATAGAGCTAATTTTCATAAAATTAATATATACAGTTATCAGCGTCATGCGTTCTTAATTCTGTCACCGTTTGCTTTTGGTTCAGTGGTAGAATGCTCGCCTGCCACGTGGGCGCCCCGGGTTCGATTCCCGGCCGATGCATTTTTTTTTTACAATGTTTAAAACTCATTTATTTATACTTTATTAACATCATGAAACGCGATATCCCAAACTCAGGGATATTTGCGTCGATACCTCTCTCTACATCACAACAAATCGGCTATATACAATCCTGTTCAATTCATTATTTTACATAATTAACCAAAGAAAATTGTCCGAATAGAAAAACAAACAACAAAGCAAAACACACAAAGCAAGCATCGCAATTCTTTTCCTTCTAAGTTTCCCTCTCCCTTTTCCATTTCTAAAGAAAGTTGTAAATAAATTTGCAAAATTGATCAAAACTTTTACACCTCTCTTTATCGTCTACAAATTCATCAAGCTGTCCAATACGACCAAATTTGTTTTCCCTGTAGACCCGGAAAATTGGGCAATTCATTAGTAGATGTTTCGAGTCCTGAATTTCACCTCCGCAGAAGCATCTTGGTTCCTTCACCGCGCCGATAGTTGACAAAAATTTCCCAAAATTACCATGATCTGTAATGAATTGGATATTATAAAAATTTGGACGGAAAAATCTTGGGATTCCAGACACGAAAAAGCTTCTGAAAATTTCATTAGTATTATCAAAAATTTCTTTCATTTTTGCGTCTAAGAATGATTTGACTATACTTGGAGCATGGGGTTCGTAAGTAATTAGATCTTCAGTGGACAGATGGGCTAGATCATATTTGATTATTCTAGATTCTATATAGTCTGTTAGGAGTGGAATTTTTGCCAAACTATGCACACAGTTTGATGAAGTGGTTTTATATGCTCTAACTGCCCATAAAATGATCTTGTACTGCATGGAATTCAGTTTTTGTTTAGAACGATTGTTTAAATATTTAAACCAAATTTCTGATCCGTATGTAAGTACAGGCCTTATTATTGTTTTATATAAAGTTAACCTCTTTTGAGTATCTAAACCCCACATATTGCCGCTTAGTGAACATAATAGATTTTTCATACGCCCTGCCTTACACAGAATATCATTTACATGCGGAGTAAAGTTAACTTTATTTTTCCATTTGTGATTTGAAAATTTCATTCCCAGAATTTTTACTTGCTTGACCGGCCTAATTATATTGTTATTAACCTTAATAGGTATTTTTTCTCTGTTATGCAGGTATAGCAAATTAGTTTTCTCTGTACTGATCGTTAATTTATTTCTATTACACCATTGGATCACATAATTTAAGATGTATTCACTTGCGGTTTTTAGTCCTTCAATAGTCTTATTCAAGCAAATTATTGTAACGTCGTCTACATAACATATAATATCTGCATTCATTGATTCAAAATTTATCAACAAATCATTTAGCAAAATATTCCATAGAAGTGGTGATAAAGGTCCACCCTGTGGACATCCTTTAGTTAGTTTCTTATAAAAAGTTTCTGATTCGTATGTAAATTTGACCTTACTTTCATTATTCAAATAAGATTTTATGATCCGTATTAAATCTGAGGGAACATTATCATTATCCATTCGTTTTATAATCGCAGGCCACCATGCATTGTCGAATTAACCAGCTATATCTATAGCTATCAAAGAAGTCAATTCTTTTTGTTTATGTGTCAATATAGTTTCTATATTTTTTTCCATTCCAGTAATAGTTGATCTAGATTTCATAAAGCCATGCTGCCTTGAGCTCATTAGATTATTTTCTAAATAATAGTTACTTAATTTATTTTTTATTATATTCTCCAATGTTTTAGAGAGATTAGATGTCAATGATATAGGTCTATAACTTTTATTTACTTCATAATTCGTTTTGCTTGGTTTTGGAATTATTTTTAAGAATGATTTTTTCCATTCATCCGGATAGTATCCCATTTCTATACATTTATTGAATAATTGATGCAGAATTGGGATTATTTTTATTTTAGCTTGTCTGATCATATTGTTACTAATGTAATCAGGGCCCGGTGCTTTTTTAATATTTGTTTTTAAAATTGTTTCCTCTATTTCCTTGGATTCAATATAAACACTATTTTTATTTTTATATTTAGGCGTATAATTTCTAATCAAAATATGATCATCTTCATCTAAACCTCCAATATCATCCTGAAATAGATCGTTCATTAAACTTTTTATTTTGTCGATCTTTAAATGATCTGGTAAATTATCTATTAGAGGTAATCCTAAATTCCTATTTTTCGTTCTCAATGACTTGTAAATCCTATAAGCATTACCAAATGCGTTAGTTGAATGACTTTCTTCTATAAAATTTTTCCAACTCGCTCTTTTTGCCTTTTTAATTTTATTTAAATATTTATTTCTCGTTGATTTATAGGTCTCTTCATAGACCACTCCATGCCGATAATACAAATTTCTAATATAGTGGAAATCGTTTTTCATATTCTCCAGCTTCCCATCCCACCAGTATGTATTTGTTTTATGATTTCCGCTTCTTGTCTTGACATTTAGTGACAGATAAGCTGCCTCTTTAATTATTTATATATTATACAAGAATGACATCCACGGCGCCAATTTATAATTGTAACGAATAGTATTTGAATAAAAGCATTTAATCGGGTAAACCCCGGGCGTTGCCCGGGTCATTCGGCTAGTAAGGTTATATTCATGATCTATACGCGTTAGAATTTACCAGAAACAACTTTCAAATATTGAGGGAAAAGTGTGAACACTAGTGTTATCCTTATAATTTTTCTTCGCTTGTACGATATGTTCAAATTCGATGCTTAATAATTAGCATTAGATAAAACTCTGATAAGACTTAGAACTAGCTGTCGCTCTAGACCCATTCGTACAGTAAGCTAATGTTCTAGTTATATACATATTTGATTTAACAAAAATAAAATATGAGTCCATTCAAATATATATATATTACTTAAGGAGAAGCATATTGCAAATAACCGGTAAGGGAATCTAATGCCTTCTTCAAAAGAATCGGAACTTTGTAGTTCAATCTTACTTTTGATGCTATTCAAGTCATTGGACACAAGGAATTCTAAAAGTAATATTTGATATTTTCCTGTATTCCTACACTTCGATGATGACATCTGATATATTTAAAAGGTGACCGGTGAAGATGCCGGGAGATCATGTCTCAAAACCGTCATCACCATATCGGCATGCTATGTCATATAATAATCATCAAATGTGACTTTTACAAACCACATTTTATGTGGCTTTGCTTATTTACTGTGGAAACCACGTGGTGATAACTATTGCTTCTATCAAGATATTCGTTGAAGTCACAACAATCAACAAAATTAATGAGAATTCAGTTTTATTTTATACTTACACATCTCTATGCTAGAATGTTCAAATAAGATTATTAATGCAATTTAAAAGTATGCATTTTGAAGAAATATTTTTTAAAACAATTCTAAATAAAAAAATATTTCAGTAAGGATGTATATTTCTAGTTAAATCGAAAAACAAAGGTTGGCACATCCCCTCAAAGAAAAACGAAACCAGCGGCCTTCACCTCAAGTTTGATTCATCCAGCTCCAACTAGGGGGATTCCCTTTTTTGATTATTGTTTTTTTTTAAAGATATATCTTTTTGTTGAAATTTCAATTGTACTTAAAATATCTTCACTTACGCAGAGAATCAATATTTTAAATTTAGAATTCACATTTTGAATATTGGATATGAGCGTTGCTTTGCTAATCCGACTTCAAAACAAAAATATTTCTACATGAGAATGGAAACTATAAAAGAAGACGAATCTTTTCTATTCACAAGTAAAATAACTTCTTACTGTTCTTAAAAACGATAGGAAAATATTTTTTTAAATCGCAGCAAGGGTAGTAGGAAGATGTTCCATATAAAGAAAGGGCCCGTCTTATGTCAAAATAAACGCTAAAAACTAGGAGTCGTCAAACGACCGTCTCTGCAAGCTAGCAGAATCGAGGCAATGAAAAACAACACGCATTTTGGAAATTTCAGAACGCAAAGCTAGAGACTATCAGGTTAATGATGGCTAATATTTTTGCGTCTATTTTAACGGGAGGAGAGAGATTCCCTTTCTTTTACTGATCTATAAAAAGAATGCTCACCTCTTCCCGCAACATTAATATATTTATGGCCTATCCACTTTACCAGATAAAAAGGCTTCTTTGGAACATTTTAAAGATTTCCTGAATCCCTTGTGAATCTCATAAAATCAAATCCTGCTCTGGACTGATAAGGGCTATTAACCCGAAACCATGGTCTCCAGGTGAACGTTCTGAATTTGCTAAAGCTGGTGTAGTAGAATTGTGTCTGCTAGCTTGTAGCGACGGTCGATAGAGGACTCATAGTTTTGCATCTATTTTGACGGGAGTGGTGACATTTATTTTTATTGAGAGAATTTACTTAACTTGCTTCCATCTCTTTTTGACCGTCTGTCTGTCCATAAATCTTGGAATCAATTTTTAACAAACTTACAGAGCACCTAGACATCTAAAATTTGGTACACTTGTTTAAATCTGAGGACATTGAGAGATGAAAAAATTTCAGACTTCTGGGTTGTCGGCAATAAACCAATTTAAATTTCTATATTTACTTTCAAATTTTGTGATCAGTTTTAATATACTTTCAGATCACGTAGAAGTCTGGGATATGATAGACTAGTTAAATCCTACTAGCATTGCAAGTTAACAAAATATCAGACTTCTAGGCGGTCATGGTGGTCGGGAATAGACAAAAGAATTTATACATTTCCTTTCAAAAAAGGAAAATAGGATCAACCGTTTCGCGCGCTGGCGTAATGAGCGGCTGGAGCTCTATTAAAAAGGGGTCGGGACTGGAGTAATTTCTATATTTCCGCTCAATATTTCAAGTTTTAATATACTTCCAGAACACATAATAGAAGTCTTATATTTTTTATACTCGCTCAATACAACTAAAAATGTAAGTCTACAAAATTTAAGACTTCTGGGTTGTCGGAAATGTGCTAATTTCTATATTTCCTATCAAAATTTGTGATCAATTTTTAAAATACATCCAGACCAGGTACAAATCTAAAATTGCATACCCTCACTAAATCAAGCTAACAACGCAAGTGTCCAAAATATAAGACTTTAGATCGCCGTGATGTGTGTGTTATGAAATAGACTATAGAATATAATTTGCATATACATATATAGAATAAAATAGGCGCTGCCGTTTGTGGCGTGATGAGCGGCTGACATTTCATAAAATAAATAAGTAGTATGAATTATAAAGTTATAGACAATATATTTGTGAGGAGATATCTTTAATATCATATAAATATATAGTCATTTAAAATAATTAAAATACAAATTCACACTCCAATTTGAAATATATTTATACATATATTTATATCAAGGTGTGGAAGAAAAAAAACTTATCTCCGGAAGCCTAATATTTCCCCTTGATATTGAAAAACAAGGGGTTATTTTCTTGAAATATATTTATATGAATAAATAAAAAAAAATAGAAAAAGGTCAGGTGTTGATATTAAAAACAAAATAGGCATATCCTGACCGCATCTAGTGGATCAGAAATCAACTAAACATTGATTTAACCTGTTACCTGATATTTGGCCAACCCATTTTCTTGATAATCAAGAAAAGCCAACCACGAACCAAATATCAGGGAACAGGCTAAATCAATGTTTAGTTGATTTCTGTTCCACTAGATGGAGCTCTGCCATCTAAAAAACTCATGTGAGCGGTCAGGATATATATGCCTATTTTGTTTTTACAGTCAAACTTGGATAATTCGAAGTCCAAGGGACCAACAAAAAATCGATTTATCCAAGAATCGGAAATTCTATTTATAGGAAATTCTAGGGACCAATATAAATATTCGAATTGAAGACGTTTTCGAATTATCCAGGTTCTACTGTAATATATTTACATACATTAATATAATATTATATGAAAAAAATAGTAGAAATGTGATTTTGTACTGATTTCCAAGCCTAATATATGAATTAATATAGAACAACTGATAAGCAGGTTTTTATGAATAGGTTAATATTTCCCCTCTTTTTTTTTTTTCACTCAATATACGATGATCGTTCCTCGCTGCTTTTATTTTGACTCATATAGATCTAATTGTTCAATGGAGGAAGCTGAAATATTTATTTTCTTCTATTTTTAGTGCATTTTAATAAAAACTTTTTAAAATTAATTTTTTTAAACATCAATATCTTCCCGGAAAAAAATCCACCATAATTAGAAATTATTTTATTTGTAGAGAACAAAACAAAAAAATCAAGCCACAATACTTTCAATTTTCATACTCATATTGCGAGCAAATTTCATATTCACAATATTTCCTTCCGAAAATAGGAATGTGTGCTAATAATCAGGAGAGTGGACTTTTGGAGAAATAATTCTACCAATACTTTTTGATTCAGTTTTAATAGCTTGGCTTAAAGAATCCGAATATGTCATTGCTCTATCGCCTGCTATTGTTGTTCAAGAGCTTCTGTCAAGAGAACGTAGAAAAGGACAAAAATAACTCTCACTTTTTTTCTTTCCATTAGGAATTTCCAAGGAAATAAAATTTGACTAACCTGGCAGTTGGTATCTTTAAAAATATCGTGAACCTGTGCTACTTTGAAATATTAGCAAAATGATGTGTTGTATTAAAATAAAATATTTAAATATAGCAGAAAATAGAATAAGTTTTCGGAGCATTTGACGATAGCAACGCATCAAATCTCTGATTCATATACCTCGTGGTAATATTATTGGATCGCGAGAGAGACGATATTCTATCAAAAAGGATTTTTACATGCAAACTCCTGAATTCGTATTTTTATATAGAACTAGCGGATGTGCCCGTCTTCGCCCGGGTTTTACCCGAGTGAATGTTTGTCTACGAACATTTGTTAAAACAATTCTCTTTAAACTTATAAAACGTACTCGGCTTCGCCCGGGGTTTTACCCGAGTAAAGGTTTGTCTAGCGAACATTTGTTAAAACAATTCTCTAAAAACTTATTAAAAAATAAAAAATATATATTTTGATAATTTGAAACTCGTAAATTTGAATCTCTCAATAAAGTGAACATTTTTTCCCGGTCCCTGTGTGCCTTGTCATCCTGAATTTTGTCTTTCCTAATTTTCTACATTAGAAAATCATAGTTTTATCTAGTGAACATTATTTCCCGGTCCCTTGGGAAATACTCGATAAGTTGAATAAAATCAATATTAATTGGTTCCCTCGGTAATTGGAAGTTAAAGGAATAGTATCTTCGCCTTGGAATTGTATCATTATTCTTGTCGCAAATAAATTGCCGTGTCATCCTGAGATAATCTTACTTTTGATAAATAATATTTAAGATAACAAACTTAGTGATAAGAAAACTTGTTATCATCGTCACAATGGGGGCCTTGCTTGCGAGTTAAATCTACAAATCTGCAAATAACTCTAAGGATATTCAAGATATTCATGAAATTATTTTTCAAAAACCTTCCCGGTGATATACCTAATAATATCCCAAAATTTCACTGCGATTGGATATATGGTTTTTGAATCTATAGAGTAGAGACAGACAGACATACATTCAATTATATATATAAGATAATATAAATGAGTTTTAAAAATGTAAAAAAAAAAATGCATCGGCCGGGAATCGAACCCGGGCCGCCCGCGTGGCAGGCGAGCATTCTACCACTGAACCACCGATGCTTTAAAAAATGGCCATATTTAGGTATTCATTCCATTCCGGATTAGTCCGCGTAAAAAAAGGTTCTTCAAATGAAAAAAAGAAATAGCCAAAAATACTAATCAAAATGCAGCCGAAAATTTTCCTCAGGTTTATAAAAAGCGACATGCAAAATTTGGTACCAATTGGTTCAGTAGTTTTTGAGTTTATCGCGAAACAGACAGACAGACAGAAATTGACTTTTATATATATATATATATATATATAGAGAGAGAGAGAGAGAGAGATTTACTCTTCATTGTTGGCTTTTTATCTTACATTCATTCTTCATTGTTGGCTTTTTATATTACATTCACTCTTCATTGTTGGCTTTTTATCTTACATTCACTCTGTTGGCTTTTTATATTACATTTACTCTTCATTGTTGGCTTTTTATCTTACATTCACTCTTCATTGTTGGCTTTTTATATTATATTTACTCTTCATTCTTGGCTTTTTATATTACATTTACTCTTCATTGTTGGCTTTTTATCTTACATTCACTCTTCATTGTTGGCTTTTTTATCTTAAATTCATTCTTCATTGGTGGCTTTTTATATTACATTCACTCTTCATTGTTGGCTTTTTATCTTACATTCACTCTGTTGGCTTTTTATATTACATTCACTCTTCATTGTTGGCTTTTTATCTTACATTCACTCTGTTGGCTTTTTATATTACATTTACTCTTCATTGTTGGCTTTTTATCTTACATTCACTCTTCATTGTTGGCTTTTTATATTATATTTACTCTTCTTTGTTGGTTTTTATCTTACATTCATTCTTCATTGTTGGCTTTTTATATTACATTTACTCTTCATTGTTGGCTTTTTATCTTACATTCACTCTTCATTGTTGGCTTTTTATATTATATTTACTCTTCATTCTTGGCTTTTTATCTTACATTCATTCTTCATTGTTGGCTTTTTATATTACATTTACTCTTCATTGTTGGCTTTTTATCTTACATTCACTCTTCATTGTTGGCTTTTTATCTTAAATTCATTCTTCATTGGTGGCTTTTTATATTACATTCACTCTTCATTGTTGGCTTTTTATCTTACATTCACTCTGTTGACTTTTTATATTACATTCACTCTTCATTGTTGGCTTTTTATCTTACATTCATTCTTCATTGTTGGCTTTTTATATTACATTCACTCTTAATTGTTGGCTTTTTATCTTACATTCACTATGTTGGCTTTTTATATTACATTTACTCTTCATTGTTGGCTTTTTATCTTACATTCATTCTTCATTGTTGGCTTTTTATATTACATTTACTATTCATTGTTGGCTTTTTATCTTACATTCACTCTTCATTGTTGGCTTTTATCTTACATTCATTCTTCATTGTTGGCTTTTTATATTACATTCACTCTTCATTGTTGGCTTTTTATCTTACATTCATTCTTCATTGTTGGCTTTTTATATTACATTCACTCTTCATTGTTGGCTTTTTATATCATATAGAAAATCATAGTTTTATCTAGTGAACATTTTTTCCCGTGTCACATTGCCGTGTCATCCTGAGATAATCTTACTTTTGATAAATAATATTTGAAATAACAAACTTAGTGATAAGAAAACTTGTTATCATCGTCACAATGGGGGCGCTGCTTGCGAGTTAAATCTACAAATCTGCAAGTAACTCTAAGGATATTCAAGATATTTTGAAATTATTTTTCAAAAACCTTCCCGGTGATATACCTAATAATATCCCAAAATTTCACGGTGATTGGATGTATGGTTTTGAATCTATAGAGTACAAACAAACAGACATTCAATTTTATATATATAGATGTGTGAAACTTTAGTGAAAATAAAAAAATAATGTCGGGTATAATTTCAAATACTATCTTTCCTAATAAAGCCTCCACCTCGATACTTAGATCACTATCCTATATCGATGTATAAATTCATACTTTCTAAACCTCATTTAAAACCAACAAGGGTAGCAAATACCAGTGGAAGCAAGAACTACGATGCGGATTTGAGGAGATGACATAAAGCCAAACACTTTGCAGATGAGAATTCCACAATGTAAACAATGAGATTATGGGCAGAAATATTTAAATAATTACTTTGCATTATTTTTGCATATAATAATATCAACCAATTGACTAATTTACATAGCAATAATTTTCCGTAAATAATAAAATATAAAACTTCATAAATAATCCTAGATATGCAAAAAATAGCTTATATATATATATATATATGTATAAATAGATATAGGGCATATACTGGATATAAATTGTTAATCAACTAGTATTTCTAGGGGCAACACGCCTCTCTTTATCAAGGCTTTTCTTTGATTTAAACTGAATCACGTGGGTATGAGATCCACTCACGCTATACAAGACCAAAGCGAGAAACCATTTAAAGAAAATATATATATCTGTTCATACATGACTACTTGAAATTGTATCCATTATTCCTGTAGAAGGGCAGCTTACGCCCGAAAGCTAGAATTAATTTTTCAAATAAAGAAACTTATCCTTTTTAAATCTATTCGTTATTATAATTACTTTACATTGTCCTACAAAATCAGTTCTTCTATTTTTATAATTTATCGTCTGTACTTTGTTGGTGTTGTCTCCAGTTTACTTAAAGATTCTTTCAGGCTAATGAACACACACGCGCGCACACACACTTTAGTGGGATATATAAAAATAATTTTAAGAAATTTAATGTTTTGTGCGAATTGACGGTTTGTATGTAGACAGGATAACTAATGTATAGGAGTGAAGAAAGGCAGACAGATACTTTCATTTAATGTGTGCAACAGACATAGCATCTTCACTATTTATAGTGGTCTTCCAAGCTCTAAACTGATGTCTGGCATTCGATGTTATCGGGGATACTTACTGTCCCTGGAAGAAGTCATTACTTCCGAGGTAAAAATACGTCGCAAAAACATGCTCATCATTTGTCAAAGGGTAAAAAAAGTCCCGGGATGACAAAATTGGCAGCTCACACGGGGTGTGGCACGCTCTCTCTTGAGCAAGGCACGCACGACCTTGAGTGCGACGGACATTCTGTAGCGGCCGTCAAGGTCGCCAAACAATCGCTACCACCTCGACAGTACGACACACGACTCTGCTTTCATTCGAGGCTGACAAAATGTTTTCTTTTATTTGATCTCCAAATTCAGTGAAGGCCACTTACTTATATGGTCATGCATACTGGTTAATTTAGTGCCAACTGGTTTTAAAAGATACCTTTGGATGTGCTATGTGTGCATCAATATAATTATCTCGTTATTTAAGTATATTGGAGTAAAATGCATTTTAGATATTAAAGCGGTCTGGTAGATAAGGCTGGTGAAATCTCTGGGTGGGTTCACCACTGATGTACCAGTGCCTCCCAATATTTTTTTCATCGCAGTAAATACAGCATAAAATTGTTTTTATTAAAAAAAAAAACAAAGGTAAAAATTTGCCATAAAAATAGTTTCGATTATAATGGGACTGGTATCAGCATGAAAATTTCCCACAGGGCTTCAATTACCCTGTGTAATTTCTGCTTGTTGTGGCAGGCAATTCATTTCTCTATGCTTTGCCTCGTTTCTTCCCGTAACCAGGTAGAATTCGCAAATCGGGCAAATAGCCCTGAAATGCTTCAACAGACTACACTTGTTGTCCAACTTTTGATTTTTCAATAATATAAATACTCAGAAATCGCTCATAATAAGCAGAAGCAGGCAAGTATTGATATATTCAGATGCTAACCAAGCCCGCACTGCACTCTCGCTGATCGTCAGACGTGATAGGCCATTGTGTTTCTAAACGTCAAAACTAAACGCCATCTGTTGGCCGTCGCCGCAAAATAGCGGTTCGGGTCGGCGACAAAGCCAGAACACCAGCTTTGGAAAGCGGAGAAGTGTCCACCTAGAGACCATGGTTTCGAGCTAATGGCCCTCGTTAGCCTAGGGTGGACTTTATTCCATGAGATCCACACGGGATCCAATGTAATCTTCACAATATGCCAAAGAAGTGTTTAGCTGGCAAAGTGGCTGGGCCAAATCTATGGCCAAAATATAGATGGAAAATTTTCTGGGAGAAACTGATCTATAAATCATTGGGCGTCTCTCCCGTCAAAATAAACGTCCAAACCATGGTTGGCTTTGTCACCGACCCGAGCGCTAGTTTGCGGCGACGGTCAACAGATGGCGTCTAGTTTTGACGTCTATTTTAAAGGGAGAGGCGCCCTATGATTTTATAGATCAATTTACTCTTGGAAAAATTTCCATCTATATTTTGGCCATAGACTTGGCTCAGCCACTTTGCCAGCTAAACAGCTCTTTGGCAGATTATGAAGATTCCATTGGATCCCTCGTGGATCTCGTGGAATAAAGTCCACCCTAGGCTGACGAGGGCCATTAGCCCAACCATGGTCTCTAGGTGGAAGCTTCTCAGTTTGCCAAAACTGGTGCTGTGGTTTTGTCACTGATTCGAGGCTGTTTGTTTGCGGTGACGGTTAACATATGGCGTCTAGTTTCGAGGTTTATTTTGAAGGGAGAAGTGCCCTATGCTATTATAGATCAATTCCCTCCCGGAAAAATTCCCATATATCTATATATAGTAATAATAAAGATAATAAAAAAGGTCAGGTGTTGGTATTAAAATAAAAAAGGTATATCCTGACTACGTTCACATGAACTTTTAGATGGCAGAACGCCATCTAGTGGATCTAGTAAAGTTGTTAATTGAGTCAAGGGCTCCTTCTGCCGAACGCCCAGGGGCGAAGCCAAATTGCATGGACGAGAATCAGCTATGCTGATCTGCTAGCCATTGAAGCCTCGCTAGGATGCAGCGTTCAAAAACTTTAGCTAAAGTATTGATTATAGTGATTAGACGATATTTGTCCAGTTGGTTGGATAACGAGGAGTTTTGTTTGGGGATGAGAACCAGTAGTCCAGCTTTCCACGGGGTTGGGAAGTGTCCGAGGCGCAGGCATTTGGTGAAGAGTTGCGACAGGAGTTCGTGCAGTGCTGGTCCACCAAGAAGTAGACATCTGACTCCAAGCCTGTCGGGACCCGGGGACTTTATCCATCCACACCGTCGTATCGCGCGGAGGATTTCATCTGCTGTGAAGGCAGGTTCTTGGTTGAAGGTTGGGAGCCAGCCCACTGCTGGTCTTGTCACATTCTAATCTGTTAGAAAATAGTACTGAAGTACCTTGTGTTTGAGCAGAGGTGGCCCCAGAGAACCTCTCTGGCCTCTGGAGATATAACGGTGAATGGATCTGGAGGCTGAGGAGACCTCTTGGCACAGTGATAGTCAGGATAGATGCTTTTCCCACCTTATAGCCGCTTTGAGTTTATTGTGGCAGGCTCTGTAGAGACCTTTGAAAAAGCTCCTGGTGTGAAAGATGGTTTTTTTGATAGCAATGTCGGAGAGCCATCATGATATTGCGGAGCTTAGAAAGTTTTTTGTTCCACCGATGTTTTGATGGTCTTGTAGACTTGGACTACTTCCGAGAGTGGGCATTGGCGTCCATGCCAAGGATAAACAGGAAGGGAGCTCAAATCAAGGTAGGCTCCAGAATTGGTAGAAAGGTGTTATTTGGTGAACTATTATACCAGTATGCTGAGGCAATGAAGACCGCCTGGCTGCCTAATCGAATCAGGACAAAAACAATGTTGGGGTCAGAAGATCTGAGTGGGATGGGATTGAGGTCTGCTCGTATAACTAGTCCCGCAGGGGTATAGTTATCATTGGGGATGAGAGTGACAAATTTGAAATAGGCCATTTGAAATTCTTTGGTAATTCTTGTAGTAAAATGGCGTCTATCCTTTGTTCTTCTGCCATGCTGGAGAGTTCGAGTACTGGGGAAGGTGACTTTCTGAGATTAGCTTGTAAAATTTTGAAGAATCTATCATTCCGGGTGAGTTGGGTTAATTTGGCCTTCACCAAAGGGCAAGTCCGGGCTGTGTCATTATGATTTAGCCTCCCAAATAATACCCTGATCTTCTTGCAACAGTTATGGCATTTTTCAGAAGAATTAGGGCAAAGTGATTCTCATGGCCTCTCGTGCCACACTTGTAGCAGATGGGTTGGGCGGCAGGGCAAGCTGTAGCACGGTGGCCAAAGCTGCAGCAGCGGTAGCATTGTTTTAGAGAGATACTTCTTTCATACTGTAGAATGAGTCCTGCAATGGAGATCTTACCAGGATAGCCCAAAAGATTTGACACCTCGTCGTCTACCTCGAGGGAGCCATGAGGATTGTTCCTTTAGACGGTGAGCAATCTGGAACATCCTTTTTCCGGAGAGGTTCTTGAGATCTTCGTTATTTTGAAGACTTTCCAGGATCATGTTGATGATTGCGCAGCTTTCTACACAGAAAAAGCAATATCTGGGATGGATGGTCAGTCTTTCCATGCAGTTTTAGGAATTAGGGATATTTTTCTTAGCTCTAAATCTCGCCGCAAGAGTCGAAGCATCTTGGGTGATTTTGGTGTGAATGACCTGCCGTCCTTTTCCATTGAAGGAGGCTGTCAAATCAGGGGAAATCAGGTTTGAGCTGGATTGCTTTTTGGACTTTACGTAAAATTTCAAATGCATCCTTGGATAGAGAGAGATTGTCAGAATTTATGAGCATATGTGATTCATAGGCGGTTGTAAGATTTATAAGGGCCAGTTTGGTTTGCTGCTTTTTTGAGAGTGGGATAGGTTTGTGGTGTTTGACTTGGATATGGCGTTTGAGTAAGTTTTCTCTTTGAAGAGTCGATGCTCTTTGGGGTGATTTATCGCCATATAAACATCAAGTATTTTATCCTCTCTTTCTTTCAAAGCCCACTCCATCAGGGATAGCATTGACTAGAGTTGTTCTGTAGTCATGCCCTTCGACTTTTCTGCGTCAGCCATTTTTCTTGTAACCTTCTGATGGATAGATTTGAGCTGGTTAAACTCGAAATTGAAAGAAGGCTCACCGATACGCGGGCGTTTCACGCTTCCTTCTCTGGTAAAAGAGATGATTCACAATCAATTTCAACCATCATTGTGGTTTTTGAGAGAGAGAGAGAGAATCCTATAATATTGTTTTTTTCTCTTCTTAAAGATTGAAAATAGTTTTTTTAATATCTTCTAAAATGTGTGTGTGATCATGTGAACGGTCAGGATATGCTTTTGTGTGCTTTTAATAAACAAATTTGTTTTGTTAAAAAAACGATAATAATAATAAATAAATCATGAAGATAGAGGTTGCCTGGCCGGCATTCATATTTCTATGAAAAATAGACACTTCGGCCAGTTAGAGTTTTTTATTTTCTCAACCTTTCGACAAAAATCTTTTGCCTTCGTCAGGACAAAAGATTTTTGTCGAAACGTTGAGAAAATAAAAAGCTCTAACTGGCCGAAGTGTCTATTTTTCACAGAAATAAATAAATCGTTGAGAAATAAAAAATATGCATTTAAATGTAATAAAATTCAAGAAATTTTAATTAGAATATTTACGGACATGAATATGATATTTTTTTAGTACCATTTAACCGAAATTTCATTTAAAAAGTACCACTTGACGAGCGGTTTTTCAATGGAAAAATTCTGTGATTCTGGAATTGGTATCACTAAACCGATGCCCACTTATCGGATTATATATATATAAAGATTTGTTCGTAGAGTATATGATGAAAGGGTGAAATTATTTCCTATTAGTAATATAAAAATGCCCCCCCCCCCTATTCCTTAAATCGTAGCTTGTATTCAATAAGTAAATGCCGCAGTTAATTATTTCCCCATCTGTATATGAGGGAGATGTTGGAGAGCGACCCCCTACCGAGGAGTTGAAACAGTCTTCCCCTTGTTCTGTTTTCGGACAACGGTAACCTTTGTGATAGCTCAGCTTGGATGTGTTTGTCCTATGGTTGAGTAAGACAGATTGGGGCAAAATTGACCTAATATAAACACTCCAGAATTAGTAGGGCGTGGTTGGAAATTGAGTCGCCTTGTTTAACAAGAAAGGTTCTTTCATGTAGGTAGCTTTTTATTAAACTTGGCTAAGTCCTTGGGTTGACAATTATTAGCTTTTTTTTTTTAATAAACGCGTTCCAGACTTGTCAAGCCCTCAAAAAGTTCCAAAAATAGTTTCTAAAAATCGATTATACTATGTACATAAGCAAGGAATATTTAAAATGAATTAGTGCGAACTATAGAATTGTTTTTTTTAATGAAATAATTAGTTAAGAAAAAAATTGAATAAAAACCTGTCGACGTAAAAATATCAATTCTTGTCAACGAACAAGAACTTTAGATAAATTCATATCCACATTTCTGTTGATTTCTATATGAAATAAAAAAGATTGGAAGCCTTCAATTTCAGAAACATCGCGACTTTCTAGTTAAATATAAAATAATAAAATAGAGATAACGAAGTTTATACAGCTATTTTTAGTGTGTATAGCTTTTTTTAAACAAGAAACAGTTCAAATGAAAAAATGAATTAATATAAAGGTTTAAACGGAGTTATTTTTTTATATATTGTAGTATAAAATAAAAGGATTTAAAAGCGCGAATGTTTCTTTTATAATAATACAAACCCCTACTGTCCTTACTGCGATGAAAAAATATATTGGGAGGGCTTGGCTCATCAGTGGTGAACCCTCCCAGCGGTTTCGCCAATTTAATCCACCAGACCGCTTCTCAGAGCTCTAATACTGCATTGGATCATTCTGCTTTTATATGCTACACTGAAGGACCCTGCTATTCCGACCTTTTAAATCCTTTTATTTTATATGTATAGATGGCGCGTTATTGCTTTGTGTTGATATATTGTAGTGATGAAATAATTAGCAAGTCGTATGGCAATTAAGAACAATTTAATAAGCGAGAGAAATTTATATGTAGTTTACACAGATTGTTTATAAGAGAGCCAAGAAAAGAAACACTAGCGCGAGCGCGGAAAAGAATCACTGGCGCGGCGCGTGCGTTCGCGCGAGGGTTCGCCTGCAACAAGCCGGCGCTGGCATGAGCTTCCTGTTCCATGAAGTCGGCCCATGCTACACTACTCCCTCTCCCATAGCCAGTGAGGAACTTCCGAGGCGCGATTACTGCTAGTTGAAAACTTTACCCAATACTCCCTCTCCCATGAGAAGCTGTTCTACAGCTTTATCTCAGTTCCTCCTCTTCTCCAGACGTAGAGTTATATACACTCGACGAATATCCCTGTCTTGATGGGTCATAGTACGGCTTCATCCTGAGGATATGGACGGTGTCGCGCTTCTTTTGTCTTCTACCTTGTTCACTGACTGCTTCGACCTCGTAGGTCACGTCCGATATTTTCTTTGTAACCCTGAAGGGACCGAAGTATCGCCTTAGGAGTTTTTCAGAAAATCCAACACGTCGATAAGGAATGAAGATCCAGACCAGGTCTCCTGGTTCGTAGATCTTTCCTGTATGTCGAGCATCGTAGTTAGTTCTGTTCGTCACTTGAGCCTTGAAGATGTGATGACGGGCTATTTGTCTTGCCTCTTCGGCTCTGGTTCCCAAATTCTGAATGAATTCCTCTCCCTCGGGCGAGCTACTGTAGGGGAAAATAGTGTCGAGGGTCGTCCCGGCCTCCCTTCCATGAATCAGGAAGAATGGCGTGAAGCCAGTCGATTCTTGTTTGGCCGTATTGTAGGCAAACGTGATAAAGGGAAACATCTCGTCCCAGTTCTTCTGGTCAAGGTCCATATACATTGATAGCATGTCGGCAATTGTTCTGTTTAATCTTTCTGTTAAGCCGTTGGTTTGGGGATGGTACGCCGTTGTTGTCTTCTTTTTGATGCCACATTTATTAGTCAGCTCCTTAAGGAGTTTTGATTGGAAATTTCGACCTCGATCCATTACTATTTTTCGAGGGGCTCCATGTTTCAGTATGACTTCTTCTAAAAGAAATTTCGCGATTTCCTGGGCTTCACCTGATTCTAGGCTTTGAGTTACGGCGTATTTAGTGAGGTAGTCGGTACAAACGACTATCCATTTTTTCTTTCCTTGAGATATGGGGAAGCGTCCCAATAAATCTATTCCGACCTTTTGAAAGGGGCTGTCCGAAGGCGGAATGGGTTTCAGATAGCCAGGGGGCAATTGAGGTACACCTTTACGACGCTGGCAGTCCTGACAATGGCCCACGTACCGCTTCACGCTTCTGTACAGCCCTGGCCAGTAGAACCTTCTCTTGACTCTGTCGTAGGTTTTAGCGAAACCCAGATGTCCAGCGGTAGGTGCGTCATGCAGGTCGCTCAGGATTTCCATTCGAAGGTGCCTTGGGACCACCAATAGTAAAGGTTGTCCAGTTGGGTCATAATTTTTTCTATAGAGAATCCCTTTGACAATTTTGAACTTGTCGTTTTGCTTGGTAAGTGAAGGCTGAGATATATTTCTGATTATTTCCGCAATGTAAGGGTCATTTTTCTGTTCTCTACCGATGTCACTTAGAAGGGATAATGTGGGAATATCATCATTAAAATTCTCCTCGGTATGTTTTATGGGGTTTCTCGATAGGCAGTCAGCGTCTTGGTGCATTCTCCCAGTCTTGTAGACAATGGAGACGTCATACTCCTGTAGCCTCAGCGCCCACCTCGCCAATCTGCCTGCAGGATCTTTCAAGTTGGTCAACCAACATAAGGAATGGTGGTCGGTTACAACTCTAAAGTGACGTCCGAACAAATAAGGCCTAAATTTTCCAATTGCCCATATTATGGCCAGGCATTCTCTCTCTGTTGTTGAATAATTTTGTTCGGTCCTTAAAAGGGTGCGCGAAGCATAAGCGATTACCTTTTCATCACCTCCTTGTTTTTGCGCAAGCACGGCACCTATTCCATATCCACTGGCATCAGTATGTAGTTCAGTTGGAGCGTCATCATCAAAATGTCCTAACACTGGTTTTGACGTCAAGGCAATCTTTAATTTCCGAAACGCTCCCTCTTGGGCTGTGTTCCACTCGAACTTTGTCCCCTTCGAGAGTAGTGCGTTAAGGGGGCGTGCGATATCCGCATATTTCCTAATGAAGCGTCTATAATAATATGATAAACCAAGGAAGCTTCTTACCTGCTGCAAGTTATTAGGGGCTGGGAATTCTGTGAGTGCCTTAATCTTCTCGTCGTCTGGCCGGATCCCATTCTGGCCTACCTGATGCCCAAGGATCTTTATTTTACTGGCACCAAAATAACACTTGCTGGGATTCAGCCTTAGTCCAACTTTCTTGAAACAGTTCTAAACCGCCTCTATTCGTGCAAGATGGTCCGAAAAATTATTTGTGAACACAACGACATCGTCCAGATAGCACAGACATATTGTCCACCGTAGGCCCTTCAGGAGACCATCCATCATCCTTTCGAACGTGGCGGGGGGCGTTGCAAAGCCCGAAAGGCATGACCTTAAATTCAAAAAGGCCATCTGGAGTGATGAAGGCAGTTTTTTCACGATCGGCTTCATCGACGCTAATCTGCCAATATCCCGACTTAAGATCCATCGTGGAGTATATCTTCGCCCCCTTTTAAACAATCAAGAGCGTCGTCAACTCGTGGGAGTGGATAAACGTCCTTTTTTGTCACTTTATTTAAGCCTCGATAATCCACACAAAAGCGCACCGATCCGTCTCTTTTTCTTACCAAAACGACCAGTGAAGCCCAAGGACTTTTCGAAGGTTGGACGACTCAAATTTCCATCATTCTGTCAACTTCTTCTTGAATAACTTTCCTTTCAGAAGGTGAAACCCGATATGGCCTCCTTTTTAATGGTCTGGCGTCGCCTGTAGTTATCTTATGCTTAGTGATGAGTTCAGATGGACTTTTGGTAATCGGATTGAATAATTCCGAAAATCTTTCAAGAAGTTCCAAAAGTTCGATCTTGTGACTCGGAGGAAGCTCGGGGGAGATGCATGATGAGATATTTTCCTTTCCCACAGGCCGCTCAGCATTATCGATATTAGTAAAATTTTCTTTTAAACCTTCTAACTTACTCATCTTGTAGGTTGACTCAACACCTTTAGACACATAGTTTTCGTTAGCTTCCACGATTGGGCAAACTTCTTGCGGCTAGATTTTAATAAACTGAGCTAGGCACATTCCAGAAGGGATTGGTATTTGATTTTTGCTAAAATTAGTCACCCAAATATTGGCCTGGCCATGCCATATGGTGACGTAAGAGGAGGGGATGAAAAGCTCTTTTTCCAAAAGAAGTTTTCTCGAACCCTCAATAAACATTACTACGGGAAAAGCCGGTTCATAATATTGGGAGTATAAATAAGTTCGTGCGGTTTTGATAAAGATGGCGCTACTAGTTTATTATTCCACACTTTCATCTGTAAACACCATTATTTTGAAGTATCATCATAAGGCTTTCTTTTTCAGTAATCGCCATATCTCTGAAGTATAAACAACTTAGTTTCTGTTTTCTCCTAAAATGTCAACTTTTGTATCAAATAATGTTTTTTTGCGGGGAGTTTTACTTCATCGCTTCAATTGGAAGAAAAAAAGCTGCTGAAAGTCATTGTAGATCATGAGGACCATGTTCTACCTAAACGAACGTGGCAGAAGTGGTTTACACGGTTTGCAAGTGACAATTTTGATTCGAAAGAAGAAGAAAGACCAGGAGCGCAACCAAAGTTTGAGGGTGAATAATAATTAGAGGCAAGGCTCGATGAAGATCCAACACAAATGCAAAGGAAACTCGCAAAAACACTTTGAGTTACTCAAAAAGCCATTTTCCATCGCTTAAAAGAAATAGGAATGATCCGAAAGGTCGGAAATTGGGTGCCGTATGAACTGAAGCCAAGAGACGTCGAACGCCGTTTTTTCACGTGTAAACAACTGCTCCAACGTAAAAAAAGAAGGGTTTTTTTTTTGCATCGAATTGTAACGGGTGATGAAAAGTGGGTCCATTACGATTATCCAAAACGTCGGGAAACGTATGGATACCTTGGCCGTGCCTCATCATCGATGGCCAAGCCAAATATTCACGGCGGGAAGATTTGGTGGGACCAGCTAGGAGTGGTATATTATGAGCTGTTACAACCGAACAAAAATATCACAGGGGAGGTCTACTGGATACAATTGATGCATTTGAGCCGAACATTGCTAGAAAAACGACTGCAATACGCCAATAGACACAACAAAGTTATTTTGCAACATGATGATGCTCAGCCACATGCTGCAGCACCCGTTAAAACGTACTTAGAAACGCTCAAATGGGAAGTCCTACCCCACCCGCCGTATAGCCCAGACATTGCTCCTTCCGATTATTATATCTTCGGATTAATGCAACAATGCCTGGCTGACCAACACTTCTTCAACTACGATGAAGTCAAAATGGATCGATGAATGGATAGCGGCCAAAGAGCCGGCCTTTTTCTGCGATGGGATCCGTCAATTGCCAGAAAGATGGGAAAAGTAGTGGCTAGGGACGGACAATACTTTGAACATTGAATGTCCAACCAATCTTTCACAATAAAGCTTCAAGTTTCGAAAAAAAAACCGCACGAACTTATTTATACTCCTAATATATAATTGTAGAAATTTTATTTGCATTAAAAGACCTCATTTTATTTTTATACGTATACACTCGAGTATATAGCGGCCATTGCTCGGGGTCATTCGGCTTGCTAAAAATAAAAATAATTCTATAAGAAAATAACATTTAGGAAACTATATTTAGGCAAACATCCACTCCAGCAGAACCCTGACGTATTTTTTAAAATTGTCCATAGCTATGATATGATGCTTAATGATAATGAATTAAAATAATCACCATTATAATCTATGAGAAATAAGAGATTTTTTAACGAAATAAATACTAAAATTACCGAATATATTTTTCGAAAGATAAATTTATGTTTTCTAACATTTTCCACCAACACTACTGTTGAGTTTTCTGAGATAATATTATTTTGTTTATTAATATTTAATTAAAATTATTCTGTTATTATGTATATATTGACCGCTGACTATCTTTGTATATAATTGAGTTTTTTTTTTTAATAAAGTGAGAGTGGTAATTTAGTAGTGCTTTATTTTCTCTTTGGTAGAGTCATTATCGGCACCATTGGGGTGTCGCCTGGGCAGTGTTATCACCATTGGGGTGTCGCCTAGATAGTTGAAAACCTATATAGTCCTCTAAAGGTAAACGCCATACGGCTTCTAATCCGTTAAGGACAAGGGAACCTTAACACTACTGAAAACCATTGAAAAACATTTTTGTGTGCACATATATATATTTTGCAACAACACATGAAAACTCCGAGGGGATAAGTTTCTTTATTTATAAATAAATAAAGAAACTTATCCTCGGAGTTTTCATGTGTTGTTGCAACTTATACATCAGAGGATTCTATCTTACGAACATATATAAATATTCATATAAAATAAAAGGATTTAAAAGCGCGAATGTTTCTTTTATACATAAAACGAACTTCTACTGTCCTTACTGCGATGAAAAAATATATGGGGAGGGCTTGGCTCATCAGTGGTGAACCCTCCCAGCGGTCTCGCCAATTTAATCCACCAGACCGCTTCTCAGAGCTCTAATACTGTATTGGATCTCAGAGCTCTGAGAAGCGGTCTGGTGGTTTAAATTGGCGAAACCGCTGGGAGGGTTCACCACTGATGAGCCAAGCCTTCCCCATATATTTTTTCATCGCAGTAAGGACAGTAGAAGTTCGTTTTATGTATAAAAGAAACATTCGCGCTTTTAAATCCTTTTATTTTATATGTATAGATGGCGCGTTATTGCTTTGTGTTAATATATATATATTGTTGAATATATAGATTAACACTGAATCTATTTTTAAAGCCTAAAATAAATAATTAGCAAACTATTTTTGCATAATTATAAATTTGTTATAATTATTGTATACTAACTGAATGACCCAGCTTCGCCCAGCTTCTTTCCGAGTGAAGTGTTTGCAAGGCGATAGTTGTTTTAACAAATTTTATTTATTCTAATTATGTAATTATAACTCTAATTTTCGTACTCATGTAGATTACAATTTATATCATTTAAGTTCATAATCATTTTGTATTTCATTTAAAATTTTCCCATTTACAAATTATGACACTTTAGAAAGATAATATGATATAATCATTATAAATAATATTTGTTATGTATTTGGGGTATCGATACCCTCCACGCTTTTAAATATCAATTCGTTTAGAATTTTTAAATACCAAGTTGGCAATAGCAAATATAGAGGGTTTCTTGAAAAGGGCGACCGCGGGTCGCCGAAACGTTGGAAAAATATTTATAAAGGTTGAATATATTCATATATATAACTCAATTATATAACCAAACTGCGCAAAAATGAAATTTTCCAGATATAGGTATTAGATGTTTATAAAACATATCCCTTATTTTTCAATTCGACGTGTTTTCGAACATCCCGTATCAACAATGATAGTTCTAACAATTCCTGACTTGAATGGGATCGGAAAAGCTAATTATATGCCGATTTTTTTGCTTTCTGTGACTGGTTTTCCTTTTAATTTTATATATACTAAGCGAATTTTTCCATTTAAATTATATATTAAGCAGATTTCATTCTTGTTGTGATGTGAATGGCTATTTTTCTATCTGAACCTATATTTTTGTGATATAATTTGACCTATTTAACAGAGAGAACAGCACGACATTATGTAGACTAATTCAAGAGACATCAGCTAGTTATATTCCGTG
This sequence comes from Cordylochernes scorpioides, assembly GCA_030710605.1. NCBI lineage: Eukaryota > Metazoa > Arthropoda > Arachnida > Pseudoscorpiones > Chernetidae > Cordylochernes > Cordylochernes scorpioides. The sequence goes on from CP092886.1 coordinate 68,856,799, forward strand.
TTCCTCGTTTGATTTTGGAGAAATTCTCATTAAGTGTAAATGTCAGTGTGGATAGATTTGATTCAGACGCCAAGTTTCAGCCTACCCCAGAAATTCTACTTTATTCTACCGACCATTTTGCAGTTACTTAGCTATGTACACTCATGGAAAAAACTTGAGAAAGTGAAAAGTCTTTGTTGTCGCCGGTTGCCTGTTTCTCTCTCTCTCTCTCTCTTTTTTTTTTTGAAGAGACGGAGACAATTTTGTTCACACTTGGTTATCGCGTGTGTCTTCAATAGAGGTCACTGTGTATCAAATATTTTTCAGAGTTATTGTTTGAATTCCGATATACATTCTAAAAGGTACAAAAACTCTCTTAAGTTTTTGTCCATAAGTGTATATAAATGATTGTTTGCGAGAAAATTCCTGACATTCGGTGATATATTAGTTATTTTTTATAAGAGGTCAAAAAGGTGGGGATGTTCAAGGGAATACCTTTATCTTATAAAGCTATGTATTAAATTGTTTTGTTGTCATCCGAAGTCATCGTTTGCTGCCTTCTAGAATTCCTCAGCAATCCTACTATCGATGTCATCTCCCAACAACACAGAATTGGAATGGTGCGCAAAGCAATACCTCAGTTGGTGAGACATTCAAGCATTTATCTATGACTCGGATATATTTCAGTTTTCATCAATTAAAAAAAAATGTTACGAGATATTTTTTCTAGAAGTTGATTATATTTACTTAGCATTGTTTCAACATGTGAAAGGAGAGAATATTTTGCATCGCAGAGAGTGAGATTGAATAAAATATATACATATTAAAATATAAAAATTAATAAAAAATATTAAATATTCAAGAGTTTAAGTTTCTGTAAAATATGTTCCTTGCGTAAGATCATTGAAATAATTAAGCTCGGGGAATATATTGAGTAAAATAAAACCACAGACAATATATAAACAGCCAGATAGGTTTGTTTGCGTGCATCTTGCATGACATCAAACACTTCGGGGGGAATAGGATAAAGCCTAAAGTTGAGTTGAATATATCCCATTTCTGTTGAAAATATTTTGCCTTTCGTTTAACTCGGACAATTTAAAGTTATCGTCTAACAAGTGGTAATACGATTTGTATTGAGTGCGCAAAAATGACTACGCGTTTTTATATTTAATTCATTATAAATTTTAATAAACAAACCATTACCTATTAATTATTATTATTTTGTTCGAATAAATAAGCTTGAGGGATGAGTCTCTTTTTTAATTACCTTTATTTCAAGCTTTCGGGCTCAACCGCCCTTCGACAGGACAAATTATACGCTACTAAAGTTTTCAAATCTAATCTATATAAACATTTGAGAGACGCCTGTGTCTCGAGTGTAATACGAGGCTTGCCGCGGGAGGGGATGAGATCTTTGAAAAAGATGGCCGTTTAGCCCATTGAATTATCGGAAATAAAAAAATTATTTGTTGAATCGCAGAGTTCATGATACCGAGGGGGGTTTGGTGGCTGCAGGGAATATTACATTGTATATTTCAGGTAAATCAATTTTTCTATTGAGGCTATGGAATTTGCTTGATAGGATAGATTCTATGATTAGTCTTTGGTGTTTGTTGGCAATATTAGAATAGTGGATTTTCGGTGATGTAATGTTGAAGGAATGGCCAGTTTCATTTATGTGCTGTACTATTAAGGATCTATGGTCTAAGTTATCAATATTTCTTTTGTGTTCATGAATTCTGATATTGACATGTCTCCCGGTTTCGCCTACGTAGACTTTTGGGCAGTTCATACATTCAATTGCTTTGTTTTGCATCGATTTCTGCGTCTTAAATGCTAGCTATTCATATGTAATAATTGAGATAAAATCATTATGCGCATTTTTTAAATATATATTTTAAGTTCTTTAGAATCCTACTTTTATGCCTGGAAAGTCTCATTTGCGGGAAGCTTTCCTTTTCATATTTAACCTCAGAAAAAGCCCAACCGAAGCTCATCAAATAGCGCTTATATAAACAATGCTCTTTCATTAAGAACCTGTCAATAGTGGTTTAAAACGATTTAGATCTGGAGATTTTAACGTCAACGACAAGAAACACGGAAAGCCGCCGAAATAGTTTGAGGATGAGGAACTTCAAGCAGTATTGGATGAAGACGATGCTCTCAAACACAAGAACAGGTAGCGGATTCTCTCAACGTCACTCGACAGGCTATTTAATTTCGTTTGCAATGCTATGGGAAAGATCCAGAAAGAAGGAAAATGGTTCCCTCACGAATTGAGTGAAAAGAACGAGGAAACTCGAAGAATAATAGCTGAAATACTTCTGGAAAGGTTTCAAAGAAAGTCTTATTCATCGCATTGTGACTGGGGATGAAAAATGGCTGTATTTTGATGATCGGAAGCGCAAGGAATCATGGGTAAGTCCAGGACAGCCGTCAACTTAATATCCACGGCAAGAAGGTTCTTCTGTACTTCTGGTTGGATCAGCACAGCATAATTTACTACGAACTTCTTCAACCCGGCGAAACAGTCACTGATCACCGCTATTAACAAAAATTAACGCAGTTACGCCAATAAATCGCAGTGTAACGACCAGATTAGGAACAACATAACAAATGATACTTCCTCATGACAACGCAAGGCCACATGTCGCACAATCGGTAAAAGAGAGACACCCTGAAAGACTTTAAATGGGGAGTCTTATCCCACCCGCCATACTCTCCAGACATCGCCCCATCGGATTATCACCTTCCGGTCGATGAAACATGGGCTGACTGACCCGCGCTTCCAGAATCGCGATGAAGTTGAAAATTGGCTTGATGAATGGATTGCCTCGAAACCAATACTTATTTTTATTATGGCATAAATAAACTACAAAAATTATAGGAGAATGTTGCATCTAAAAATGTCAATTGTTTCAAATAAATGTTTAGTATATTTTTATTTGAATTTGATTAGATTTTTTTCTAACAGGGGAAAAAAAACGCGGAGTCATATTTGCGCACTCAATACATTTAGATCCAATCTTCAAATATGTCGCGAAAATAAGTTTACGATGAAGTAAGGTCTTCGCGTGATGACAATAAACAATTTCCATGCATTGAATATTCCTGTTTTGTTGAGAAAATTTACTTTCATTTTAATTGGGCAAACGCAATATAAATTTAACGATAAAGTAATAGAACTACCATAATTATTTCTGATAATATATTATATGAATATAATATATATATGGAAACTCTGTTTTTGGAAAGGTTGCGTGATTATCAGCAGGATGGTACCTGTGTTAGGCATCAATATGCGTGACTTTACGTAAGGGAGCATCCGTACATGGAGCGGGTTGCGCCACGGCCGGCGGTATAAGAGGCACGGGGCGGGCCAGCTAGCCATCCGTCGCCACCATGTCGTCCGTCTCCGCGCTCCGCAGCCAGCTCCAGTCCAGCTCCGTGCCGTACATCCGGTACGACAAGCAGCAGTACCTTGAGTCCATGTTCCGCCTCAACAAGCATCCCAAGCCCAGCGACATCATCATGTACGCCGCCGAGCTGGGCCTGCCCACCTACTACGTGCGGGTGAGTACCGCTCCTTACATCTTGCTTTCAACTCTAAATAAGGCTGAATCAAGAGAGCAGCCAATGGCTGTTTATCACCGAGTTCTCTAATTCGTTTCTCCAACTGGGATTATAGCAAATATCTTAACTTTTTCTTATAAACCTATTTTTAATTTCTTTATATACATAAAATATCTATATATATATTATTCCCTATTATTTTATAACTTTTAAATCTATATATTATATTTATCATTTTTATTTCATTCATTAGCTATTGACTGATGGCAATAAAACGGTTTCAATCTCTCTCTCTTTATATATATTATATTATATCATTTAGCATATTGAGATATATAGTGAATGAGTAAATGTACAACATTATTTCATAGAGTTGCGGGGAAAAAATTACATATATATGTTTTTTTTTTTACACACCGAAAGGATATAATCTCTCACTTTTAAATATGCATTGTTTTAATGCATTTTTAAAGGGAAACTTTCCCCTTTCGGTGCATGAATACCTTCCTCCCGAAATATTGCATTAGGGGTTTTTAATGCATAATGCAGATATGAAGCATATATGAACCTAACATGAAAAAACATATATATATAATATTGTAGAAATAATTATAAATCCAGTAGAACTTGGATAATTCGAACGTATTTAATTCAAATATTTATCTTGGTCCTTAGAATTTCCTATAAATATAATTTCCGTTTTTAATTCGAATTTTTGGATAATTCGATTTTTTTCTGTCCCTTGGACTTCGAATTATCCAAGTTGACTGTATATACATCTTATGTAGAACAATTAATTTTTATTAAGAAGAATTGGCTAAAAAGCGTGCACCTAAAATTTCTTCCAAATAGCGCAAAAGGTTATAATCTCTCTTTCAACTATATATGCTAGCTAGCTACTATATATAACCTTTGAACAATGCTCGATATTAAATTGCTGGATTGCACTCCTCCATACAATGTTCATCTCTGCAATCCTGATGGAAAAATTGATAGTGAGACAAGATTCTCAACTTGATTTAAAGAAACGATTAAAGTTTACAAAGAGAAAAATGCATAGTTTCTTAAATATATCAAAATAACATAATTGCTGCTTTAAAAATGAAAACATAAAACATATTTTATTTGACTAATAAAAACATATAAAAATATCTACTAAATTCATATAAAACTTGTCTTATTTTAACTCATAAATTGTTAAAATATAGAATAATTATAATATGTAACTATGTACTTCTGCCACCAATAGGGTAACTGCAAGCTAGTCAGGTTTTCAATAAGGATTCTTTGCGCATATGGAATCTGTGATAAAAGCAAAACAATGATAAAACTATTAATTAAATGTATTGGGTTATATGTAGAGAAATCTTAATAGAAGCTGAAATGTGTTTAATAAAAAAATGCACAATCACCATTCACAATATTCAATTGATATTGAATTAGGATATTTGAGAAAAATTGGATCATAATGAATAGATTTTATAATGCATATATCATATATCACATTGCGAAAGCATAAAACGTAAGCAAGAAAAATGTGTCAAAATGACCCGTGACTACTAACATATGAATAAAAACTAAATACTAAAGAAATATTATGAAAAATATTTGAAGAATCAAAATTAACATTTTTTCTATATTATTATTAACATATGTAAAAATTTGAAATAAAAAAGAATGTTTTCATTTGTTGCGAAATCAAAAGAATTGAGTGAATTTCTAAATTAGTTTTGAACAAGCCCTGAAAAAAACATCGGTGACCTAGATTAAAAATCGTCTTATCTTCGAATGATTATTTTCTGCTATAAAATATGATATTTTTATATGCTTCACTGCCCCAATTCTTGCAAAAGTCGAATACCATCAGTGAGTGCAAGTAAATAAACGAGGCTCTGTCACTTTGTAAATGCAAAAGTCAAATTGCGTTCTACATGTGTAACTTGGGATGCATTAAAGGGCAGCCGCTAAGTACCATGATTATAATTGCCTGTACCATGTGTATATACTCAGGATAAGTAGAAAAATTGCATGGACGATGATTGCCTTGACCACTAAAAACGAAATATTCAAAATGGAAATATCGAAACGCTAGAATTTTAGCTTCCAAGAAGTTGAAGGGAGTACAGAGAAAAGCTCCTATAATATATATATGAGAAGTTTGTTTCTGTGTGCGTATCGGTGTTTTTATTATTTTTTAATACTTCCATAAGCTACCCTTTAATAGCTATTAAACGAACACCCATTTTATGTTAAACATCATTTTATCTGCTGCTAAAATTACCGTCAAAGTTCTCAATGAATATTTATTACCAAAGGGACTAAGACTTAAGTTCAAGACTTTAAAGCAACAAGCCGAGAGAGAAAACGGCGCGCTAATGATGTTCTATCATGATATTGTTAGTGAAAAATACATAGTACAAAAGTGAATTTGTACTAGTTTTCACATTGATTGGCGTTCTCACGCCCTTCCGGCCTAAATACCTGTTTCATAGTTTTTCAAGATGCCCCAAGACCAGCTTTTTTGGTCGTTGAGGTACAGCTTGCAACACGCTGACGAGGGCCAACAGCCCGAAACGCGTTCGTGGTTAGCTTTTCTTGATTAATCAAGAAAAGGTATTTGGCCAATTCTGGAATAATTATAAATCAACGATTAGTTGATATTTATTCCGATAGATGGCGCAAGCCATCAGCAACTTATAGTTTCATTATCAGGAAATGCCCTTTTTCTCAATATTATTAGTGTTTTTGTTTGATAGATTTCTTCTCAATATATGTTTAATATTAATTTTACCACCTCAAATTATATATTTCAGTGCCATATAACCGAACATTAGGTTGAAAACAAACATAAAAGGCCTAAATTTAAGTACATAATTCACAACAACCAAAGACACACACATATTCTAAAAATATATATGCAATAATATGAACCATGTGAAAAAAAAATAATAAAAAAGGTCGTGATATGCCTAATTTGTTTTTATTATAAACTATAGATATTAAAAAAGGCATTAATTGGATTGAATAAAAAGATTTATTTGCCAATATATGCCTTTTTATTATCTAAATATTTAACTATGGATTGCTATATTTTCAGAACAATATAAATTATATCCACGAGGGAGATAATAAATAGAAGCATTTTATAACACAATATAATGCGGCTTATTAATGTAGAAACGACATTTGAAAATTATCCCGCAAATGTTTCTTTTGAACGAAAAATCGAAATTTATTTTAAGGAGAAATAATCGTTATCGTTTAAATCGATTTTTCGTTCAAAAGAAACATTTTCGGGATAATTTTCAAATGTCGTTTCTACAAATAGAAGCAGTATGTAAGAGGATTCTAGAAATCCACTCCGAGTGTCGGAGAAGATGTCCAACATGCTTCTCTCGATCGTCCCCGGTATCTCTCCGCGTTCTCCTTGACGTCTCCCATCTGAATTCATTAGGCTGGGAGAGACAAAGATAACCTAGGGGAAATGGCATTAAGTAATATAATGTCATAATTAGGATCATATTTCCATCAAGAAATGTTGTACATAAGATAAAATGACATGCAATAATACTTTCATTTATATCCACATGTCTACACATGTGAAAAACAGTTCGACTTTGCATTACAAATGTAACAGAGCCTCGTATATAAATATCTAATTATGATAATATACGAGTTAATAAAAAGCCATGTTTTGATCGGTAGCCATATAAAAAGCCTAGAAAAACGGCCGTGACCTAGGTAATGGTTGGTGCTATAAATGGCTAGTCATGGTAACTATGTCTGCCGGGCTGGCTCGTTCTTTGACTCTCTTTTTACCCGAGACTCTGGCTGACATTACGTGTACATAGGCTGGGATTTGAAACGATTTCGGCAGCCGAATTTTTCCACTAGTTTTATGAGAATATCACATCAATTGATTTATAATCTCCTGGACATTAATTAACTAATTAAAAAGGTTTCTATAGATGAGTTTCTTTTTATTTTATTCAAGTAGTCTCAAGCTTCCGGGCATCTCTGCCATTCTACAGGAGAACATATATGAAGAATAAAATCTTGGTATCAGGCGGCGTTTTATTCTTTATATAATTTCTCCTGTAGAAGGGCAGAGATATATGCCCGGAAGCTTGAGACTACTTGAATAAAATAAAAAGAAACTCATCTATAGAAACCTTATTAATTAGTTAATTAATGTCCAGGAGATTATAAATCAATTTATGTGATATTCTCATAAAACTAGTGGAAAAAATTCGGCTGCCGAAATCGTTTCAAATCACAGCCTATGTACACCTAATGTCAACCAGAGTCTCGGGTAAAGAGAGAGTCAAAGAACGAGCCAGCTCGGCAGACATAGTTACCATGACTAGCCATTTATAGCACCAACCATTACCTAGGTTACAGCCGTTTTTTTAGGCTTTTTATATGGCTACCGAGCAAAACTTTAAAGGCATGGTGTTTTCTTGACTCTTATATTATCATAATTAATTATTTATATACGGGCTCTGGCACATTTGTAAGTGCAAAGTCGAACTGCTTTTCACATGTGTAGACATGTGGTGCACTTACAGTAAAAACAGTCGCCAACTTCTACCCACCATGAATATCATGGCCTGTACTACGTGTACTAGGGAAAAGATAAAAAGAATATTCATATATTTTTAAACTGAGGTTTGGGATGATATATATAAATTGCTTTAATATCAGGAGTTCGTAAATAATAACGGAGAATACATAATTGATTAATTAATTGTTATAATTAGTGTTTTTTTTTTGTCTAAATAAAATTGTCGAATAAAACCAAACGAACTTTCTTTACAACCCAATATATAACTTTCAATTTTTATTTTACAAATATTTTAGAAATAACACTAGTTTTTTTAGAAATATTAATATCATATGAAATTTATTTTCTGATAGTTTGTTTTATGCAGACTGTCTTCATCTCCGAATATACCATCACTGGCATTGAAGCTCGATAGGCTGAAGGATGAATGACAAAATAATGCATTATCAACCTCATATACAGTAGAACTTGGATAATTCGAACGTCTTTAATTCGAATATTTATCTTGGTCCCTAGACTTTTAAGTATTTTATTCAAAACGTCTTTAATTCGAATATTTATCTTGGTCCCTAGACTTTTAAGTATTTTATTCAAAACGTCTTTAATTCGAATATTTATCTTGGTCCCTAGACTTTTAAGTATTTTATTCAAAACGTTTTTAATTCGAATATTTATCTTGGTCCCTAGACTTTTAAGTATTTTATTCAAAACGTTTTTAATTCGAATATTTATCTTGGTCCCTAGACTTTTAAGTATTTTATTCAAAACGTCTTTAATTCGAATATTTATCTTGGTCCCTAGACTTTTAAGTATTTTATTCAAAACGTTTTTAATTCGAATATTTATCTTGGTCCCAAGACTTTTAAGTATTTTATTCAAAACGTCTTTAATTCGAATATTTATCTTGGTCCCAAGACTTTTAAGTATTTTATTCAAAACGTCTTCAATTCGAATATTTATCTTGGTCCCAAGACTTTTAAGTATTTTATTCAAAACGTCTTTAATTCGAATATTTATCTTGGTCCCTAGACTTTTAAGTATTTTATTCAAAACGTCTTTAATTCGAATATTTATCTTGGTCCCAAGACTTTTAAGTATTTTATTCAAAACGTCTTTAATTCGAATATTTATCTTGGTCCCAAGACTTTTAAGTATTTTATTCAAAACGTCTTTAATTCGAATATTTATCTTGGTCCCTAGACTTTTAAGTATTTTATTCAAAACGTCTTTAATTCGAATATTTATCTTGGTCCCTAGACTTTTAAATATTTTATTCAAAACGTTTTTAATTCGATTCTTTTTATAATACGAATTATGTTTGGTCCCTTGGGCTCCTAATTATCCAAGTTCGACTGTATTAAAAAATATAGAGTTGTTCAAAATAGCAGATTATTTTAGCGAATATTGTTCTTTTTTTTAACAATACCCTACTGACTTTATAGCAATGATAAAATTTTAGGAAACCCTGGTTCATCAGTGGTTAACCCTCCCGATATTTTCTTATTGTAGCAAGGGGGGGGGGGGGGGCAGTAAAAAATATTTATATTCAAACATCAAACTTGAACCACTATTTAATTATACATGACATAAGTGCGCCATCTGTATTCAAATTTCTAAACTATTTACGTATTAACGTAAGTGCGCCATCTGTATTCAAATTTCTAAACTATTTACGTATTAACGTAAGTGCGCCATCTGTATTCAAATTTCTAAACTATTTACGTATTAACGTAAGTGCGCCATCTGTATTCAAATTTCTAAACTATTTACGTATTAACGTAAATAGTTTAGAAATTTGAATACAGATGGCGCACTTATGTCATGTAATTAAATAGTGGTTCATGTTTGATCAACCTAAAACAATGGAATAAGTTCCTCCTCATTAGTGTTGTAGGTGGCGCCATCTCTGGGAATGAATATCAACTAAAATCCATTTAGAATCATTCTTATTGATAATAATAAATATTTATAGTAAAATACCTTTAATTTAAATTCTATCGGTACCAAGCAAAAATTAACAGAAGTGTGAATTAAAAGAGAAGAAATAAAAATGTTTTTAAAAACAGGGGAGACCGAGAGGCATACATTGATGTGAATTATTCAGTGTGTTAATAGCACACACTCACACTGCATCCAGTTATTTCATTTATTTTAGAAGGATAATGATTCAAATGATACTCTTCAGCGTTATCTACGATTTAATACTGAAACCTTTGAGCGCTACCTTCTAATATGAAAATTCTGTTATTAACCTTTTTTATAAAGCAAGATAAATTGGTGAAACCGCTAGAAGAATTCATCACTAATAAGCCAAGCCCTGTCAATATTCTCTGCCCTCTGTATTTCAATAGCAAATTATTCATTCAAAAAGAACTAGAGCTACAGCAAATAGCTATCATCCAAAATAATCATAAAAACGGCATGAAGCAACTAAACTCTATTATATTAACGAATAGATTCAAGAAGGATAAGTTTCTTTATTTGAAAAATCAATTCGAGCTTTCGGGCGCAAGCTGCCCTTCTACAGGAATAATAGATACAATTTTAAGTAATCATGTATGTACAGATATAAATATATATTTTAAAATGGTTTCTCGCTTTGTTCTTGTAGAGCGTGAGTGGATCTCATACCCACGTGATTTAGTTCAACTCAAAGAAAAGCCTAGATAAAGAGAGGCGTGTTGCCCCTAGAAATACCAGCTGATTAATAATCTATATCGAGTATATGCCCAATATTTATTTATACATATATAAGCTATTTTTTGCATATCTAGGATTATCTATGAAGTTTTTTATTTTTATTATTTAAGAATAATTATTGCTACGTAAATTAGTCAATTGGTTATTATTATTATATGCTAATTGTTAAGTGGTGTGATGAAGAGAAAACGGATAATTCTATTTTAGTTTTTGGACCAGCCTATCATATGTCTCCGGGATATCTATGTGTCTATTTATACTATTATATTTTGATGAAATCAATGCTTCCAGTATTAATCTTTTGTATTTACTATTTATGTTTGTATAATGAATATTAGGGTTTGCTAGGTTGAAATCGTGATCTGTGTTACTAATATGTTGTACTATTAGAGATTTGGGGTCTTTGTTTTTAATATTTCTTCTATGTTCGTCTATTCTGTCCTTTATATGTCTGCCTGTTTCACCTACATATACATTATTACATTGGTTGCATGGTATGGAATATACGGCTTTGCTATTGTATAGTTTTGTTATAGGAATACTGTTTCTTGTAATAGGGTTTCTTATTATGGTTGCTATACTCGGGTTGCTTTCATAATATGTTCTTATACCGTGTTTGCTTAAAATTCTGGCTATATTGGTACTACTATGGGAATAGGGAAATATACATATTGATTTATAAACATGATTATTTCTTATAAGAGAGGGATTATAGAAATGTCTTAATATAAAGTTTTTCGGATAACCACTAGAAGTGAGTTTATTGATTAAAAATTGGGTTTCTGTATCTTTTGAGAGTTGGGTGGAACAATGTGTATATATTCGTTTTGAGAGGGTTTTTACAGTGTTAATCTTGTGACTGAGGGGGCAATAAGAGGAAAAGTGTATATAATCTGGAGTGGAGTTTGGCTTATGGTTCTAGTGGTTATCCGAAAAACTTTATATTAAGACATTTCTATAATCCCTCTCTTATAAGAAATAATCATGTTTATAAATCAATATGTATATTTCCCTATTCCCATAGTAGTACCAATATAGCCAGAATTTTAAGCAAACACGGTATAAGAACATATTATGAAAGCAACCCGAGTATAGCAACCATAATAAGAAACCCTATTACAAGAAACAGTATTCCTATAACAAAACTATACAATAGCAAAGCCGTATATTCCATACCATGCAACCAATGTAATAATGTATATGTAGGTGAAACAGGCAGACATATAAAGGACAGAATAGACGAACATAGAAGAAATATTAAAAACAAAGACCCCAAATCTCTAATAGTACAACATATTAGTAACACAGATCACGATTTCAACCTAGCAAACCCTAATATTCATTATACAAACATAAATAGTAAATACAAAAGATTAATACTGGAAGCATTGATTTCATCAAAATATAATAGTATAAATAGACACATAGATATCCCGGAGACATATGATAGGCTGGTCCAAAAACTAAAATAGAATTATCCGTTTTCTCTTCATCACACCACTTAACAATTAGCATATAATAATAATAACCAATTGACTAATTTACGTAGCAATAATTATTCTTAAATAATAAAAAATAAAAAACTTCATAGATAATCCTAGATATGCAAAAAATAGCTTATATATGTATAAATAAATATTGGGCATATACTCGATATAGATTATTAATCAGCTGGTATTTCTAGGGGCAACACGCCTCTCTTTATCTAGGCTTTTCTTTGAGTTGAACTAAATCACGTGGGTATGAGATCCACTCACGCTCTACAAGAACAAAGCGAGAAACCATTTTAAAATATATATTTATATCTGTACATACATGATTACTTAAAATTGTATCTATTATTCCTGTAGAAGGGCAGCTTGCGCCCGAAAGCTCGAATTGATTTTTCAAATAAAGAAACTTATCCTTCTTGAATCTATTCGTTAATATAATTATTGAAAGGATTATTCGTCTTAAACTCTATTATAGTTTATTTCACTTCTCTAGTTTTAGAATTTAAACTATTAAAAAGTAGGTCACAAATAATATAAATATTAAGGATGTATTACCATAAGGAACATCACTCTACTCCTTACAATAGACTCGAAAATGTGCCTGAAGGAAATTATCATAGACGAAATAAATTGAGGACTACTTGGTATTGCCTGAAGATACTGCCGAGACCTGGACTGTATGAAAGACAGAAATGGTGACACTATAGGCTTTCGAGATTTGGTGCTGGCACTGAATGACGATGTTACCATGGACTGAAAAGCAAAGATGTCTTTAAAATGATCGGAAAAGAGATATAGCCTGCTGGAGACGATGGAGAACAGGAGAACTAGACTGTTTAGACATTTTGTCCTACCCTCGGAGCGGTTAACTTTATTTATATATGTATGGAGGGAAGACAGGAAGCCGAGAATGGAGTTCATGGGAAAACTGTCAGCCCACCAAGCTAGGAGTTGAGGAGAAATAAAGAGATTATGGCCGAAGTTTGATGGTGAGATAGACTGGTTATATAAACTCTCTTCTCTCTGTATGCCGATAGTTACCGAGATAACCCTTTTGAACGTCGTTTCTCGGTTAAAAAATCTACTTACCTCTCTTGTATACTTTAAATTATTAGAAAATATTCAAATTTTTAGAATATTTGAACTTTCTCACCTCCCCCCACCTCTCTCTTTTGATAGTCCTTTATTGAAGTTTTTCTGAAATTATAAAATTACAAAATTTTCGTAAAATCTGTTTCAAGGCTTTGATAATACGAACATTTGAGAAAAGCATATCTATTGATTATCACCAACGAAAGGAATTATTTATGCTATCGAGTCTACATACGCGAATTTTCGACTTGAATTGAATTGAAGAAATCCCAGGTCAAGCCTCGAGTATAAAGAAATATACTATTTCCTTCGTCAAATACTTCAAAAGTTCTTTTAAATTTTCAAATTGAGATCTTTAATAGCAGCAACTAATGAAAGACTAACGTTAAAGTGGCGATTCTAGTTGTTTTGACTTGTACTAACTCCGTGTTATTGAATCTACTTCAAGTTTCTGCAACCTATAGAAATCACCAGAGTTCAACTTTATTGATTTCTTTGATTAGGCCTATGGGTGAGCATGTCCTCGAATACACTATACAAGGGTCCCGCGAGTGTGTAACCGACAGAGAACGAAGACAGGTTCTATACCAAAAATTAAATAAAATGTCCTCTAAAATGGTTCGAAATTAAAATTTCTGTAAACTGAAATTTTTCTAATTGCGTACTATTTGTTTATTTTCTAGCAACCTATCTAAAGTCAAATATGATTGAAGCAACTTGTATGTGTGCTTTAGAACTTTAATGTCAAATGCTCAAGATAATGACCTTGGTTTAAAAAAAACGCCGCTGCTCTTCATGCCATCGAAACACACAAGTTGAAGGTAACAATTAGATAATGGCTCGAATCTAGTGTAACGTTCCACCAGTTGTACCGCACAGCGACCGTCATTCCAGTCGCAGCGGGAGTGGAACTCGCGATCGATGTGAAATAGATTGGAATAAGAAACTACAAACAAGAGATAAAATTTAAACAAAAAGTTTATTAAGGTTTCTCTCTCATTTTATAAATAATAATACAAAACTATTCTAATCTGCCCCCCCAATACCCGGCAAAAAAAATAATAATAAGAGGCGAGAGCAACTTTTACTTTATTACCTAACCCCACTCTTGATTTAGTGTGATGTTTATAAATTTCAGTAAGTCTACGCTTAAGTTCGCAGGATTTAACCAATTTTAGACATTTTTCTCACTGGCTTCTTCATTTCAATGTTCTAAAGTTAAAAATCGAACTAAAATGTGAGTATATTCTTGATTATAAGCGCTCTCATTGGTTTCTTCAGCTTTCAATCCAAAAGTGGTCTTGATCCGAAAAATAAGCGTTTTGAACCAATGTTTATGAATATTACCCTTTAAAGCCTAAAACCTGTCCATAAAGCATATCGGTTTTCTCTCTCGCACGCACGTGCAGTACACACTGAATAAACAATGCAGAAGCTCTTTTTTGAATATATAGGTTCAAACAGAATTATAAAGATAGACCACTCAAAAGTTTCGAAAGTGGTTGAGATTGATTGTTGAAAAAGACGGAGCTTGCGGTTACCCTATCTACTTCCATAACTTTACCTAAGGGCGTCATGCTGTGTGGTAGCCATGCTGAAAGAAGGGATCCCTTGCCGCCTCATGGCATGCAGGAAAAAAACTTTACAGTAAGAAATGATCAAATGGTAAAGGTAATGCTACATTTTTAGAACATGTCACATATATAAATCGGCATTTACTAGTGTGTACATTGATATAATTTGCTAAATTAATATGTAAGCACATACAGGGCCATCTCGAGGGCTGCATGCGCCCGGGGCGAGGTTTGTTGCGGCGTCTCCTATTCATCCTCTCCTCCAAATCTTGCAAATGATTGTTGTTGTCGTGTCCAATGAAAAGCTCTGATGTTCCCATACATCTCTATCACAGCAGTCTCTATTTTAAAAATGGTTACCGTTTCTTAAAATTAATATATGATATGATAGGAAGTTTTAAACCGTTATTTTTATATCATTAGGCCTTTTTGACACTTTGCAGCTTTCTTGCAGCGCCTCCTCTGATCAAACACTCGGGGCGACCGCCCTCGAGACTATATTTAGAACATCCTTTGGTTGCGGTCCATAGATCTACAGTCAGGAAAAACTGGAGAATAAAAATATAAACGTCATATGTTTTATTACATATCGGAAGTAAGCTTACTGTTATTACGCACTATATCACGTAAGTTCAGAGAAAAATCTAATGATTCCTGTCTCCCCTACCCCTTTCTCCCCTTCCAAATCTTGAAAACTAACATTTTAATAAAATCGAAACAACAAACTCTGAAAGCAACATAATATGAAGTTTTAAGTTACTATTTTGATAGCATTATTTTCACTTTGCGATATTCTTGTGGCGCATCTCCTCAGATC
>CP092886.1:68872693-68896930 GCA_030710605.1 Cordylochernes scorpioides
GATAAATATTCGAATTAAAGACGTTCCAATTATCCAAGTTCTACTGTATTTATAATTATTTCTACAATATTATATATATATATGTTTTTTTTTTCATGCTAGGTTCATATATGCTTCATATCTGCATTATGCATTAAAAAACCCTAATGCAATATTTCGGGAGGAAGGTATTCATGCACCGAAAGAGCAAAGTTTCCCTTTAAAAATGCATTAAAACAATGCATATTTAAAGTGAGAGATTATATCCTTTCGGTGTATAAAAAACATATATTATTTATCCCACAACTCTATGAAATAATTTTGTACATTTACTCATTCGCTATATCTCAATATGCTAAATGATCTCTCTGAAATATATATATAGAGAGAGAGATTGAAACCGTTTTTATTGCCATCAGTCAATAGCTAATGAATGAAATAAAAATGATAAATATATAGATTTAAAAGTTAGAAAATAATAGGGAATATAATATATATAGATAGATATATTTTGAATATAATATATATATATATATATATATATATATATATATAAAGATATTAAATATATAGGTTTATAAGGGAAAGTTAAGATATTTTCTATAATCTCAGTTGGAGAAACGAATTAGAGAACTCGGTGATAAACAGCCATTGGCTGCTCTCTTGATTCAGCCTTATATTTAGAGTTGAAAGCAAGATGTAAGGAGCGGTACTCACCCGCACGTAGTAGGTGGGCAGGCCCAGCTCGGCGGCGTACATGATGATGTCGCTGGGTTTGGGATGCTTGTTGAGGCGGAACATGGACTCGAGGTACTGCTGCTTGTCGTACCGGATGTACGGCACGGAGCTGGACTGGAGCTGGCTGCGGAGCGCGGAGACGGACGACATGGTGGCGACGGATGGCTAGCTGGCCCGCCCCGCGCTTCTTATACCGCCGGCCGTGGCGCAACTCGCTCCATGTACGGATGCTCCCTTACGTAAAGTCACGCATATTGATGCCTAACACAGGTACCATCCTGCTGATAATCACGCAACCTTTCCAAAAACAGAGTTTCCATATATATTATATTCATATAATCTACTATCAGAAATAATTAAGATAGTTCTATTACTTTATCGTTAAATTTATATTGCGTTTGCCCAATTAAAATGAAAGTAAATTTTCTAAAAAAAAAAACAGGAATATTCAATGCATGGAAATTGTTGATTGTCATCACGCGAAGACCTTACTTCATCGTAAACTTATTTTCGCGACATATTTGAAGATTAGATCTAAATGTATTGAGTGCGCAAATATGACTCCGCGTTTTTTCCCCCTGTTAGAAAAAAAAATCTAATCAAATTCAAATAAAAATATATTAGACATTTATTTGAAATAATTGACATTTTTAGATGCAACATTCTCCTATAATTTGTGTAGTTTATTTATGCCATAATAAAAATAACTATTGGTTTCGAGGCAATCCATTCATCAAGCCAATTTTCAACTTCTTCGCGATTCTGGAAGCGCGGGTTAGTCAGCCCATGTTCCATCGACCGGAAGGTGATAATCCGATGGGGCGATGTCTGGAGAGTATGGCGGGTGGGATAAGACTCCCCATTTAAAGTCTTTCAGGGTGTCTCTCTTTTACCGATTGTGCGACATGTGGCCTTGCGTTGTCATGAGGCAGTATCCATTTGTTATGTTGTTCCTAATCTGGTCGTTACACTGCGATTTATTGGCGTAACTGCGTTAATTTTTGTTGATAGCGGTGATTAGTGACTGTTTCGCCGGGTTGAAAAAGTTCGTAGTAAATTATGCTGTGCTGATCCGACCAGAAGTACAGAAGAACCTTCTTGCCGTGGATATTAAGTTGAAGGCTGTCCTGGACTTACCCATTATTCCTTGCGCTTCCTATCATCAAAATACAGCCATTTTTCATCCCCAGTCACAATGCGATGAATAACAGACTTTCTTTGAAACCTTTCCAGAAGTATTTCAGCTATTATTCTTCGATTTTCCTTGTTCTTTTCACTCAATTCGTGAGGCAACCATTTTCCTTCTTTCTGGATCTTTCCCATAGCATTGAAAACGCAATTAAACAGGCTGTCGAGTGACGTTGAGAGAATCCGCTACCTGTTCTTGTGTTTGAGAGCATCGTCTTCATCCAATACTGCTTGAAGTTCCTCTTCCTCGAACTTTTTCGGCGGCTTTCCGTGTTTCTTGTCGTTGACGTTAAAATCTCCAGATCTAAATCGTTTAAACCACTATTGACAGGTTCTTAATGAAAGAGCATTGTTTATATAAGCGCTATTCGATGAGCTTCGGTTGGGCTTTTCCTGAGGTTAAATATGAAAAGGAAAGCTTCCCGCAAATGAGACTTTCCAGGCATAAAAGTAGAATTCTAAAGAACTTAAAATATATATTTTTTAAATGCGCATAATGATTTTATCTCAATTATTACATATGAATAGCTAGCATTTAAGACGCAGAAATCGATGCAAAACAAAGCAATAGATAAAGGTTTGTTTATTAAAATTTATAATGAATTAAATATAAAAACGCGTAGTCATTTTTGCGCACCCAATACAAATCGTATTACCACTTGTTAGACGATAACTTTAAATTGTCCGAGTTAAACGAAAGGCAAAATATTTTCAACAGAAATGGGATATTCAACTCAACTTTAGGGTTTATCCTATTCCCCCGAAGTGTTTGATGTCATGCAAGATGCACGCAAACAAGCCTATCTGGCTGTTTATATATTGTCTGTGGTTTATTTTACTCAATATATTCCCCGAGCTTAATTATTTCAATGATCTTACGCAAGGAACATATTTTACAGAAACTTAAACTCTTGAATATATTTTTTTTTTAATTAATTTTCATTTTTTAATATGTATATATTTTATTCAATCTCACTCTCTGCTATGCAAAATATTCTCTCCTTTCACATGTTGAAACAATGCTAAGTAAATATAATCAACTTCTAGAAAAAATATCTCGTCACTTTTTTTTAATTGATGAAAACTGAAATATTTCCGTGTCATAGATAAATACTTGAATGTCTCACCAACTGAGGTATTGCTTTGCGCGCCATTCCAATTCTGTGTTGTTGGGAGATGACATCGATAGTAGGATTGATGAGGAATTCTAGAAGGCAGCAAACGATGCCTTTAGATGCCAACAAAACAATTTAATACATAGATTTATAAGATAAAGGTATTCCCGTGAACCTCCCCACCTTTTTGACCTCTTATAAAAAATAACTAAAATGTCAGGAATTTTCTCGCAAACAATCATTTATATACACTTATAAACAAACCTTAAGGAAGTTTTTGTACTTTTTAGCATGTATATCGGAATTCAGACAATAATTCTGAAAGATATTTGATACACAGTGACCTTTATTGAAGACACACGTGATAACCAAGTGTGAACAAAATTGTCTCTGTCTTCTTAAAAAAAACAGGCAACCGGCGACATTAGGATTGAGGTGGACTGCTTTTTGGACCTCACGTAGAATTTCACGGGCATCTTTGGATAGATTGTCAGACTTTATGAGCACATGTGATTCATAGGCGGTTGTGAGAATTTTAAGGGCTAGTTTGGTTTGCTGCTTCTTTGAGAGTCGGATAGGTTTTGTGGTGTTTTGGCCATGAGTGTACATCGCTAAGAACCTGCAAAATGCTCGGTAGAATAACATATAATTTCTGGGATAAGCTGAAACTTGGCGTCTGAATTAAATCTATCCACCTGATATTTAATGAGAATTTCTCCAATATCAAACGAGGAACATGGAATATAATTAGCTGATGTCTCTTGAAATAGTCAAAATAATGGCGTGCTGTTCTCTCTGTTAAATACATAAAATTATATCACAAAAATATATGTTCAGATAGAAAAATAGCCATTCACATCACAACTATAATGAAATCTGGTAAATATATAATTTGAATGAAAAAAACGCATAGTATATATAAAACAAAAGAAAACCAGCCACAGAAAGCAAAAAAATCGGCATATAATTAGCTATCAGATCCCATTTAAGTCAGCAATTGTCAAACTATCATTGTTGATACGTGATATTCGAAAACACGTTGAATTGAAAAATAAGGGATAGCGTTTTATAAACATCTAATACATATATGTGGAAAATTTCATTTTTGCGCAGTTTGGTTATATAATTGAGTTATATATGAATTCTAGCGGGTGTACCCGGCTCCGCCCGGGTTTTACCCGAGTGAAAGTTTGCCTAACGAATATTATATATTATGAAGTATAATAAACAATGTTAAAGATTAGTTTTAGTTATTAATCAAGATTGTGTGTGAATATGTGAGAAAGATGTAATATCGTTGTTGTTTTCTTGGCCGACTGTTTTACATATGGTGTTATCTTAAAATTGCTTGTTTTGAATGTTTTTTTAGATTGAGTTGAATGAATTGCTGAATATTTTTTGTATTTATATATAAATAAAATT
The DNA here is from genome assembly GCA_030710605.1 of Cordylochernes scorpioides. Lineage (NCBI taxonomy): Eukaryota > Metazoa > Arthropoda > Arachnida > Pseudoscorpiones > Chernetidae > Cordylochernes > Cordylochernes scorpioides. The sequence goes on from CP092886.1 coordinate 68,877,136, forward strand.
AACTCTGTTGATTTTTAGTATTTAATCGATAACAGCGAAGTTACGCATGTTAAAGTTAGGAAAAATATTTTGATGTTAAGCAAAACCTGCTCCATCTCGTTTTACATAAATGTTGAAAATTTGGTCGAAATTGATGCATTGTAACGAAAGTTTTTTAGCGAACAACACTTATGAAATTTGCATTTTATTAATATAGATATTTAACCCCTTTATAAATATTTTTCCAACGTTTCGGCGACCCGCGGTCGCCCTTTTCAAGAAACCCTCTATATTTGTTATTGCCAACTTTGTATTTAAAAATTCTAAACGAATTGATATTTAAAAGCGTGGAGGGTATCGATACCCCAAATACACAACAAATATTATTTATAATGATTATATCATATTATCTTTCTAAAGTGTAATAAATTGTTAATGGGATAATTTTAAATGAAATAAAAAATGATTATGAACTCAAAAATGATATAAATTGTAATCTACATGAGTACGAAAATTAGAGTTATAATTACATAATTAGAATAAATAAAATTTGTTAAAACAATTATCGCCTTGCAAACACTTCACTCGGAAAGAAGCTGGGCGAAGCTGGGTCATTCAGTTAGTATACAATAATTATAACAAATTTATAATTATGCAAAAATAGTTTGCTAATTATTTATTTTAGGCTTTAAAAAATAGATTCAGTGTTAATATATATATTCAACAATATATATATGTGCACACACAATTTTTTTTTCAATGGTTTTCAGTAGTGTTAAGGTTCCCTTGTCCTTAACGGATTAGAAGCCGTATGGCGTTTACCTTTAGAGGACTGTATAGGTTTACAACTATCCAGGCGACACCCCAATGGTGATAACACTGCCCAGGCGACACCCCAATGGTGCCGATAATGACTCTACCAAAGAGAAAATAAAGCACTACTAAATTACCATTCTCACTTTATTAAAAAAAAAACTCAATTATATACAAAGATAGTCAGCGGTCAATATATACTTAATCACAGAATAACTTAAATTAAATATTAATAAACAAAATAATATTATCTCAGAAAACTCAACAGTAGTGTTGGTGGAAAATGTTAGAAAACATCAATTTATCTTTAGAAAAATTTATTCGGTAATTTTAGTATTTATTTCGTTGAAAAATCTCTTATTTCTCATAGATTATAATGGTGATTATTTTAATTCATTATCATTAAGCATCATATCATAGCTATGAATAATTTTAAAAAATACGTCAGGGTTCTGCTGGAGTGGATGTTTTTTTGCCTGAATATATAGTTTCCTAAATGTTATTTTCTTATGGAATTATTTTTATTTTTAGCAAGCCGAATGACCCAGAGCAATGCCCGCTATATACTCGAGTGTATATGTATAAAAATAAAATGATGTATTTTAATGCAAATAAAATTTCTACAATTATATATTAGGAGTATAAATAAGTTCGTGCGGTTTTTTTTTTCGAAACTTGAAGCTTTATTGTGAAAGATTGGTTAGACATTCAATGTTCAAAGTATTGTCCGTCGCTAGCCACTACTTTTTCCCATCTTTCTGGCAATTGACGGATCCCATCGCAGAAAAAGGCCGGCTCTTTGGCCGCTATCCATTCATCGATCCATTTTTGACTTCATCGTAGTTGGAGAAGTGTTGGTCAGCCAGGCATTGTTGCATTAATCCGAAGAGATAATAATCGGAAGGAGCAATGTCTGGGCTATACGGCGGGTGGGGTAGGACTTCCCATTTGAGCGTTTCTAAGTACGTTTTAACGGGTGCTGCAGCATGTGGCTGAGCATCATCATGTTGCAAAATAACTTTGTTGTGTCTATTGGCGTATTGCAGTCGTTTTTCTAGCAATGTTCGGCTCAAATGCATCAATTGTATCCAGTAGACCTCCCCTATGTTAATTTTGTTCGGTTGTAACAGCTCATAATATACCGCTCCTAGCTGGTCCCACCAAATCTTCCCGCCGTGAATATTCGGCTTGGCCATCGATGATGAGGCACGGCCAAGGTATCCATACGTTTCCCGACGTTTTGGATAATCGTAATGGACCCACTTTTAATCACCAGTTACAATTCGATGCAAAAAAAACCCTTCTTTTTTGACGTTGGAGCAGTTGTTTACACGTGAAAAAACGGCGTTCGACATCTCTTGGCTTCAGTTCATACGGCACCCAATTTCAGACCTTTCGGATCATTCCTATTTCTTTTAAGCGATGAAAAATGGCTTTTTGAGTAACTCAAAGTGTTTTTGCGAGTTTCCTTTGCGTTTGTGTTGGATCTTCATCGAGCCTTGCCTCTAATTATTCACCCTCAAACTTTGGTTGCGCTCCGGGTCTTTCTTCTACTTCCGAATCAAAATTGTCACTTGCAAACCGTGTAAACCACCTCTGACACGTTCGTTTAGGTAGAACATGGTCCTCATGATCTACAATTACTTTCAGCAGCTTTTTTCTTCCAATTGAAGCGATGAAGTAAAACTCCCCACAAAAAACATTATTTGATACAAAAGTTGACATTTTAGGAGAAAACAGAAACTAGGTTGTTTATACTTCAGAGATATGGCGATTACTGAAAAAGAAAGCCTTATGATGACACTTCAAAATAATGGTGTTTCCAGATGAAAGAGTGGAATAATAAACTAGTAGCGCCATCTTTATCAAAACCGCACGAACTTATTTATACTCCCAATATTATGAACCGGCTTTTCCCGTAGTAATGTTTAATAAGTAAATGTTTGCCCCCAATTAAAAATGATTTATAACAGATAGTATTTATTATGATCTTATTATCCCTCGTAAGTGAGAAATGATTTTAAAAGATTAAAATTTAAAACTAAAATACAAAACGATCATGTGTGTGATAAAAATAATAAATAATGATTCAAAAATCAATTAGAGAATCTTTTCATGACTGCTATATAATTAAGTATTGAATAAAAATATATCAGGCCTCCAGGGAAAAGTATCTTTTCAAAAACATATTTATACGTATATATTAGACCATGTTTTTCTACTGTAGAAGGGCGTTCGTGCCCGAAAGTTAGTGAATAAATGTTTTTGAAAAAATGCTTTTTTTTGGAGGCCTGATATATTTTACTCAATATTGATGTGCAAGGGATTATTTTATTGAATAATTATGGATTATGTGATAATGATATAATTACAATAAATAACATTTGTTGAATCAAAATTCACCTGGCAAACATTCGCTAGAGGAGAGACCAGAGGAAGCTGAGATATTCTGAGTCAGAATATATAATAATTGTTGTAACTTTTTGTAGTATTTTAAATAATTACAACTCTCTTTAAAGCAACAAAAGAATTATTTATTGCATTTAGCAAGACAAGAAGAAAACCAAAACAAACACGGGAAGCCAAAACCCAAAACCTACCGGTTAGTTCCTATTCCAAATCTAGCTTTCACACAGAGTATTCAAAAATAAAATACGACAATCCCTCCCCTGTGTGGAAGCTTCTATCAAACAAGTCCGAGAGAGTTTATACAGTTTTTAAGTTTCACCTTGGGAAGACTCTTTGTTAATAGGTCCGCTTCCATTTCGTCACTCCTAACAAATTCAAGGTCGATTGTTCCTTCTTCCACAGCATCTTTTATAAAATACAATTTTCGGTTTATATGTTTTGTCTGGGAAGTTATTTTTTCAGATTTAATCCACTTGATAGCAGATTGACTATCTGTTTTAAGCGTTGTAGGAAAGTTCGCATCCTTACATAGTTCTTCTAAAAGTCCTTTAATCCATTTTACTTCGCAGATCCCTTCGCATATCGAAATCAGCTCGGCTTCGCATGTAGACAGAGCCACCAAACTTTGTTTCTTGCTTCTCCAACTGATCAGGTTGTTTCCCAGTTTAACTGTGTATCCGGAATAGGACTTTGCGTCACTTGTTGAACACCAGCTTGCATCTGTGCTGACAAGAATGCTATTTTCTGATGGCTTGTATCTTAACATTTTATCTCTGGTGCCCTTCAGGTATCTATATATTCTCTTAACTCCTGTTAAATGTACTTCTCTTGCATCATTGCAAAGTCGGGATAAATTGCTCACATTAAAAGAAATATCTGGACGAGTTCCGGTTGCCAAATACATCAGGGATCCGATCATCTCTTGATACAATGTCCTGTCTACTGGTTTGGAGTCTTGACATTCATCAAAACTTTGGTCTCGATCTCCCGGAGTTTGTACAATGTTACATTCTTCGAGTGCAAATTTCTTCAAGATTTTATCGATATAATGGGCTTGTGATAGATCAAAACCGTATTCTGTTTTCTTTATCTCTATAACAATGAAAGGTTCATTCTCTCCTTTTTCTTTTAAAGCAACAAATCTTCCTATCTCTGATGCTAGTTTTTCATTAAAGGTTTTATCCGTTCCGGCTATTATTAGATCATCCACGTATAAACCCAATATTCCATATTCCTTTCCTTTTCTAAAAGTGTACACACATGGATCATATTGCGATCTTTCCATTCCCAGTTGTATCAGTATCTCGTTGTGATCTTTTTATTCCAACAATGTCCCGATTGTGGAAGTCCATATATACTTTTTAACAATTTGCAAACTTGTCTTCTTCACCTTTTTCAACAAATCCTTCCGGCTGTTTCAATTAGGTTTCGGTTTACTCTCTCCGCAACTCCGTTACTTTGTGGCGAGTAGGTGGTGGAGAGTTGGTGGTGTATTCCATTTTTAATTAAGAAATTTTTGAATCTGTGATTAGTGAACTCTGTGCCATTATCAGTTCGCACATCCTTTATTTTCAGGTTTAGCTCATTTTCCACTCTTGCCTTAAATTCTTCAAACTTCCCCAAAGTTTCATCTTTGTTTTTCAGAAAGTAGATAAAGGTTCTTCGGCTGAAGTCATCAACCAGAACAAAAAAGTATTTTGATCCACCTAGAGATTGGTATGGCATTGGACCACACAAATCCATATGCACCAATTCAAGGGGTTTGGTTGTACAGTTGGTGGTAACGGGATGGGAAGGTTGTCGAGTCAATTTTCCCATTATACAAGCTTCACATTCTGGCAAGTTCTTAAATTTAACATTAAACCCCAATACCACATTCCGTTGAATTATCTCTTTCATGTACGCTTCGTTCAAATGATTCAGTCTTCTATGCCACAAGCTGATATTGTCATTTGAGAAAACATCTTTTGTGGTGATGACATTCTCCGTCTTTTCCGAGTATTCATCTCTGGACCTTTTTTCCATTACATACATCCTATCCTGGATTTGAGCCTCTGCAATTAAATCATCCTGTTCATTGTAAATCTTTGCTCCATCTCTATTGAAAATTACAGTATTTCCTTTGTTAGTTAATTCGTATATTGATAAGAGATTAGACCTTAAGTTAGGTACATGCAGAACTCCTTTAATTTGAACATTCTCAATTCCGTTTTCGGCACAAGTAGAAACCTTGATATCACCTTTAGCTGTGGCATGTGTAACTTTACCTTCTTCTGCCAAATTTATCTCACTTTCATAAGGCATTACATTTTCCATCCAGTCCAAGTTTGGAGATAAGTGCGTAGTACACCCTGAGTCAAGACACCAGGTTTGTATCTGACTATAATTATTTGAGGAGTTTTCAAAAACTCGATCTGTGCTGGTATTGAAAGTTTGTTCCGCAGGCTTGCTTGAGACGGTATTCGCATTATTTCTGAAATTTTGTTTGTTATAGTTCGTATTTGAATTTACATTTCTTCTCCCATGTTGTTCTTGAGTTCGCTTATTTTTGAACCAGCAATCTTTAGCTAAATGTCCTTTTTTTATGGCAAACAAAACACTCCTTTTGTCGATTCTGTTGATAGTGATTTCTTCTGTCTTTACTTCTGTAAGCCTGTTCATTTTCATAAGAATGACTCCCATTCATCCCAGAATTCATTCGATTCTCTTCCTCTCTAAGTGACTGCCGAATTTCATCAAGAGTTAAGTCTCTTCTAGTTCTCAGTACAACAGCGATCTTTTCCAATATTGGATGGATACCTCGCACAATATGAAACGCTAGTTCTCTTTGGGATATTTGGTGTCCGAGTGAAGAACTTTGAAAGACAATATTTTTGGCTCTAGCCATATATTCGTTTATGGATTCATTATTTTTCATCTTGATATTCTTAAGTTCAAGTCCAATATCAATGATCTTATCTTCTAGGTTGCCCGTGTAGATTTTCTTTAATTCATCCCATACTTTCTTTGCTTTAGTTTCATCTAGAAACATTCCTGCTTTTTCATCTGATAGAGTTGTAATTATAATTCCAAAGGCTTCGTCATTCTTTTCACTCCATATTTGCCAAGCGGCTTCATCTTTTATATCAGGCTCGGGATCCGAAATTACGCATTTAAATAATTTCTTTCCACGTAAAAGTGCTCCGACTTTTAAAGCCCAAATCGGATAATTTGTTCCTGTTAAAGGTTCAATTTTTGTCGTTGGCGAAAAATTGCAATCCATTTTAGCCTTGTTTTTCAACTTTTTAAAAATTAAACAATATAGTTTAAAGGTAGTTTATAATTCAAAAATGTTTTTTTTTTCAATCCTTCTATTTAAAACTTTCTTTTATCAATATAATTCAAATTCTATTGAAACATATTTCAAAATTTACATACCTTGATGCAGAAGAGATCTTTGTTTACCGATTAGAATAAACGTATCAAACTTCAGATAAAATATTTTCGCCTTTTCTCAAGTTTTAAATTGAACCGCGCTCTGCTACCATAAATTGTAGTATTTTAAATAATTACAACTCTCTTTAAAGCAACAAAAGAATTATTTATTGCATTTAGCAAGACAAGAAGAAAACCAAAACAAACACGGGAAGCCAAAACCTACCGGTTAGTTCCTATTCCAAATCTAGCTTTCACACAGAGTATTCAAAAATAAAATACGACACTTTTAACTCCCCAAAATATGAAAAATGGTTTATTTATTGTCTAAATTTGGTCTTTGAATAGCTTATATGTTATTCTATATATTCAGATACCTACACGCAACATTTCTCAATGGTTTATTCAGTATTTTTGTTAAGGAATCTGTTGAAAAAGGAGGAAGATAGGAGAGGGCACTGAACACCGGAGGATTTTATTGAACCGATCACGGTAAGATAACACAACTAACTCACTAACAACGATATTCCGTTTATATATACACTGCAACACACCACAGAGTAACAGGTCATTGGTCAAAATAATTATATCATGAAATCCGAGAGAATTGCCATTTTAACACTTCCTCTCAATTCATCAGATTTCTACATTCCAAATCCAGTGACGTGTTTTTCATACAAAAACCTTGGTAGGCCTTTAGTAAGGATGTCGGCAACATTTTCTTGGGTTGGTGTGTGGACGACCTCGACAAGTCCATCGCTGCAAATGCTTCTGATGAAATGCCATTTGATGTCAATATGCTTAGTTCTGGCATGATAAACCGGATTCCTCGCCAGCTGTTGAGCACCCTAGTTATCCGTCTTCAGAACAGTCGGTCCATTCAGCAATTCACCAAATCCCATCTCATCCAACAGCGCTCTAAGGTAGACTGCCTCCTTTCCTGCTTTACAAAGTGCGATGTACTCAGATTCTGTGCTCGAAAGAGTGACAGTCTGCTGCTTCTTCGATTCCCAGGCTATTGGACCTCTTGCCAAAAAGTAAACAATTCCCGTATGAGATTTTCTATCCACGAGGTTTCCACCCCAATCAGCGTCGACATAACCATGAAGAGCCTCATTAGATTTCCTGTAGGTAATCCTCAAACATGAGGTGCCTTTCAAATAGCGGAGGACACGCTTGGCAGCATTCCAGTGCTGTCTCCTAGGATCATTATTGAACTGTCCCAAAGCACTAACTGCATAGGCTATATCGGGCCTTGTCGACACTGAGAGATATATCAATGATCCAATCAGTGATTGGTATTCTACCTTTTTCACTGGCTCATTCTCACCTTCTATAGATGAAATTTTTGTTAACTTGGAGTTCGAGTCCATGGGTGTAGAAATAGGCTTTGCCTCTTTCATCCTATATTTCGCCAGAAGTTCTTCAATATATCTCTCTTGATCTATGGATATTGAACCATCCTCTTTCATTTGTATCCTTATACCCAGGCAACAATTTATACCTCCAAGATCCTTTATTTTGAATATCCTTTTCATACTTTCTTTAAAGGATTTCAACGTGTCTTCTCTTTCAGCCGCAATTATCAGATCATCAACATAGATTGCCACCAGGAGAATACCTTCATCATGCTTGATATAGACACAATTGTCAGATTGAAGTTGCTTCAGTCCCAAATTCTTTAATTCATTGTCGAGCCTTTCATGCCAAACTATTCCAGCTTGTTTCAGCCCATAAATTGCCTTTTTGAGTCGACATACTCTCTCTGGATATTTTCTTGAGACGAAGTTTTCCGGCTGTGTCATATAAATTTCTTCTTTAATTTCTCCATTTAAATAAGCAGATTGAACGTCCATCTGATGGAGTATCAAGTTGTATTCAACAGCCAAGGCCAAAAACATTCTAATAGTACTTTGGCGCACTACTGGGGCAAAAGTTTCCTCGTAGTCTATTCCGTACTGCTGTGAATAGCCTTTTGCTACCAGGCGAGCCTTATGGCGCTCAACAAAACCATCACTGTTGCATTTCGTTTTGAATACCCATTTGGTTCCTATGATGTTTCGATTCTTAGGGGGATCAACCAATTCCCAAGTTTTGTTCTCAATCAAGGAATCAAACTCTTCCTCCATTGCTTTCTTCCAAAAATAAGAATCCCTTCCTGACAGCGCTTCCTCTGCGTCTTTTGGATCTGGCAAGTATTTCGCCTCTAGAAGTTCTTGCGTTGACAAATTGGCTGTAGGATATTCCTTTCTTGGTCGGCCAGGTTTTCCCGTTCTAATATACCTTGGTCTTCCTCTTCCTCTTCTAGAAATTATCACTCCACTTTCTGATGGCTCGTTTAACACCTCAGATACTTCTAGATCCGATTGGCTTTCAATTTCAGCTTTTGGATCAATTTCTGATGTACTTCCTCTTTCTTCTACTAGAGGGATTTCCTTGAAAGAAGCCCTTTCTGAACCAACATCAATTTCAACGACTTCATTCCTAATTTTGGGCAATTCTGGTTCAATAAAACGTACATCTCTACTTTTTATAATTGTACGTGTACCAGGCTTCCAAAGTCTGTATGCCTTAGATTCTGTGAAATACCCTATTAACTTGTATTCCTCACTGCGAGGTGCGAATTTAGATCTACTCGGCCTATTATTCACGGCAAAGGATTTACTTCCTATAATTTTTAAATGAGAAACTACAGGTTTTCTTTTGGTAAATAGCTCATGTGGAGTTTTACAATCGTTATTTCTCGGGCATCTATTTCTGATATAAGTTGATGTATGTATCAATTCAGCCCATAAAGTTTCAGGTAAATCACCTTCGATCATGAAGCACCTAGTCATATCCAGTAGAGTTCTATTCGCTCTTTCAGCTACACCGTTCTGTTGAGGTGTATATTCGACAGAGAGCTGACGTCCTATACCTTCTCCTTCTAGGTAATCCTCGAATTCTCTGCTAAGGTATTCAGGCGCATTATCATTCCTAATACATTTCAACCTTTTTCCGGTTTGTTTCTCAGCATAATTTTTGAATATTCTAAATCCTTTGAATACTTCACTTCTTGATTTCATTATAAATGTGAAGATAAATCCTGAGAAGTCATCAATAAATGTTGAAAAATAAAGGGCGCCACCCAATGATTTTGTTCTCATGGGACCACAAATGTCAGTATGAACCAGCTCCAGTGGTTCCCTTGATCTTGTAAAAGACTCTTTCTGAAAAGGTAGCCGTGTTTGTTTACCTTTCAAACAAACTTCACAGGTAAAATTTTTAACATCAAAAATTGGCAGGCCGTATACAATATTTTGCATTTTTAGCTTTTTGAGATCTTGCAAATTTAAATGGCCAAATCTACTATGCCATTTTTCGTAATTTTTCTCTCCAGCTATGCAAATTTCTCTTGTCGCTAATGCCTTAGGACAATTGATTTGACTTAAGATGTAAAGTCCATTCCTTTCATAGGCCTGTATGCAAATTTTTGTATGCAAATTCACTATTTCAGCCTTTCTGTACTTGAAATTTACAATATTATATTTGCCCGTACAACTACTGATGGAAAACAAATTGCCGTTTAATTCAGGAACAAATAAAACGTCTTCCAAGGATAAGGTTACAGGTCCGTTTTTACCCGAACATTCCAATTTTACCTTCCCCTTTCCCAGAGCTTCAATGAATCCACCATTGGCCAGTGTAATTTTCACTGGTGAAGTCTCCTCAAAATGATCGAATGAGTCTCTTGAGCTGCACATGTGGGCAGTTGCGCCACTATCCAGACACCATTCATTTGCGCCAAGTTTGCTCAAATATTTTGTCCCAAAGGACGCAACCATTTCATTTTTAGGGTTCCTGGACTTTCTTTTTCTGCAGTCGGCAGCTTTATGCCCCTTTTTTCCACAGAAGTGGCAGCTAAATGGGAATCCCTTTGGCTTTGATGTGCTGGGCAAATTCTTTCTTTCTGGGTTTCCAAGGAAAGCTTGTTCGGTATTAGTTGTGCCGTTCAATTGAGTTTGCCTAATTTCCTCCTCCAGCATTTTCACTTTTAAAGCCTCAAAGCTAGGCAGTTCGTCCCTAGTTTCTATCGCTGTTCTAAATCCTTCATAACTCTCTGGAAGGCTACATAATAAAAGGATAGAAAGGAAGTCCTCTGGGACTTGAGCATCCATTTCACCCAGCCTGTCAGCCAAACTGGTAAACTTGTTAAGGTAGTCCTGCAGCCTTTCATTAGGATTCATCTTCAAGAGGATCAACTGTTTCGTAAGGAAAACCTTAGTTGCAAGCCCTTTTGGTTGATGCACTTTATTTAAATTTTTCCATGCTTCTGCAGAAGTTGTGCATTTTTTAACATGTATTATTTCTGGAGGGCTCAAACTTAGGACTATAGTAGCCAGCGCCTTCTGGTCGTTCTTCTCCCATTCGTTGGATTCTACCTCGGTTTCAGGCTTGATTCTTATGCTATTTGCATATTCCCAAAGGTCGGAATGGATAAGAATCATTTTCATTTGCATCTTCCATGTTTCAAAATTTTCAGAATTCAATTTTTCTATTTGATAAAGGCTTGACATTTTTGAATACTTTCTTGATGCCACAATTTCTTTAAAGTAATCCTGGGCCCATAACCTGTTGAAAAAGGAGGAAGATAGGAGAGGGCACTGAACGGCCGGAGGATTTTATTGAACCGATCACGGTAAGATAACACAACTAACTCACTAAGAGAAAATATCTTTATTTACGGGCTACTAACCAAAAGTTATGATTTTTGAGCCCAAAATCGATGTCAGGTGGCAAGGGACCCTAGGATGTGGAAGCAGGAGATGTCTCGCAGGGGTGGTGGAAACGTTGGGCAAGCAGGGGAATAGCGCCAGGGTGCAGTGAGACGGGTGCGTTGAATAGGCCAGGAATCCAGGAGAAGTGGCAGATGGAAATGGAGGCAGAAGGTCCTTGAAGCCTAGAACTTGAGGGCCCTAGACTTCAGGATGGGGCAGCTTGAGGCTCTCGCCTCGTGCTTGTCAGGAAGGCCCTGGGAGCAGCAGTTGGCACATTTGGAGGTGCGCTGGTCAGCAATGGATGGGCAGGTTCGGCCTTCATGGCCGTCTTCACCGCAGTGGAAGCACTTAGGAGCTCTGGTGCATTGGGCAGAGTTGTGGCCGAAGCCACAACAGCGGAAGCAGACGCGGGCGCGGATGGACTCCTCGAAGTTGAGGATTACTCCATCCACCACGATCCTCCCGCGAACGCCCAGGGCTCTAAAGGTCTTGAGGTCCACCTCGATGAAGGCGGTGCAGGTCCCGTTTCTGGGTGCAGAACGGTGCGCCACGCGCACCACCTTGTCCCCAGGAAGTTTTCTAACAGCAGCGGTTTCCAGGAAGGTCTCCTCAATTGTGGAGTTGGATGTCTCCTCATCCACTTTGAAGAGGCAGATCCGTGGCAGGATCTCCTTCTGCTGGCGGACCTTCATTCCATTCAACTTGCTGGCCAGGGAGGTTGTAACCTCAGGGATGGTGTCAGGATTGCTGGAATGGAGGACCAGCTTCCCCTTGGTGCGCAGGGAGGCCCAAACGCCTTGGGGGAGAGTGTGAGCAGCGCGGACTGTTTTCAGCATCTCCCTTGGGTCAGCCTGTGGGTCATCTGAGATGACCACTGTGTGGGCCGCCGATTTTTCTCCATGAAGGATCACTTGGGCGGCCGCAGGCTTGGAGACGTGGGAAGGCACAGGTTTTGAAGGACCATTCAGGTTTGTCCTCTTTGCAGGCGGGTTGGGAGCTTCAGACTGCTTCCTTTTGGTTGGAGCAGGAGCAGGCAGGGAGGAGGCAGGCTTCTTAGCAGGGAGAGCAGCAGGAGCAGGAGTGGCGGGCTTGATTGGGTCAGTCTGGGAGCTGGTTTCATTGCAGGAAGGAGCAGGGCAGGTTTGAGTGCCGCGGCAAGCAGTCTTGGGCTTGTTGGCCTCCTCAATTTCGTCCAACTCTGCGAAGGACTCGAGGGTGTCAGTGAGGTTCTCTACATTGGTAGCGAGGGCCTTGATCATTTCAGTCCGCGAGGCGATGTAGCGGATCAGGTCCTCATGCAGGGATTTCAGGGCAGGGTGGCCAATGGAGCTCAGGATGCTGCAGTTGCGTGAGATCACCATCTCATCTTCCCTCTCCAGGTCGGCGACGTTCACGATGCGGGTTGTAGGCTTGTAGGCCTTCTTTTTCTTCTTGGCAGGATTCATGTCAAGAGTGCCAACGGGGAAGAACGAACTAACTCACTAACAACGATATTCCGTTTATATATACACTGCAACACACCACAGAGTAACAGGTCACTGGTCAAAATAATTATATCATGAAATCCGAGAGAATTGCCATTTTAACAGAATCTTAACAAGAATAGATTCGGTAGAGAGTGTATGCTAGCCCCGCAAATATTGTTTTAGCAAATGTTCGTTAGGCAAACTTTCACTCGGGTAAAAACCAGGCGAAGCCGGGTAAATCGCTAGTAAGCAATAAACAAAGAGCAATATTATTGGAATATTTGACGATTCATTCGCATTTCCATGCAAAATATTGAATTTGTTATATAGTTTTAAAATATTTATAATATGTGTTGTGTGTGAATATTTATTATGTACTCTAATAGACAAAACTTAAGGAAGTTTACCTTTTAGTATGTATATCGGGATTCAGACAATAATTCTGAAAGATATTTGATACACAATGACCTTTACTGACGACACACGAGATAACCAAGTGTGAACAAAATTACCTCTGTCTTAAAAAAAAAAAAAAACAGTCGACCGATGACGTTCAACACTTTCCACTTCCTTAAGTTTTGTCCATAATGCATTTTAAAGGCAAGCTCTCGAGCCAAGGCTCTTCAACGTGCCAATTTAGGAGATTAACTTGGAGTCTTGTAAAGAGGCTCATGTAGGCTGTTGAAGGCTTTCAAGCATATAATAAAGATTCATAGTGAAAATAACTACCATATATATATACTATACCAATTTAATCCTTTTGTATAAGATTGAAATTACAAAACAGCAGGCACGAATCTACATGTTTGAAATATAATGATTGTAATTTTTTAACGAATGAGGACAACCGTTATCTATATATATAAAAATCAATGTTTGTATGTTTGTTTGTTTGTTTGTATGTCCGGTATACAAATTTGCAGTAGTTTACTAATTCAAACCAAAATTTCCATACATAGGTAAAAAAATACGGGGAAGACGATAGGCTATTTTAAAAATATATAAATCAATTATTAAAACTATATATTCAAATTATTCTACTTAGCTCACGAACAGCGCCCTCTATCAAAGATTAGATTAAATTATGCTGATGCAAACAAATAGATAATGCTAATAACAAACAATTATAAAAAAATCTTATCTAAATATATATCACTCGGGTAGATATGCACACGGGTCAATCCCGGGGCGAAGCCCGGGTCACCCGTCTAGTATATATATATAGTCAAAACGTAGTTAAAAATAAGAAGCTCATGTTGTCCGGAGAGGCTTCTTCAAACAAGTAGGATCGCTGCTAACCGTCGTCTGTAGAATGGCGATGGATAAAATTGGCTCCGGGTCGTCACATTGAATACTTGAGGCTCTTTTGTTAATGTATCCCACAGCTAGGATTTTTGGAAACGCTCAAACTCCGTTTATTCATCAAAATATGTACACAAAGCAATAAATTCTTACAATAAATACGATAATCAGTATTCTTGATTAGATAGATGCACCTTAGTATATTGTAGCATGGGCCCGACTTCATGGAACAGCGCTCGTGCCAGCGCCGGCTTGTTCCAGGCGAATCCTCGCGCGAACGCACGCGCCGCGCTAGTGATTCTTTTCCGCGCTCGCGCTAGTGTTTCTTTTCTTGGCTCTCTTATAAACAATCTGTATAAACTTCATATAAATTTCTCTCGCTTATTAAATTGTTCTTAATTGCCATACGACTTGCTAATTATTTCATCACTACAATATATAAAAAAAATAACTCCGTTTAAACCTTTATGTTAATTCATTTTTACATTTGAACTGTTTCTTGTTTTAAAAAAGCTATACACATTAAAAATAGCTGTATAAACTTCGTTATCTCTATTTTATTATTTTATATTTAACTAGAAAGTCGCGATGTTTCTGAAATTGAAGGCTTCCAATCTTTTTATTTCATATAGAAATCAACAGAAATGTGGGTATGAATTTATCTAAAGTTCTTGTTCGTTGACAAGAATTGATATTTTTACGTCGACAGGTTTTTATTCAATTTTTTTCTTAACTAATTATTTCATTAAAAAAAACAATTCTATAGTTCGCACTAATTCATTTTAAATATTCCTTGCTTATGTACATAGTATAATCGATTTTTAGAAACTATTTTTGGAACTTTTTGAGGGCTTGACAAGTCTGGAACGCGTTTATTAAAAAAAAAAGCTAAACATTGTCAACCCAAGGACTTAGCCAAGTTTAATAAAAAGCTACCTACATGAAAGAACCTTTCTTGTTAGACAAGGCGACTCAATTTCCAACCACGCCCTACTAATTCTGGAGTGTTTATATTAGGTCAATTTTGCCCCAATCTGTCTTACTCAACCATAGGACAAACACATCCAAGCTGAGCTATCACAAAGGTTACCTTTGTCCGAAAACAGAACAAGGGGAAGACTGTTTCAACTCCTCGGTAGGGGGTCGCTCTCCAACATCTTCCACATATACAGATGGAGGAATAATTAACTGCGGCATTTACTTATTGAATGCAAGCTACGATTTAAGGAATAGGGGGGAACATTTTTTATATTACTAATAGGAAATAATTTCATACTGTCATCATATACTCTACGAACAAATCTTTATATATAAATATATATATATGTCATATTGTATATGTTGTATGTGGAATGTTGGTTGCTGTTTTCTATCCTAAAAATAAGGAAAAGATATGCAACCAAAATTAAAGTTTACTACCACATTACTTTTTAATTTTACAAAAAAATAATAATTTTTTAGAGTTCTAATATTTACATACATCTCACTTTTTTTATATCAACGAATTTCTCAATTCTGCTATATACAAAACACAGAGTATAATACAAAATAGATTATTATACGACTACATGGAATATAAATTCAAACTCATATGTTACTACAAAATGGCGTCAATAAAACAGATACCCGGGAGAGAAAGGGACGATGAGCCGGAAAGGATAGTATAAACAAGAGAGATTTATAGTCATGGCAGTCCCCCCCTGATTGGACGCGGACGTCCTCCCCCTCTGACGTCACAATTAAGATATAAGCTGGGGCTGAGCCCAGACAGGGGAGTTCGCCGCTAGCTCTCTACCTGCGAACATCTCTCCCCTCTTGCGCTCGCTCCTGCCATGGCCCCCACTAGGAAGAAGAAGAGGACTGCCGAGGTCGCCGCAAAGCACCTCGTGACCCTCGCCCAACTAGAGTTGGAGAATGAAGAGGCGATGGATGACGCTGCGAAGGCGTTAATGTATCCTGAACCCACCTGCCAAAATCGCCTGTCCATAGTCATTACTGATCTCATCAAACTACGGAACAAGCAGATCAAGGCCCTCCTCGCCGAGGTTGAGAACCTCTCTGGCACCCTCGCGTCCTTCAAGGAACTGGACGATATTAAACCGCAGAGTGCCTGCCAGTGCACTCAAACCAGCCCTGCTCCTTCCTGCAAGGACACCAGCTCCCAGACCGACTCCACCGAGCCCGCCACTCCGGCTCCAACCAAAAGGAAGCAGCCAGAGGCTCCCTGCCCGCCCGCAAAGAGGTCCAACCTCAAAGGACCCGCCAAACCTGCGCCCACCCGCGTCCCCAAGCCTGCGGCCGCCCCAGTGGTCCTCCATGGGGATAAATCGGCGGCCCACACAGTGGTCATCTCTGATGACCCACAAGCTGACCCTAGAGCCATGCTCAAAGCCGTCCGCGCTGCCCACACTCTTCCCCAAGGCGTCTGGGCCTCCCTGCGGACCAAAGGGAAGCTTGTCCTCCACTCCAACAACCCCGACACCATCCCGGCTGTCACCACCTCCCTGACCAACAAGCTGCAAGGCATGAAGGTCCGCCAACAGAAGGTGCTCCTGCCTCGCATCTGCCTCTTCAAAGTGGAGGAGGATACGTCCAACTCCACCATTGAGGAGACGCTGTTGAGGACTCCTGCTGTCAGCCAACTACCTGGGGACAAGGTGGTGCGCGTGGCGCACCGTTCTGCTCCCAGAAACGGGACCTGCACCGCCTTCATCGAGGTGGACCTCGACACCTTCAGAGCTCTGGGCAACCGCGGAAGGATCGTGGTGGACGGAGTGCTTCTCAACTTCGAGGAGTCCATCCGCGCACGGCTCTGCTTCCGCTGTTGTGGCTTCGGCCACAATTCCGTCCAATGCACCAGAGACTCCAAGTGCTTCCACTGCGGTGATGGCGGCCACGAAGGCCGCGCCTGCCCCTCCGCTGCCGACCGGCGCACTTCCAAGTGCGCCAACTGCTGTGCCAAGGGCCTCTCTGACAAGCACGAGGCGAGAGCCTCGAGCTGCCCCACCTTGAAGCTTAGAGCCCTCAAGTTCTAGGCTTCCAGGACTTCCTGCCTCCTCACCTGGCCTCCCTCTGGGCTTCTCACACCTCCTGGCGCTATTTTCCTGACCTCTCCAGCTTCCTCCCGCCCTGCGGTGACGCCTCCACTGCCAGATCCTAGGATCCCCTCCTCCTCCTCGGGGCGCTCCGCGCCCTGTCTGCGCCTTTCCATCCCTCTCCTCGGCCTAGATGTTTTGCCTTAAAATGCTTCTTTCTGAAAGCATGTAGAAGGCGGATTAATTGTTCTCTGAGCCCAGACAGGAAGGTCAGTCCCCCGCCCTCCTTTTGGACAGTCAGGCCGCTCTCCTGCTCTTGCCATATACCCTGCCAAGAAAAAGAAGAATATTGCCCAGAAGCCCATCGTGGACGTCGCTGCCCTGGATAAGGAGGACGAAATGGTGCTCTCCCGCCACCTCCAGGTCCTGATCGGCATTGGCCATCCCGCCCTCAAGCCCCTGCACGAAGACATGATTGGGTACATCGCAACGCGGAATAAGCAGATTAAGGCCCTTTGCGCTGAAGTGGAGAGCCTTACTGACACGCTCAGTGCCTTCGCGGAGCCGGACGTCATCACCCCAACTGCCAGTCACAGCACCCAAACCAGCCCAGCTCCTTCTTGCATGGAAGCCAGTTCCCAAACCGACCCAATCAAGCCCGCCACCCCTGTTCCTGCTGCTCTCCCAATTAAGAAGCCTGCCCCCATCGTGCCCCCTCCTGCTCTCTCAAAGAGGAAGCAGCCTGAGGCTCCCAACCCGCCCGCAAAGAGGACTAACCTGAAAAGTCCCGCAAAACCTGCGCAATCCCGCGTCTCCAAGCCTGCGGCCGCCCAAGTGGTCCTCCATGGAGAAAAATCGGCGGCCCACACAGTGGTCATCTCTGATGACCCACAGGCTGACCCAAGGGAAATGCTTAAAGCTGCCCGCGCTGCCCACACTCTACCCCAAGGCGTTTGGGCCTCCCTGCGAACCAAAGGGAAGCTTGTCCTCCACTCCAGCAACCCCGATACCATCCCAGCTGTTACCACCTCCCTGGCCAACAAGCTGGATGGCATGAAGGTCCGCCAACAGAAGGAGATCCTGCCTCGCATCTGCCTCTTCAAAGTGGATGAGGAAACATCCAACTCCACCATTGAAGAGACGCTCCTGGAAACCCCTGCTGTCAGCCAACTCCCTGGGGACAAGGTGGTGCGCGTGGCGCACCGTTCTGCACCCAGAAACGGGACCTGCACCGCCTTCATCGAGGTGGACCTCAAGACCTTCAGAGCCCTGGGCAATCGCGGAAGGATCGTGGTGGATGGATTAATCCTCAACTTCGAGAAGTCCATCCGCGCCCGAGTCTGCTTCCGCTGTTGTGGCTTCGGCCACAACTCTGCCCAATGCACCAGAGCTCCTAAGTGCTTCCACTGCGGTGAAGGCGGCCATGAAGGCCGCGCCTGCCCCTCCGTTGCCGACCAGCGCACTTCCAAGTGCGCCAACTGCTGTGCCAAGGGTCTCCCAGACAAGCACGAGGCGAGAGCCTCAAGCTGCCCCATCTCGAAGTCTAGAGCCCTCAAGTTCTAGGCTTCCAGGACCTCCTGCCTCCTCAACTGGCCTCCATCAAGGCTTCTCACCGCATCAAGGCGCTGTTTCCCTGACCTCTCCAGCTTCCTCCACCCCTGCGATGACACCTCCACTGCCAGATCCTAGGATCCCTTACCACCAGTTCGCGTTCTGCAGCCATAGTAGGGCTAGAAGACCACATTTGATAGGCCAATTAGCCCGGAATCTCAAGAACCAGACAGGGAGGTCCAGACAAGGAGACCCAGATGAGGAGGTACGCAGACAGACACACCAAGAAAGTAGTCATGTAGTCCAGAGCCGTCCCAGTCTGATCATTCCCGGGAACCACCTCTAAACCGAGTTAACCATGTTCCTATGCGCGTAGTCTTCATTTGTCCTCAGGCTAGTGCGCCTCCACTTCCGGCCCTGACTGCATGTTGGATGAGGAGCCCACTGTGAAGTTGTCGGCTCCACTCTTTATTTTATACAGCATATATATAATCCGATAAGTGGTCATTGGTTTAGTGATACCAATTCCAGAATCACAGAATTTGTCCATCGAAAACCCGCTTGTCAAGTGGTACTTTTAAATTGTTATTTCGGTTAAATGGTACTAAAAATATCGTATTCCTTTTCGTAAATATTTCTAATTAAAATTTCTTGAATTTTATTACATTTAAATGCATATTTTTTTATTTCTCAACGATTTATTTATTTATGTCAAAAATAGACACTTCGGCCAGTTAGAGTTTTTTTATTTTCTCAACGTTTCGACAAATATCTTTTGTCCTGACGAAGACAAAAGAATTTTGTCGAAACGTTGAGAAAATAAAAAACTCTAACTGGCCGAAGTGTCTATTTTTCACAGAAATATGAATGCCGGCCAGGCAACCTCTATCTTCATGATTTATTTATTATTATTATCGTTTTTTTACCAAACAAATTTGATTATTAAAACACACAAAAGCATCCTGACCGTTCACATGATCACACACACACATTTTAGAAGATATAAAATTATATTTTCAATCTTTAAGAAGAAAAAAAAATCAATATTATAGGATTCTAAAACCACAGT
>CP092886.1:68897030-68946817 GCA_030710605.1 Cordylochernes scorpioides
TTGGTCCCTAGAATTTCCTCTAAATATAATTTCCGCTTTTAATTCGAATTTTTGGATAATTCGAATTTTTTTGGTCCCTTGGACTTAGAATTATCCAAGTTAGACTGTATATACATCTTCTTATGCAGAATAATTAATTTTTATTAAGAAGAATTGGCTAAAAAGCGTGCACATAAAATTTCTTCCAAATAGCGCAAAAGGTTATAATCTCTCTTTCAACTACATATATTTGTATATATGCTAGCTAGCTACTATTTATAACCTTTGAGCAATGCTCGATATTAAATTGCTGGATTGCACTTCTCCATACAATGTTCATCTCTGCAATCCTGATGGAAAAATTGATAGTGAGACAAGATTCTCAACTTGATTTTAAAAAACGATTAAAGTTTACAAAGAGAAAAATGCATAGTTTCTTAAATATATCAAAATAACATAATTGCTGCTTTAAAAATGAAAACATAAAACATATTTTATATGACTAATAAAACATATGAAACTATCTACTAAATTCATATAAAAATTTGTCTTATTTTAACTCATAAATTGTTAAAATATAGAATAGTTATAATATGTAACTATGTACTTCTGCCACCAATAGGGTAACTGCAAGCTAGTCAGGTTTTCAATAAGGATTCTTTGCGCATATAGCATCTGTGATATAAAAGCAAAACAATGATAAAACTATTAATTAAATGTATTGGGTTATATGTAGAGAAATCTTAATAGAAGCTGAAATGTGTTTAAATAAAAAAATGCAGAATTACCATTCACAATATTCAATTGATATTGAATTAGGATATTTGAGAAAAATTGGATCATAATGAATTGATTTTATGATGCATACATCATATATCACATTGCTAAATCATAAAACGTAAGCAAGAAAAATGTATCAAAATTATCCGTGACTACTAAATACACGCTTGTTCGACGGTACATATACTAAAATTGGAACGATACTAACATATATGAATAAACTAAATACTAAAGGAATATTATGAAATATTTGAAGAATCAAAATTAACATTTTTCTATATTATTATTAACATATGTAAAAATTTGAAAAAAAATAATGTTTTTATTTGTTGCGAAATATCAAAAGAAGTGAGTGAATTTCAAAATTAATTTTGAACAAGCCCTGAAAAAAACATCGGTGACTTAGATTAAAAATCGTCTTATCTTCGAATGATTATTTTCTACTCTAGAATATGATATTTTTATATGCTTCACTGCCCCCAATTCTTGCAAAAGTCGAATACCATCAGTGAGTGCAAGTAAATAAACGAGGCTCTGGCACCTTGTAAATGCAAAAGTCAAATTGCGTTCTACATGTGTAACTTGGGATGCATTAAAGGGCAGCCACTAATTACCATGATTATAATTGCCTGTACCATGTGTATATACTCAGGATAAGTAGAAAAATTGCATAGACGATTATTGCCTTGACCACCAAAAACGAAATATTCAGAATGGGAATATCGAAAAGCTAGAATTTTAGCTTCCAAGCTTCCAAGAAGTTGAAGGGAGTACAGAGAAAAGCTCCTATAATATATATATATGAGAAGTTTGTTTCTGTGTGCGTGTCGGTGTTTTTATTATTATTATTTTTAATACTTCCATAAACTACCCTTTAATAGCTATTAAACGAATACCCATTTTATGTTAAACATCATTTTATCTTCTGCTAAAATTACCGTCAAAGTTCTCAATGAATATTTATTACCAAAGGGACTAAGACTTAAGTTCAAGACTTTAAAGCAACAAGCCGAGAGAGAAAACGTGCGCGCTAATGATGTTCTATCATGATATTGTTAGTGAAAATAGTACAAAAGTGAATTTGTACTAGTTTTCACATTGATTGGCGTTCTCACGCCCTTCTGGCCTAAATACCTGTTTCATAGTTTTTCAAGATGCCCCAAGACCAGCTTTTTTGGTCGTTGGGGTGCTTGCGCTCCAGGGGCCTGGGTTATCCTTATTTCTCTCTCGTTGAGGTACAGCTTGCAACACGCTGACGAGGGCCAACAGCCCGAAACGCGTACGTGGTTAGCTTTTCTTGATTAATCAAGAAAAGGTATTTGGCCAATTCTGGAATAATTATAAATCAACGATTAGTTGATATTTATTCCGATAGATGGCGTAAGCCATCAGCAACTTATAGTTTCATGATCAGGAAATGCCCTTTTTCTCAATATTATTAGTGTTTTTGTTTAATAGATTTCTTCTCAATATATGTTTAATATTAATTTTACCACCTCAAATTATATATTTCAGTGCCATATAACCGAACATTATGTTGAAAACAAACATAAAAGGCCTAAATTTAAGTACATAATTCACAACAACCAAAGACACACACATATTCTAAAAATATATATGCAATAATTTGAACCATGCGAAAAAATAATAATAAAAAAGGTCGTGATATGCCTAATTTGTTTTTATTATAAACTATAAATATTAAAAAAGGCATTAATTGGATTGAATAAAAAGATTTATTTGCCAATATATGCCTTTTTATTATCTAAATATTTAACTATGGATTGCTATATTTTCAGAACAATATAAATTATATCCAAGAGGGAGATAATAAATAGAAGCATTTTATGACACAATATAATGCGGCTTATGAATGTAGAAACGACATTTGAAAATTATCCCGCAAATGTTTCTTTTGAACGAAAAATCGAAATTTATTTTAAGGAGAAATACTCGTTATCGTTTAAATCGATTTTTCGTTCAAAAGAAACATTTTCGGGATAATTTTCAAATGTTGTTTCTACAAATAGAAGCAGTATGTGAGAGGATTCTAGAAATCCACTCCGAGTGTCGGAGAAGATGTCCAACATGCTTCTCTCGATCGTCCCCGGTATCTCTCCGCGTTCTCCTTGACGTCTCCCATCTGAATTCATTAGGCTGGGAGAGACAAAGATAACCTAGGGGAAATGGCCTTCAGTAATATAATTCTACGTAGGATTCATAATTAGGATCATATTTACATCACGAACTGTTGTACATAAGATAAAATGACATGCAATAATACTTTCATTTATATCCACATGTCTACACATGTGAAAAGCAGTTCGGCTTTGCATTACAAATGTGCCAGAGCCCCGTATATAAATATCTAATTATGATAATATAAGATAATAAAAAGATTTACTGGCCGAAGTATCTTTATTTTCAAGAAAGATAATATAAGAGTAAAGAAAAAGCCATGTTTTGCTCGGTAGCCATATAAAAAGCCTAAAAAACGGCCGTGACCTAGGTAATGGTTTGTGCTATAAATGGCTAGTCATGGTAACTATGTCTGCCGGGCTGGCTCGTTCTTTGACTCTCTTTACCCGAGACTCTGGTTGACATTAGGTGTACATAGGCTGTGATTTGAAACGATTTCGGCAGCCGAATTTTTTCCACTAGTTTTATGAGAATATCACATCAATTGATTTATAATCTCCTGGACATTAATTAACTAATTAAAAAGGTTTCTATAGATGAGTTTCTTTTTATTTTATTCAAGTAGTCTCAAGCTTCTGGACATCTCTGCCATTCTACAGGAGAACATATATAAAGAATAAAATCTTGGTATCAGGCGGCGTTTTATTCTTCATATATGTTCTCCTGTAGAAGCGCAGAGATGCCCGGAAGCTTCAGACTACTTGAATAAAATAAAAATAAACTCATCTATAGAAACCTTTTTAATTAGTTAATTAATGTCCAGAAGATTATAAATTAATTGATGTGATATTCTCATAAAACTAGTGGAAAAAATTCGGCTACCGAAATCGTTTCAAATCACAGCCTATGTACACCTAATGTCAGCCAGAGTCTCGGGTAAAGAGAGTCAAAGAACGAGCCAGCTCGGCAGACATAGTTACCATGACTAGCCATTTATAGCACCAACCATTACCTAGGTCACGGCCGTTTTTCTAGGCTTTTTATATGGCTATCGATCAAAACATGGCTTTTTATTAACTCGTATATTATCATAATTAGATATTTATATACGAGGCTCTGTTACATTTATAATGCAAAGTCGAACTGCTTTTCACATGTGTAGACATGTGGTGCACTTACAGTAAAAACAGTCGCCAACTTCTACCCACCATGAATATCATGGCCTGTACTACGTGTACTAGGGAAAAGATAAAAAAATATTCATATATTTTTAAACTGGGGTTTGGGATGATATAAATGGCTCTAATATCAGGAGGTCGTAAATAATAACGGAGAATACATAATTGATTAATTAATTGTTATAATTAGTGTTTTTTTTTTGTCTAAATAAAATTGTCGAATAAAACCAAACGAACTTTCTTTACAACCCAATATATACCTTTCAATTTTTATATTAGAAATATTTTAGAAATAACACTAGTTTTTTAAGAAACATTAATATCATATGAAATTTCTTTTCTGATAGTTTGTTTTATGCAGACTGTCTTCATCTCCGAATATACCGGCATTGAAGCTCGATAGGCTGAAGGATGAATGACAAAATAACGCATTATCAACCTCATATACAGTAGAACTTGGATAATTTCAACGTCTTCAATTCGAATATTTATCTTGGTCCCTAGACTTTAAGTATTTTATTCAAAACGTCTTTAATTCGAATATTTATCTTGGTCCCTAGACTTTAAGTATTTTATTCAAAACGTCTTTAATTCGAATATTTATCTTGGTCCCTAGACTTTAAGTATTTTATTCAAAACGTCTTTAATTCGAATATTTATCTTGGTCCCTAGACTTTAAGTATTTTATTCAAAACGTCTTTAATTCGAATATTTATCTTGGTCCCTAGACTTTAAGTATTTTATTCAAAACGTTTTTAATTCGATTTTTTCTTGATAATACGAATTATGTTTGGTTCCTTGGGCTCCTAATTATCCAAGTTCGACTGTATTAAAAAATATAGAGTTGTTCAAAATGGCAGATTATTTTAGCGAATATTGTTCTTTTTTTGAACAATACCCTACTGACTTTATAGCAATGATAAAATTTTAGGAAGGCCTGGTTCATCAGTGGTTAACCCTCCCGATATTTTCTTATTGTAGCAAGGGGGCAGTAAAAATTATTTATATTCAAACATCAAACTTGAACCACTATTTAATTACATGACATAAGTGCGCCATCTGTATTCAAATTTCTAAACTATTTACGTATTAACGTAAATAGTTTAGAAATTTGATAGTGTATTAAATAAGTAATTAAATAGTGGTTCAAGTTTGATCAACCTATAACAACAATAACAATAAGTTCCTCCTCATTAGTGTTGTAGGTGGCGCTATCTATGGAAATGAATATCAACTAAAATCCTTTTAGAATCATTCTTGTTGATAATGATAAATATTTATAGTAAAATACCTTCAATTTAAATTCTATCGGTACCAAGCAAAAATTAACAGAAGTGTGAATTAAAAGAGAAGAAAGAAAAATGTTTTTTAAAACAGGGGAGACCGAGAGGCATACATTGATGCGAATTATTCAGTGTGTTAATAGCACACACTTACACTGCATCCAGTTATTTTATTTATTTTAGAAGGATAATGATTCAAATGATGCTCTTCAGCGTTATCTACGATTTAATACTGAAACCTTTGAGCGCTACCTTCTAATATGAAAACTCTACTATTAACCTTTTTTTATATATATAAAGCAAGATAAATTGGTGAAACCGCTAGAAGAATTCATCACTAATAAGCCAAGCACTGTCAATATTCTCTGCCCTCTGTATTTTCAATAGCAAATTATTCATTCAAAAAGAACTAGAGCTACAGCAAATAGCTATCATCCAAAATAATCATAAAAACGGTATGAAGCAACTAAACTCTATTATAGTTTATTTCACTTCTCTGCTTTTAGAATTTAAACTATTAAAAAGTAGGTCACAAATAATATAAATATTAAGGATGTATTACCATAAGGAACATCACTCTACTCCTTACAATAGACTCGAATACCGCTGAAAATGTGCCTGAAGGAAATTATCATAGAAGAAATAAATTGAGGACTACTTGGTATTGCCTGAAGATACTACCGAGACCTGGACTGTAAGAAAGACAGAAATGGTAACACTATAGGCTTTCGAGATTTGGCGCTGGCACTGAATGACGATGTCACCATGGACTGAAAAGCAAAAATGTCTTTAAAATGATCTGAAAAGAGATGTAGCCTGCTGGAGACGATGAAGAACAGGAGAACTAGACTGTTTAGACATTTTGTCCTACCCTCGGAGCGGTTAACTTTATTTATATATGTATGGAGGGAAGACAGGAGAATGGAGTTAATGGGAAAACTGCCAGCCCACCAAGCTAGGAGTTGAGGAAAAATAAAGGTGAGATAGACTGGTTATATAAACTCTCTTCTCTCTGTACGCCGATAGTTACCGAGATAACCCTTTTGAACGTCGTTTCTCGGTTAAAAAATCTACTTACCTCTCTTGCATACTTTAAATTATTAGAAAATAGAAAATATTCAAATTTTTAGAATATTTGAACTTTCTCACCTCCCCCACCTCTCTCTTTTGATAGTTCTTTATTGAAGTTTTTCTGAAATTATAAAATTACAAAATTTTCCTAAAATCTGTTTCAAGGCTTTGATAATACGAACATTTGAGAAAAGCATATCCATTGATTATCTCCAACGAAAGGAATTATTTATGCTATCGAGTCTACATACGCGAATTTTCGACTTGAATTGAATTGAAGAAAGCCCAGGTCAAGCCTCCAGTATAAAGAAATATACTATTTCCTTCGTTAAATACTTCAAAAGTTCTTTCGAATTTTCAAATTGAGATCTTTAATAGCAGCAACTAATGAAAGACTAACGTTAAAGTGGCGATTCTAGTTGTTTTGACTTGTACTAACTCCGTGTTATTGAATCTACTTCAAGGTTCTGCAACCTATAGAAATCACCAGAGTTCCACTTTATTGATTTCTTTGATTAGGCCTCGGGTGAGCATGTCCTCGAATACACTATACAAAGGTCCCGCGAGTGTGTAACCGACAGAGAACGAAGACAGGTTCTATACCAAAATTTAAATAAAATGTCCTCTAAAATGGGTTCGAAATTAAAATTTCAGTAAACTGAATTTTTTCTAATTGCCCACTATTTGTTTGTTTTCTAAAAACCTATCTAAAGTCAAATATGATTAAAGCAACTTGTATGTGTGCTTTAGAACTTTAATGTCAAATGCTCAAGATAATGACCTTTGTTTAAAAAAAAAGGCCCTGCTCTTCATGCCATCGAAACATACAAGTTGAAGGTAACAATTAGATAATGGCTCGAATCTAGTGTAACGTTCCACCAGTTGTACCGCACAGCGACCGTCATTCCAGTCGCAGCGGGAGTGGAACTCGCGATCGATGTGAAATAGATTGGAATGAGGAACTACAAACAAGAGATAAAATTTAAACAAAAAGTTTATTAAGGTTTCTCTTTCATTTTATAAATAATAATACAAAACTATTCTAATCTGCCCCCCAATACCCGGCAAAAAAATAATAATAAGAGGCGAGAGCAACTTGTACTTTATTACCTAACCCCACTCTTGATTTAGTGTGATGTTTATAAATTTCAGTAAGTCTACCGTTAAATTCACAGGATTTAGCCAATTTTAGACATTTTTATCACTGGCTTCTTCATTTCAATGTTCTAAAGTTTAAAATCGAACTAAAATTATTCTTGAATTATAAGCGCTCTCATTGGTATCTTCAGCTTTCAATCCAAAAGTAGTCTTGATCCGAAAAATAAGCGTTTTGAACCAATGTTTATGAATATTACCCTTTTAAAGCCTAAAACCTGTCCATAAAGCATATCGGTTTTCTCTCTCGCACGCACGTGCAGTACACATTGAATAAACAATGCAGAAGCTCTTTTTTGAATATATAGGTTCAAACAGAATTATAAAGATAGCCCACTCAAAGTTTCGAAAGTGGTTGAGATTGATTGTTGAAAAAGACGGAGCTTGCGGTTACCCTATCTACTTCCATAACTTTACCTAAGGGCGTCATGCTGTGTGGTAGCCATGCTGAAAGAAGGGATCCCTTGCCGCCTCATGGCATGCAGGAAAAACCTTTACAGTAAGAAATGATCAATTGGTAAAGGTAATACTACATTTTTAGAACATGTCACATATATAAATCCGCATTTACTAGTGTGTATATTGATATAATTTGCTAAATTAATATGTAAGCACATACAGGGCCATCTCGAGGGCTGCATGCGCCCGGGGCGAGGTTTGTTGCGGCGTCTCCCATGCTTCCTCTCCTCCAAATCTTGCAAATGATTGTTGTTGTCGTGTCCAATGAAAAGCTCTGATGTCCCTATACATCTCTATCACAGCAGTCTCTATTTGAAAAATGGTTGCCGTTGCCACGTTAGTCTACTTGGAAACGAACCAGAATTTGGTCAAATATTCCAAGGGTCCAGGGGGGACCGCAGGGAGGTATGATCGGACTTCTCCCCCCCAACTGATATTTCAATAGTATCAACCTAAAATTGATATATGATATGATAGGAAGTTTTAAACCGTTATTTTTATATCATTAGGCCTTTTTGACACTTTGCAGCTTTCTTGCAGCGCCTCCTCTGATCAAACACTCGGGCGACCGCCCTCGAGACTATATTTAGAACATCCTTTGGTTGCGGTCCATAGATCTACAGTCAGGAAAAACTGGAGAATAAAAATATAAACGTCATATGTTTTATTACATATCGGAAGTAAGCTTACTGTTATTACGCACTATATCACGTAGGTTCAGAGAAAAATCTAATGATCCCTGTCTCCCCTACCCCTTTCTCCCCTTCCAAATCTTGCAAACTAACATTTTAATAAAATCGAAACAACAAACTCTGAAAGCAACATAATATGAAGTTTTAAGTTACTGTTTTTATAGCATTATGTTTATTTTCACCTTGCGGTATTCTTGTGGCGCATCTCCTCAGATTGAGCGCCCCGGATGGTCCTGATTTTGTATAGATCCTGACAAGAAGCACTGAAGAAAGTGACTAAGCTTCCTAGAGGGATAACTTCTACTTCTTTTTACGAGTGGGATAGACCCAAGGTATATTTTACTGAGGCCATTTAGCCTCATTTTATGTCAATTTATGAAGTCAATTTATATCATATCGCTTCCCTTGACAGAGTACTGATGAGAATATCTGACAATCCAAGTTGTGGTGCAGATGTGGTTCGACAACCGCCTGGCCAAGTGGCGTCTGGCTCAGGGCCTGCCCCCCTACAGCCGCTACTGGGACTACTAAGAGGCCGGCCAACCAACCTCCCCGTTGTTTGTTTGATTGTTATTTGATTTAACCCCCCTACGTTGTTGTGTTTGGAATTAAAATGTTTTAATGTTTTAATGCTTTTGGTTTATTTATGCTAAAATATGATACTTTCCTTTGGTTACATTTAGTAAATAATGAAAGGGGACAACTCTTAGTCGCACAACTGAATTTTGCTGATGGTTATCATTTATTTAGAAAAAATTCCAATAGATGGCAGTGGAACAACAGTACCGTTCAGTTACATTATATCGTATTAATATTCTTTTAACTTTTAAATCCCATTTAAGCATCATATATAGTTTTGTGTGATGTTTTCATTTCAAATTATACATTTAATCATTTAATATGTAAGAAAAACTAATATGCGTTATATATATATATTCAAAAACATTTACAGTAGAATTTATCACGAGAGATCGCCTAAAATGGATAACCCTAGTATCTTTGTTTATATATTTCTTAATCTCCGGGTCAGGTGATTCTGAATTTACGAAGTCGATCGTGAAATCGTAGAAAGTAAAAGCAATTGCGTAGTAGAAACGATTGCAATCATTATCAATATTTCTGAAGCGCTTTCCAATTTTATATTTTTTGGAATACACAATATTTTAACTTATAATATGTTTTCGCTTTTTAGATTGATTTATTATCATGGAATAAAATCTAAATAACTTTTGAAAGTTTTGCACAATTTGGAAAGGTTAGTTGTATTTGGAAGGTGTTTAACTTCGAGAGAACTTGGAGCATTGTGAAGAATTCTCCAAATTCAAATTTGGGATTGCTGGAAGTAATAATTTGGGATCGTTCACGACGTTGTTGTCTTCCATTCGGATTGTAGGTATTTTTGCATATTCTAGCGAGAATGACACCATCAAACTGAGGTAGAGAATAGCATTTTAAATTAACAATAGACGGAGGAAAACCTGTTGGCATCATGAGGAGTGTTGTTCTTGCTCACATATCGAGTACAGGCCACTTATCCTTCTGACACACACACAAAAACTCTCGGCCGTGCCCATTTTTTAGAGATTGAGATAGAGGCGATGGAAGTCTCAAATATGTTCGGGGTACTGGCGGAAAGCCAGTATTATTGCGAGCGTGATGGTGGCACTCCCATTCAGAAATACCCTATATATGCCGAAATATCGGCGGAAGAAAATGCCAAGATTGTGATGGAAAATACTTTCTCTAATAATCAGGCAAACAGCGGAGATGCAAATCAGGCCGCTGTGAAAATTCAAGACAATGCAAATTGGGTTGATCGCGTTGAGGCTTCGGAAAATATATCTACTTCTGAAGGATGCCTAAAGGCGCTAAAAGAAAGGACCGGGACCCCGAAGGCAATCCAGTTAAGGTCCCAAAATCTGACAACATCGCAGCAAGGCCGACTCATCAATCAAAAAGGGTGACAAGAGATGTGACAGCTGAAGAGCAACCGACAGCAGCAGGCTCTGAGCAAGGCCAGGTTAGCGTCATTCGACCAATGCTGCTATATCGAATACTGTGCGGCCCAGTGCAATACATCAAGGCACTGGAGGAAATACTGGGAAAAGGCGCGGTCTTCCAGCTGATGAAGATGTCCGGCCAGGGTCTGGCCGGATAAGGCAGAGCGTCTATCCGAGGAGGGCCTCACCATCGGGAACACCCTTCCCAAAGTGTTCCCTTACAGGAAACGCGCAGACAAGATAGTGGTTGGGAACCTCCCAATCTCTATAAGAGATGAAGACATCGTTGCGGCGCTGCGGCCCTACTGCAGGGCTCGGTGTCGAAGCCTTCCTCCTCCAAGCCCATACTCACAACAAATCCGCCCTTTCTACACCAGCTGCGGAATTGTGGGCACTCCCATCAAGCAGACCCCTCAACATCCTCCAGCCCTGCCGCGTCTTCGCCCGAGGCGAACATTCCTGTCCATCCCCAGGGGATTCAAACTCCTGAGTCTCCGGTTCCAGCACCGAATTCCAGCCAGTTGCCCTCACGACCAGCGCCTTCCATGACCATTACTGGACAAACAGCGGCTCCTGATAAAGAAATCCAGACTGCACCACCCATCCAGTCCTCTGCATCCATGACCCAAATCCAGCTGCCCTCTTGGGAGAAAGAGATCGAGGATCAGGTAGAGAGGATTTTTAACCAATTGAACGATTACTCGTTCCTAGGCCCCCCTATATGAGATAATTCATAGGGACGACGTCATGTACGGCTCTATACCGCCCCGAGAGGAACTAAGTCCTCGAAATACTCTTGCCTGAACACAAGAAAATTCTGTGCGAATTCCTCAACATTTCCATTGAGCATGTTAGGGACAAAAACTGCGCAATAAGCAAGAGCTTGTCCACATCAGGGCGGCTTGTAGCTCCTGATCCATACGTCCCTTCAGAGAAGGCTTCGTCTGGTGTAAATATATTTTCTCTCTTTTTTTGAAATACTATATTTTAATTTTACCTAAACTTTATTATTTTGTTGTTGACTAGGAGAGTCAATAAATGTTTTAATTGTCAATTGTTACACACACACACACCAGAGCAAGGGTTTTTTTAGCTCCGCTGTTTTTCGCTTTTGACATGTGTAAATATTCAGAAATGTGTGCCCAATCTGGTACTGGCTGAAAGCCCTGGACGAGCTGCACGTGTGCCTGAAAGGCCCAGCTCTGAAATCCAAGCCAGTGCAGAAATATCTTTAAAAAATTGTTTGTAGAATGAGTTTTCAAGTAAGATTCAAGAAACTGAAAACTATGAAAATTCGCCTGTTGGCGAGGGTATTTTTCCGCGTTGGACGGCATCGCGACAAAGTTGCCATTAAACGGCGCTGAAAAAGCCCAAAAGATCTGGGCGGAGATAATAGAGGAGGAAGAAAACGAGGACGGCTTACACACCATAGTGATGAAAAATAATTAATAAATAATAAATAGCTTTTTAAAAAAAGCTTTTATTAAAATGCTATAAAAAGGAAAAAAAATAAATATTTTGGCACCTGTCATTAAACAATTATATTTATTTGAGTAAAAATAAAAAGCGGCGGGGGACAATCATCGTGAATTTCAAACTTAATTTGACTTAATATGAAGCAAATGATAACAGGTTTTTATGTTTACTAAATTTTTTACATCTTCACTTAATTTAAGATTGTCCCTCGCCGCTTTTATTTTTACTCATATAAATCTAATTTTTGAATGTCAGTTGCCAAAATATTTATTTTTTCCTTTTTAGTACATTTTAATAAAAGCTCTTTTTAAAAAGGTATTTTATTTATGAATTATTTATAAAAGTTTTGGCATGATTCATAAAATTACAATTTTATCATATAGAGAGCCAAATGATTTATAAATTTAAAAACCACACAAAATTCAAATTTACAATATATATATACGAAATCAAACAAAATATTCAAATATGCGTATCAATATTAAACCCAGCATTATTAGGGATATGAACATTGATACACTATGATATTAGAATATATATATATAACCCTGGAACGCAGGTTTCTGGAGCAGTCAAAATATGTCTCTAACTCTCTACCCGGGATATCAGTCAGACTTAAGTCTTTTTGGTGGATTTACAATGGCGGATAAAGTTCAAGTTATAAAATAGTGTTAAACAGAGTTATTTATAGGAAATATTTCCAGCGATACATCTAGTTGAGGGTGGAAATTCCTAACAGAGTGGCCATCTAAAATCTTTGGTATTAGAAATTTGAACAGATAAAGAGGAGATGATTCACTGTCTGTTCTTCATTCTAACACTGGTGGATATCGGATCCTCTTTCAAAATATTCGCATAGTATGCTTGTGCGTAGAGATGGCCATTTAAGATTTTGTTGAAGTGCCCTTATATTAGATTCTTGGTAGAATGGAGATCTAAATATTAGGCGTGGCTATACATATTAGATTGCTGGTTGAGTAACCCATAATGTATAGTTCTATCCGTAGATTGTGTGTGAACCGAGTTCTTTTATTGCGGGCAACACTTTGTGGTTAGTAAGAATGTGCAGGAATACACCATTACCTTTGACACAAAGGAGTTGTACATTACGTGTAAAATGTAGTTTACAGATGATTTCTACATAGAGCTGGGTTTTTTGGGGGCCGAGGTCTGTATATAGAAGAAAGAGGCAATTGATAGTTTGACAACAATTCATGTGAGAAAATCTGGATAGATTTAAACTCGAGTGAAGAATGACCACGAGTTCTGCCTGGAAGGTTGAACAGTGTTCATGCTGATAAAGATACAAAATTTCAGACTTCATGTGCTCTGTAAGTATATTAAAAATTGATCACAAGATTTGTGGCCAGACATGGAAGCAAGTTAAATAAAAACCTTTCAAAAAAGGCCGTTTTACTGGGAACGTAGGCCTTAAATATCCACAAGTCTGCTCGCAGCGGATTGTTCAGTATTTCGTACGAGATGGGAAGTGGCGTAAACAAAATCCACTATAACTTTAATGTGGGACTTTGCTTTTGGTTTGAGGAATCAAAATTTTTAAAATTATGTTGCAAATTATAAAGACATACAATGGATTACGGGTGAGGGATAATTGGTACATATATACTTTAAATAGTGATTGATCAATTGATTAATTATTTAAAGTAACAAAAGATTAATTGAAAAAGGGACTCTATTTACAACGGTGTTATGAAAAGTGTGGTCTTATATTATCACGAATATACATACATATATAATGAATATAAATATATGCGTGATGATATTGAATTCAGATTACTGAATTATAACAAATAAATTTATATATTTATTCACTTTTGGTAGTTTTTTGCTTATAATTTAAAGAAAGCTTAAGATAGAAACCTGAATATTCGAAATTATAACTCTTTTGAGGTCTTGAACAATCGCTGAAATAATCAATTTGCAACTCCCAACAGTTTACGACTCATGCAAATGCAAGTCAGTGGCTGTTATTGTTTCGCAGAATGTTGAAGCTGTTGAAACGTTATCCACGTATGGAGAAGTAAGCGCTCGACAAGTTTCTCGACAAACGGGGATTTCGTATGGAACAGTTTGGAGAGCATAAAGAAATTTTCTTAAAAACTACCCGTACAATATTCAAAGATTTCACGAGTTAAAGGTCGGCGTTTTTGAGAAGCGTCAAGAATTTGCTGCATGGGTTTTCCGGCAAATTGATATTGATGAAAACTGGCTGTCGAATGTTCTGTGGACAGATGAAGCTCACTTTTCTATAAACGGAGAAGTTAACACTCAAAACACACAGCCGCATTCCGGCAACAGAAAACCCTAGGATTTTTATAGATATGCCACTTCATCAGCCCAGAGTTACAGTTTGGTTTGGGTTCATTTCTTTTATTATTGGACCATTTTTATTTGAAGAAATCAATGGAAGAACTTCTAAAACCGTTTCTGTAACTGGTGAACGCTATGTTCAACTTTTAAGAGAAAAGGATATTCCCATATTGCAAGACAGACAAGCACTGAGCGAAATAACATTCATTCAAGATGGAGGACCTCATATCTCCCGCGGTGCCAAACAATTGCTGAAGGATACGTTCGGTGAAGATCGTGTGATAAGTCGCCACTTTATATACCAAAGGCCTCCAAGATCACCAGACTTGACGCCTTGCGATTTTTGTTTATGGGGGTACATTAAGTCGCGTGTTTATCGATGCCGGCCTACCACATTGGCCATGTTGAAGGCTTCTATCAGACGGCCCGTTTCATCAATTTCAACAAATATGTTATTTAATGCTGTCCATTCTGTCATCTATCGTGTGCAGGCGGTGTTTGAGAATGAAGGGCGTCATATTGAGCAAGAATTGTGACCTAATACAAGAGAGAAGGCAGTTACCTCATGGGTTATATAAGCTGCCATGTATTATATTATATACCAATATTTTGCAGCTCTTTGTGTTGGGTTATGGGGATAATGAATGCTGTCCTCACACCTTGACTCTTTTTTGTGATCAGTTATTTTTTTTGTTTGTCATTTGCTCCCATCTTATATTATGTCGCGCATACCAAAGTGTTATAACTTCTCAAATAACACTGGTACACACAATTTTACCCCTTATGTTTAGTTTATTGCTTTTCGCTCATTAGAAGAAATAGCATAAG
Organism: Cordylochernes scorpioides; assembly: GCA_030710605.1. Classification (NCBI taxonomy): domain Eukaryota; kingdom Metazoa; phylum Arthropoda; class Arachnida; order Pseudoscorpiones; family Chernetidae; genus Cordylochernes; species Cordylochernes scorpioides. The sequence continues at coordinate 68,912,402 of CP092886.1, forward strand.
GAGTATTATTTGTACACCCCTAACTTTAGAAATTCTGCGCAAAAAATATTACAAAAAGATTTTACTACCACGTTATTCAACGCAAAAAGTCGATCTAAAAATGATTTTTATTTGAGGGGATACATCTTTAAAATTTTGTACAGTATAATAAGCAATGAAACATTTGACAAGCCCATAGGATATTTGGAATAAAGTACGACAAATAGATTTCGTCACCCCTTTCTTTATTTCATTTGTTGGATCATGACAAATTTTCAGTTAAATAGTCAAGTGTCGCCAATTTGTTAAGAAACTATACATTTCTTATAGCAATAAATGCTATTAGTAATACTATCATAATTTTTGGCACTATATTAACATTTCAAAATATCGTGTATTGATTTCAAACATTCAATCTATTTCACAAATCCGCATCTAAAATATATATATTTTTTGCTACTATCTTAATTTTGCATTTACCTATTTTACATATCTCGGATTGCATATAAAAATCGTCTCCAATTCTACTTTTGGCGAAATGGTATTTTATTAATTTATCATTTGATATTATTAAGGTTCGTTTCTGATATTCAAAAGAAAAATAGGTGTCGATCAGTTATATTTTCCAATTCATCAAACAATTTGGCCGCTGAATCTCTGATTCTGGTAGAGCGCCATCTAGCGAATAAAATTGTAACTAAAATTAATTTAGAAATTTTTATTATTTGCCCTAAAATTCCCAGTTATCCTGAACACAATGGTGTTTACCGCATTTCTCTAGCGCAAATATTCGCGAAGCTATTAAGTTGTGCAAGACTTTTGGATCACCCTGTATATTGGAACACGTCTATATTTTTACCGTGATAAAAGTAAAACTGATGAAACGAAAATTTTAAACGATATAAAACAATATGCAAATATAATTCCGCGCCTCGATATAGATTTTAACTTTAACCAAGTACGCTTTATATCGAAAAACGATATTTTAGAAGCGATCAAAAACTTCCCTAGTTAGATGATGGCGTACCGCCGAATTTTACAAAAAAAAAATACCCAGACACCACCGCAGAACTACTACTCGCGATCTACACAGCAACGTAAAATGAAGATACCCTACCGGAGCACATGTGCATGGGTAAAAAAATGTTTCTTTTGCCTAAAAATAAAAACCCAAGAAACCAAACGACTGGAGGCCTATAACCTTAATGAAAACCGATTATAAGATTCTGTCTAATTTATTGCTCATGAAAATAAAGCCTTATTCCCCGCGCGAATTGTACCAGAAGAACAAAAATATTCAATATCTGGAAGATCGATATTTGACATAATCCACGATAAAAAAAAAAAACAGCATATTCGCGGCAAACCTTTTAGACACGCCCATCGCCCTTGTTGCCCTCGATTTACAAAAAGCCTTTGATTCCCTGGAGAGAACTAATAATCGAGACGCTTGATAGGCTCGAGATCCCGGACGTCTTTATTAAATGGATCAAGATTATTTTAAAGAACAACACGGTTAAGGTCGACGTGAACGTCGAAACCTCTCCAAAAATTGAAGTAACTAGGGGGGTAAGACATGGCTGCGGCCTGTCAGCGTAACCTTTTTTCGCTATCAACAACGGCACTTTATGTAACCTGCGAAACAACTTGAGTCCCACAGCCACTCTGCACACGTACGCCGACGACCTCATATTCTTATTAAGAGACGAAAACGACTTTGACCAATTGCATACCTGCCTGAAAGATTACGAAAATATTTCCGGCATCAAAATAACTTCAACAAAAGTAAAGGGCTGTGGTGCGGGAGCTGGAGCCGCAGAACAGATAAACCGAAAACATACAAATGCGGAGCGATAGAATCGACATAGTCGGCATTATATTCAAAATTTCCAAGACGCCCCTCAAGGCACAAAAACAAAACCTCCAAGACGACTTTCGACAAGCTATACTGATCGCAAAACAAAATATTTCATTGCTCTCACTTCTAAAAAAACGCGTTTTATAAACGAATATATTATACCTAAATTTTCCTACAAAATCAACGCTACCCTCCCCAACGACGCCTTACTGAACGATATACAAAAATCAATTGACGACGCCCTTTACTTAAACAAGACGTGGACGAAATTCGCTATAAATTGTTTACCCATCGAAAACGGCGGCCTCGGTCTACTCCACCTCACCACGCAACGCGACCTATTTATTCTGAAACGCATTCAAAATTCATAAACGTGAATATGAATGAAAACGAATTTCTTTTTAAAAACAAAAACTATACGAATTATTTTAAACTGTTCAATTACGATTTACACGGATTTTATCCCCGAGAAGAAAAGAAATCGTAGCAAGTTGGAAGACCGTCGCCCCGAATTTTAACATCGATTTTACCAAACTTTCCCGCAACCACTTTTTACACCTCATCTTTAACAAGTGGCGTCTTTTACATGGCCTACACCTGGAACAACCGCCGTCTTCAGCACGCGCAACATGAGACGTTTTAAAGACCGACTCTAATGGAAACTTGCGCCAAATTAACGACTTTTTCTCGCACGCCACCCGCAACACCTTAGCAGACTTTCATAATTTTGCGGATTTTCAATGAAAACAGAGAAAGAGATTTTAAAGCGAATGATCGCCACTCGTGTATATACCTTCGTATTGCTTCGAAATCGCGAATATTCTCTAAAATTAAAAGCACCGCGATACGCGAAATTATCTTAACGAGGTATATAAATCCCGACAATGCAAACAGAAAACATTTAAATGGCTACTCAGCTCCGCGTCCTGCTGATACAAAAAGCAAAATTTATACGACGACATCGCGTGACCATACCCCACGAGAACAGGAAAGACGACCTGCACGGCAGGCCCACTCGACATCTTACATCAATATACAGAATGCCCGGCCATAAAACACATAATTGAAGAAACAAAATAACAATGCGGCAGCATCAACCCGACTCACAAATTCAGCGCTGGCAACTTCATCATGGAACTCCACAAGCCAGATTTACGACGTCCCCTGAATAAAGCAAAGCACCACATTTACAATTGTTTTATCGATATAGACTTTGATGTACCACCTCCCCACTAACCAATTGATATAAATTTTAAAGTCGCAATAAAATGGTTTTTGGTCGTTTACACACATATATACATACATACATTTTACATTACATACATACATTACCTACATACATTACATTCAGACATTATATACATACATGCATACGTTAAATATATACATTACATACCAACATTACATAATACATAAATACATACATTGCATACATGCACGTGTCTAAGAAAAACCATAACTTGAAAAACAATATCATTATAATCCTTCCAATAGAAACAATGTCATCTACTCCGTAAAATGCATTCCCAAATATGTGAGACTAGATGTAACCACAAGAATATCCAACATAAACATAATATTAACAACAAATCGCCAATATTCCAGCATATAAAATAAACGGGCAACTCCTACTACTTTTATCTGAACCAAAAATCCATTAGGATAATTTTTTCAATAAACAATAGAGGATTGTCATGGAATCCCAATCCATATATATATATTCTCTTTAGGAAAAATTGGTTTTTCTGTGAAGGCACCGGGGTGATCGATATTTGGTATATATTTTGTTTTTTGCCAAGCTAAATTAGTAGATGGAATAATAGTACGTAATATAATATGGTGAACGATATCAACAACAACAACAAAAGCCTTTATTTAGGGCATTCCGCCCCATACAGGATTCGCCGTATTTACACGCCAACAAGAGGAGAGGGAAGAGGAAACATTTACAACAAAATCAGGTTTGTCTCACATTCAGTTACCTATTAACAGATAGTTCATCCTCCAGTATCCTTTGCCCTGCATTCTTTCTCATGCGCCCAGCTTCTGTGCAGAACTTAAAATATCTAACAATCAGTAATTCATCATTCAGAGCTGAAGAGAGAAGTTGACATATGCGATGGTATCTAAATTGACCAGAGGTAGGGCTTGGGAAAATTTCAGTACGTTTTTCTGTTAAGAGAGGGCATTGGAAGAAATAGTGAACCAAATTATCATCCATGAGATCCATACAAAGTAAACAGTTCCGGCCATTTTCTTTCCAGAAGTCTCTTCTTTCTTCCCTGAAAAATTGCCATAAAACTCTATGTTGTGCAACTAGTCTTTTGTTGGGAAGCGAGATATTTAATCGTAGGTACTCCTCTGTCATGAATGATTCACTCAAAAATTTGTAGTGAGCAAAGTGGGTTGAATCAGTGATTTTCATCTGATCGTTTTGAATTAGTTGGTCTGCGGTAGTTCTAATTATTCCTGGCAATTCTTTCTGTATGGCTAAGTAGTCTTCGCAGCCCTTAAGAAAGGAATATCCCTTAGAGTCTAGAATTTTTATTAAATTTTGAGTCAAACTGTTTTCTATTTCCTTTTTCGCGGTGACTTTCCAGAGATAGTTTAAGCAAGCATGTGGTAATCTGCTCGTCTCCATTTTAAAATCCTGACCCAAAACTTTAATGCGAGTTTTACAGCATTAAGTTCAGTTGATATTCTTCCACATTCTCTTCTGAGGACATATCCTGGTGTGAAGTTTGGTAAGTCTAAGAGACGACGAAGAAATGCATCTTGGGTATTATTGACTGTCTTCAGCTGGTTAATTGCCCACATTGGTGCCGCATATAGTAACGTAGGAAGAACAATAGTGTCAAGAAGTTTCATCACTGAGGTAAAGGACTTTATTCGCGCCTTTGTAAGGATTCTCCAAAGTGCATTAATTGCATTCAGTGTTTTGTTTCTAAAGTATTGGGAAGCATATTGGGTCGAGATTTTTGTAGTCAGAGGGTAACCCAGATATTTATACTTAGCTACTATTGTCAGGGGTTGCTGACCCCAAAACCATGTCTCGGAACGAGCTGTTCTTCCATCGTTTCTAAACACCATTATTTTAGATTTATTTTGGTTTAACGTTAGGCAGTTCTCTTCTAAGTACTTTTTAAGTAAGTTAATCTTCAATTGCAAATTAATTTTCGATTCTCCTAAGATCACTATGTCGTCTGCATACAGTAAAAGGTGTATAGTTCCATAATTCTCAAGATTTATGCCTGGCAATTCTGATTCATCGAACAGGGGTACCAGATCGTTTAGGAAGAGAATGAATAAATAAGGTGACAACGGCTCCCCCTGCAATACTCCCGCTTGTATTTTGATAGCCTCCGTGAAGGAACCCCGCCATCTGACTGTTGACGTCATTTGGGTATAAAAGTTCTTAATTAGTTTAATAAATCGACAGCTCAGACCATTTAATGCTAGTTTTTTCCAAAGTAGATGGTGCGGCACAGTATCAAAGGCCTTCCTTAGGTCAATGAAGAAGGCATATAACTTTCCCCTTCTACGGCTAAGGGTCATTTGAATTGATGATACGAGCGTGAAAATGTTGTCCTGACAAGAGTAGCCTTTTCTAAAACCAGCCTGATTTTCTGCCAAAATTGATTTTTTCTCCATCCAATCATTCAATCTTGTCTTCAAGATAGATGTAAATAATTTCGATAGGTTAGAAATCAGGGATATTCCTCTGTAATTTGACTTTATTATTAGGGCCGATAGACTTTAAAATTATTGGTAAGTGATCCGAATATGGCATACAACCAATTTCAAAATCTGCTATGTGTTCAAGCACCGCAGGTGAGACAATCGCCAGATCTAACACAGAAGAGCCTCTTCCGGAGATGAATGTAAATTTACCACTTTTATCATTAATGGATCTACCATTTATTATAGTCAAGTGATTTTTATCAAGAAAGTCAATAAATATTTCCGCTTTGGCAGATTTTGTTAGATCACAGGAATTTCGGGTGGTTGAAATAAGGTTTGAAGTATCTATCAAATTATGGTAATCCCCCAGATTGTCAATACGGACATTCAGGTCGCCGACCAGTATTATTTCAAACCCGTTATATATCTTATTTTCCATCAAATGAAATAGTCGTCCAAGTTTTGTAGCATGCGTATCGTTTGGGGGTAGATATACGAATATTACACAGATCGCTGGAGAGTCATTGTCTAAACTTGGATTGAGTGTGACTGCAATCCAAGAGGTTTCGATTTCAACATTGTCAATTTGGGGCTGTAGTTGTTTATTTATGCCGAGAATTATACCTTCGGAGCCTCTCCCTTTATCTGATGACTTTACAGCAGGTGATTGATACATTCCGAAGTTCGCCAGGTTCAAGTCGATATTGAAGTGGCACCAAGTTTCTGTAAGCGCGAACATCTCATATTGTTTCAAATATTCGAACAGTGGAAAGAGAGAATTTATCCTAAAAAAGCCGTTTATATTCCAATACATGAATCGTTCGTTTTTAGCTATGTCAACCATTGGTTTTATTTTTTCGATCTTAGTTTTATTATGTTTCAGATTTGTGCCCTTAGGTTGACTTTCTTTAATAGTATGAGTCTTGCTATGTGAAATATGAGGAGTTCCTGTGAGTTGAGTTTTGTTTCTAGATTGTACATCTTCATTTGTATGTATTTTATTACCTGAATATTTACATCTATTTACAGAGATCCGCGCGTGTGCCTCTAGCTATATTGGTTCTCCTTTGGCATTCACCACCTGTCCCTCCACTACCATGTAGTTGATGCCGTTTAGGAGAAGTTTATTATCCCTCAACTTCGATCCTATACCTTTCTTGTAAAGTTCCCTTCTCTTTTCTATCAAGATTTTTCTCTGCTCTCTAATCTGGGGGCTGTAATCCCTGCTCATAAAAATATTGAGTATTCGAAGTTTGGATGAGTTCTTTAGGAGACTTATTCTGGACTCGTGATCAGGAACTTCAATCAGAATAGGCGTCTTTGGTCCCCTGCCCAGGCGATGACATTCGGCAATTACCACATCATCAGTAATCTGCATATCTTCCGCCATTAACTTCTTGACCTTTTGTAGCAGCAGTTCCCGACTGTCAGTCTCTGCTGATTCAATGCCATATATTATTAAGTTGTTTTCTCGGGCTCGTCTCTCCAAAGCCTCCGCGCGTTCTTCCAAATTCCTTATTTTTAGGGTATTGTGAGAAATTAACCTCGTGTTAGTCGCCAGTGCATCTGTGCACGAAGCTATAGACGTTTCTATTCCCGTCATTCTTCGTTCCCAATCCTCCATCTTCTGCTCAATATTAAGCAACCTTGCATCCATTTTCTCTCCCAATCTGTTCACTTCAGCCGAAAGGTTAATTATCAGTAGCTTTAAATCGTCCATTGGTGCCTGGTCTGGAGTTGAGTGAGGTATATTTGTCAATGTGGCCTGGTCTGGAGTTGAGTGAGGTATATTTGTCAATGTGGCCTGTCTTTTCGGCCCTGGATTTAGTTCTATACATCCAATTATCAATAAGGCCGTGATCACTTTTAGCCAGTAAGCCATCGAACAGTGCTTCAAAGTTACACTAGTTCTATCCCTGTAATATTTCATCTTATTGAGTTTAGTCTTAAAATCGGCAAATTTTACCGTAAGCTCTATTGGCCTTGTTATGCAAATCACCGTGTATAAAACAATCATTAAATATGCAATTTTTGCAATTAATCTCATTTTGTTTCACCGTTAACTTTATTTTACTTTTCTCAATATGATATATATAGTATTATTTAGAAGATCGAATTTGAGAAATCAAAAAGCAAGAAGAAAATATTTTTAGGTCACTAGTGAACGATATCTACTACTACCAAAGGCATTGTGGGCCGTGGAATATTGTATCCTCGAAGTCATGGCGCCATCTTCCAACAAAATAGAAGATCACATTTCCCAGCTGATGTCTTGGTCGATGCTCCAATAAAATCCGTTACTATTCAAAAGAACTTGGTCAATTTAACAAATTCAATAAGCAATCCAGGACCAGGTCTCTTTTACCCTTTCTTTACTTCTAAAGTTTTCGGGCCATATACCACATCCAGCCAATTATACACGCCGAAAATAAAGATTTGAATATAAATATATATGCTAAAAATATGTTTTACATATTTTAAAATCGTATATATAATAATTTTATTACTGTGAAATTTTCTTACTTAGTTTTTCTTATGAAAATATATTATGATAAGTTTTCCATTATGTACAAAATCAGCAGACCAAGCTTATACTCCCTGAGTTGCCATCGTACTCTTAAATTCTCTAACAATAAAATAAAACATAAATATCGGATTATTATGGATATAATTGTATCTATTGCTTTGTATGTTTCTGGCAGATCAATACTAGGTTATTAATTTGTTTATATAGTATTGATTCTATAACCAATATTTGCTGCTTATTATGGATATTACTGTAATGTACCATAAGTTCTGATATATTGTAAGTATGTTCAAAACTATAAGTCTAAGGGATAAGTGTCTTTTAGGAAAAAAATTTTATTTCAAGCTTTCGGGCTCAACCGCCCTTCGACAGGAAAATTACGCTACTGACGTTTTCGGATCAAATCCATATATATATATACACGAAGAAGCCGAAAATATACTACAGTTATGCAAAAAGCTGATTTACATAGTGAATAAAACAATAAAACGGAAATATAAGTATACATATAGAGAGAATTTGAATGTCTACAATATGAACTGGTATGGAATAAGACAAAGAAGATGGCATATTTTGGAAACACAGAACAGACTAACTATTGATTTGCGGTCTCAGAGTTCATGGTACGGTGGGAGGTTTGGTGGCTGCAGGGAATAATACATTGTAAATTTCAGGTAGATCAATTTTTCTATTAAGGCTGTGGAATTTGCTTGACAGGAGGGATTCGATGACTAGTCTTTGATGTTTGCTGGAGATATTGGAATAATGAATTTTGGGTGATGTAATGTTGAAGGAATGGCCAGTTTCGTTGATATGCTGAACTATTAAGGATCTATGGTCTCGGTTATCAATATTTCTTTTGTGTTCATGAATTCTGATATTGACCTGTCTTCCAGTTTCACCCACGTAGATTCCTGGGCAATTTGAACATTCTATTGAGTAATGAACCTTATATTTACGGCCTCCCAAAAACACATAAACCTGAAACTCCCTTGCGTCCTATAGTGGCCTTTTTCTCTTCTCCAACAGCCCCCCTTTCCAAATTTATAGCCAATTTTCTAAAACCGTTCATCCAATTACAGAATTCTCCATTCCCCATATCCAGCACCCAAACCTTCATAGGAGAAGTCTTGAAGATCAAACCTGAATCTGACCGTAACATGGTGTCTTTTGACGTGCAATCCTTATACCCCAGCCTTCCACATCCCTTGATCATAAGGGATACAATAGAACTTCTACAAGAACAGCATATAGATACAGATACCATCCATAAAATCACCCAACTCATTACCTTATGTCTGAATAACTGCATATTCGCATATAATTCCAAATCATACAGGCAAGCAAAGGGGTCGCCAATGGGAAGCCCTCTATCGACTACAATAGCGGAGATCTCAATGCGCTCAATAGACCGATGGATTACCGCCAGGTTCCCCCATGACATAGTCTTTTGGCGCAGGTACATCGACGATATCTTTTGCATCTGCACCACCACCCAAACCGAAAACATCCTCTGCAACCTAAACAATTATCACCCTGATCTCCACTTCACCGTTGAAAAAGAGAACAATAATATCCTTCCGTTTCTTGACATAAAAATTATCCGTGACCAGCATGAATTCCACACCACCGTTTATTATAAACCAACTTTCCGCCCTAATTACGTTCAATACTCGTCCTTCTGCCCAATCAGTCACAAGATCAATACAGTCATTGCACTTTCAAAACGAATACATACCCACTGCTCCATCCAGAAGTACAAGACCCTTGAAACACAAAACATAATAGCTAACCTCAAAAACTGTGCATACCCAATGTCCTTTATATTACGACACTTTTACGATTCATCCAAAAAGATACAGCCTCCAGTATACAGATCAATTTGCAGTATGCCATATTCACCTTTAGCATCCACCATTGCCAGATTCTTGTTAAAATTCGGAATTAAAACCTACTTCACCTGCGCACCTACCTCAGGATCCCTTCTCCGAAACCAAATAATGAAACTCAATTATAATGAACCTCACAGTACGGCACGTAACGTTATTTACTCAATAGAATGTTCAAATTGCCCAGGAATCTACGTGGGTGAAACTGGAAGACAGGTCAATATCAGAATTCATGAACACAAAAGAAATATTGATAACCGAGACCATAGATCCTTAATAGTTCAGCATATCAACGAAACTGGCCATTCCTTCAACATTACATCACCCAAAATTCATTATTCCAATATCTCCAGCAAACATCAAAGACTAGTCATCGAATCCCTCCTGTCAAGCAAATTCCACAGCCTTAATAGAAAAATTGATCTACCTGAAATTTACAATGTATTATTCCCTGCAGCCACCAAACCTCCCACCGTACCATGAACTCTGAGACCGCAAATTCAATAGTTAGTCTGTTCTGTGTTTCCAAAATATGCCATCTTCTTTGTCTTATTCCATACCAGTTCATATTGTAGACATTCAAATTCTCTCTATATGTATACTTATATTTCCGTTTTATTGTTTTATTCACTATGTAAATCAGCTTTTTGCATAACTGTAGTATATTTTCGGCTTCTTCGTGTATATATATATGGATTTGATCCGAAAACGTCAGTAGCGTAATTTTCCTGTCGAAGGGCGGTTGAGCCCGAAAGCTTGAAATAAAATTTTTTTTCCTAAAAGACACTTATCCCTTAGACTTATAGTTTTGAACATTCTATTAAGGGATTAGCCTATTAATATTGTAAGTATGCTCTGTTTTATTTATATGTACTATTAATGACAGTGGGTTACTATTGTTTATATTCCTACCAAGTTGAATTATCCTGTTATGTACTATTCCCAGTCTCCCCTACATACCTTACATCACAGTCATTACATGCTACAGAGTAAATGGATTCTTTACTATTGATGTTTGGATGGTTATTTTTAGTTGAAGAGTTTCTGACTATAGCACCTATATTAGGAGAATTATTATATATTGTTGCAGTACCCTATTTTCTAAGATAAATAGCTATATGGACTGATTGAGGGGAGTATGGAATAAAACAAATTGCTCTATAGATTTGTGTACGGTTAGACTATGTTTTTCTGTAGGTTTGTGAAAATGTCGTGATATGATAGATTTAGGATGCCCCGATGTTATTAAAAATGTAACGATATTTTGCATCTCTTCTTGGTGTGTTCAAAGAGTATTGCGACTTTTGAATTTTCGCGGGTTACGTATATTCGAATTTCGATCTTTTTGTGGCTTTATGTTGGTACTCAAGTCTCTCACTTATGCCGACAAGCTCGGCCATTTTGAATGTTCACTTAATTGTTGGCAGCTTCTTTGCTTGCAGGTGTTTTGGATCGTCTTCGATTTTTACCTATTTAAAAAAATGGATCAAAGAACCTGTATAAAATTTTGTATGAAAAACGAAATTAAGTGCGCGGATGCATTCAGAATGTTGACTGTGGCATACGGAGAAGTTACCTTGGACCGAAGCAACGTTTATCGGTGGTACAAAATGTTCTCAGAAGGCCGAGAAGATGTGAACGACGAAAAGCGTGCCGGACGCCCGAGCACTTCAACAACAGACGAAAAAATTAATGAAGTGGAGAAAATGATATAGGCCAATCGTCGAATCACCGTTAGAGAAGTTGCTGAGGACCTAAACATATCGATTGGCTCGTGCCATTCGATTTTTATCAATGATTTGGTCATGAGACGGGTCGCCGCGAAATTCGTACCAAAATTGCTCAATTGCGACCAAAAACAGCATCGCATGAACATTGCTAATGAGATGTTGGACTCTGTCCGCGACGACCCAAATTTTCTCCAGAGGGTCATAACTGGTGACGAAGAGTGGGTTTATGGTTATGGCGTGGAAACCAAAGCTCAATCATCTCAATGGAAGCTGCCGCACGAACCAAGACCGAAAAAAGCGCGCCAAGTTCGGTCGAATGTGAAAGTTTTGCTGACAGTTTTCTTCGATTGCAGGGGCGTGGTGCATCATGAGTTCTTGCCACAGGGTAGAACGATCAATAAGGATATTACCTGCAAGTTATGCGCAATTTGCGCGAAGCAATCCGCCAGAAACGCCGGATTTGTGGAAGAACAAAAATTGGCTTTTGCACCACGATAACGCCCCTGCTCACACATTGTTGCTTGTGCGCGACCTTTTGGCCAAAAACAACACACTAATGATGCCGCAGCCACCGTATTCCCCAAATCTGGCACCCTGTGACTTTTTCTTGTTCCCTAAACTGAAGAGGCCCATGAAAGGACGACGTTACGCTAAGCTTGACGAGATAAAGACGGCATCGAAGGAGGAGCTGAAAAAGATTTTTAAAAAATGATTTTTTGAAGTGCTTCGAAGATTGGAAAAACCGTTGGCACAAGTGTATAATATCTCATTAGGATTACTTTGAAGGGGACAAAATAGGTATTCATGAATAAATAAATAATTTTTGAAAAAAAACACACTAAAGTCGCGATACTTTTTGAACACACCTCGAATGTAGAACAGTATGTATATATTCTTTTTAGGAAGGGTTTTAATTATCTTATTTTGTGGCTAAGAGGGCAATATGGAGAAAATTCTATGTAGTAAGTTATGAATGTTGGTTTGTAAATAACTTTAATTTGTAGTTCTTCTATTTTTTAAATATAAGAATGGAAGAAATCTATTGTTTTTCTTCTGTAAATTTAATGCTTATGTGGCAATTATTGAGAGAAACAAGGATACTGTTAAGTTTATAATTTTTGCAAATACAAAATATATCAATATATGCCATATAATAATTATGCCATTTCAATATATAGAAGTGATCCATTTATCTAGGCAGCGTATAACCTTTCTGCTATAGAAGAGGATAAAGGGCTTCCCATAGGAGAACCTTTAATAGACATCAGAACCATTTTAATAGACAACAACATAGATTCCTTAAACATAGATAAAATTATCAAAATTCGAAACTATTATAAACGCGTATTATTCTTTTTTTTAATAAACAATTTATATTGTCCTTACTGCAATGGAAAAATTAATGAGAGGGCCTGGCTCATCAGTGGTGAACCCCCAGCGGTTTCGCCAGTTTTTTTTCTACCATACCGCTGTAGCAACAGTAACTGGCGAAACCGCTGGGAGGGTTAACCACTGATGAGCCAGGCCCTCCCATTAATTTTTCCATTGCAGTAAGGACAGTAGAAATTGTTTATTTAAAAAAAATCATACGTGTCTATAATAGTTTCGAATTTTGATAACAGATGGCGCGCTAATGCATCATAATAGATCAAATAATAGAATTAATATCATTATTTTGAGTCAAAAGGCGATCCCTTAAATATGTTTATATAAAAATGTCGTACCTGGATCTGTAAAGAAAAAACATTTTTTTTTCTCAAAATATTTCGAGAGATTGCTCCCTTTTTATGAATTTATTGCGATAAAGAGGGAGCAATCTTTCGAAATATTTGAGAAAAAAATTTTTTTTTTCTTTACAGATCCAGGTACACCATTTTTTATATAAACTAATATCATTATGTTTGGAAATAAACCAATTTACATTTAATTAAAAAAACATATAAACAAATTAAAGGTTCTCTCATGGAAGGCCTTTTTTCCTCTCCTATAGCCGAAAAGTCATACGTTGCATAGATAAATGGATCATTTCTCTATATTCAAATGAGAATTATATACAGAAGATATATTGATATATTTTGTATTTGCAAAAATGATAAACTTAACAGTATCCTTGTTTCTCTCAATAATTGCCACATAAGCATTAAATTTACAGCAGAAAAACAATAGATTTCTTCCATTCAAAGATTTAAAAAAATAGGATAACTACAAACTACAGTTTATTACAAATCATCATTCATACCTAACTACATATAATTTTCTCCATATTGCCCTCTCAGCCACAAAATAAACACAATTAAAACCCTCTCCAAAAGAATATATACACATTGTTTCACATCCAAATATAAGAAAGAAGAGATGTAAAATATCGTTAAAATTTAATAACATCGCGGTATCCTAAATCTGTCATATTGCGACATTTTCATAAACCTACAGAAGAACCTAGTCTAACCATACACAAATCTATAGAGTGATTTATTTTATTCCATACTCCTCTCAATCAGTCCACATAGCTATTTATCTTAGAAAATAGGGTATATTAAAACAATATATAATAATTCTCCGAATATACGTGCTATAGTCAGGAACTCTTCAACTAAAAATAACCATCCAAACATCAATAGTAAAGAATCCATTTACTCTGTATCATGTAATGACTGTGATGTAAGGTATGTAGGGGAGACTGGGAAATAGTACATAGCGGGATAATTCAACATGGTAGGAATATAAACAATAGAGTAACCCATTGTCATTAATAGTACAACATATAAATGAAACAGGTCATACTTACAATATATCAGAACATACGGTACATTACAGTAATATCCATAATAAGCAGCAAATATTGGTTATAGAATCAATACTATATAAACAAATTAATAACATAGTATTGATCTGCCAGAAACATACAAAGCAATAAATATAATTAAATCCATAATAATCCGATATTTATGCTTTATTTTAATGTTGGAGATTTTAATAGTACGAGGGTACTCAGGAAGTATAAGCTTGGTCTGCTGATTTTTTGTATATAATGGAAAACTTATCATCATATATTTTCATAAGATAAACTAAGTAAGAAAATTTCACAGTAATATAATTATTATATATACGATTTTAAAATATTTTAAATACATTTTAGCCTATATATAAGATAGTAAAATTTATATGAATATATATAAATCTTTCATTTTGGGAATGTATAATTGGCTGGAAGTGGTATTTCTATGTCTTCTGTTGAAGAACATATTGGCCCGAAAGCCTGAGAAATAAAGAATGGATAAAAGAGATCTGGTCCTTGATTGTTATTTATCTTTTAAATTGTAAAGGTAGGAATGAATATGTATTATAGATCAAAACTTGATCAATATTTGAGTGGATAATAACACCCAACAACCAGTGGAATAAAAATAATCATAAAACAATCTAAATCATACTGTCGTAGTCTTAAAAGAGATCTAGATGGACTTTTTGGTGCAAAATAAAAAGTAGAGACTAGTTTACCCCAATTCCAGCCACAAATTTTAAAATTGCATCTGAACTTGCTATAATTCTAGAGCAACGATCGTTTGGGGAGAGTTCAATCATATATATAATCATATAAAAAATGTGAATCCCTCCACGATCACCACCTTCAATCTAATACCTTTTTTCCGTTGAAAAGCGAGAACTCGAAAGCTCGCGGTTAGAGTTAATAAAAGAAAATTATTGTGCAAAAGGATTCAATTTTAGATATAATATTTATTTCAATATATTTTTAATCAAGTATTTGTGTGTCAAAACCAATTATGGGCCATTTTTGCATCTTTAATTAATCATGCCTTACCCGACGAACGATGATGGTATCGTATATCAGTATAACCGTCAATAGTATATAGAATATAAGAAATGAAACTATCAAAGCACGAATGTTTACCTTCAAATAAAACATACTTCTAATATTCTTACTGAAAATTAAAAATATTGAGAGAGCTTGGCTCATCAGTGGTGAACCCTCCCAGCGGTTTCACCAATTTAATCTACCAGACTGTTTCTTAAAAAATATATAAGCAGAATCGTCTAATACTGTAATATAGCTCTAAGAAATGGTGTGGTAGATTAAATTGGCGAAATCGCTGGGAGGCGAAATCACTGATGAGCTAATATTCCCAATATTTTTCATCGCAGTAAGTATTGTAGAAGTTTGTTTTATTTGAAAAGAAACATTCACGCTGATTTTTTTTATTTCTTCTATTTAGATGGCGCGTTTTTGCCTTATAAATAATAGAAACGGTGCAACAGTGGTATGAAAAGATGAATTCTAATTGATGTCCTAACCACCATACCAACACTTCTGACGATCCGTTGTCAACCCTCCGCCATGTTGACACACGGGAATTGCCTGACCTGCTTGTGGATACATGGACCACATTTTTGCCGAATTACTAATCCATTGTGTACAAAATGTCGAATAATAGGCTACTGTTCAAATGATCATAAATTTTGGTTTGTCAATGTATTTGTTTTTTAAACTCAATCTTGATGTTTATCTCCTCCGAAGAAGGTAGATAAATGGATCATTGTATCAATGGGACTCTACTGTAGCCAGATCACACGTTGAACAGAATAACTGTCGGCCCATTCTCATTATAAGGCCACGATGTCATTTTCGACATTGGAGACGAGCAGAGTGTTGTAAGGAGGACACACTTTTTGAATTATATATAAGCTCTAAATGATTCCTAAAATTTTTCAAATATTATTCTTTAGTAAAATTATTTTATTTGATGGCACTTTGGCTTAGGCCACATTATCATTGGTAATATATTTACGGTAACTGGATTTCACCATATATATAACCCATCTACTCCAAATGTAAAGTGATCGCGTATCACTAACAACGTGATCCTCTCACTTTCATTTATTATTTCATCATTTTTCACAGTGTCTCCTATCATTTTTCAATTTCACAGGTTATAAATGAATATATGTTCATTTTATAATAGAATTTTTTATTTTATACCAACTTTTTATGTTTTCCAAAAATGATTTCAAAATTTTATGATTAAAATTTTAATGAAATATTTTTCTTTTAAAATTGTTTTCATTGATCCTTCAGATTTTCCCACTTTACTATTTTTATGCTTTAGTGCAAAATAAAATATTTTACTTTCAAGTAGTTTTTACAATTTCATATAAGTAAATCAATTGTGTTTCTTTATTTGTTCAATGAATTTATGTACACATATAAAAAGAAAAACATTTACAATGTGAAAAATAAAATATTTTATAGAATAGTATACTTTTAGTTTATATATATATACAAGAATGTTTTTATATATATCGAAAACAAAATTTCATAAATTTCATTCCTTTTTCTTTTCATTAAGGTATTTTATTTGCTTTATTTTTTGATTCACACATAAAATACCATATTTTATAATCAATGTCTTATTAAAATTATATTATAAATATAAATTTTAAAAAATTTTAAATATATAATAGTTTAACTATTTAACACGGACAATCATAAAACTTGCATATTCTAGAAATAATTATCCATTTTTTAATTAAAATTTGGTATAAACATCATTTTTATGAGTTTTCCTTAACATTTTCCAATATTTTTCTTTAGTAAAAATCATTCATTTAATTGAAAGTGTGATTTCCATTTTGAGAATGTATACTGAGAAATCACTCCCGTGCTTGCAAATATAGATCTGTTCTACCATGCCCTCGCTCAATTTGAGGGCTCTCAGTTCTTTTCAATATTTTTCAGGATTAGAGTACTCCTTAATGCCTAGGCATGTCTAAGACATATCCAATAACAAAGAGATCTAGAGGTTGTACAGGCCGTGGAATGGTGTTATCATGTCTATGACGCTCCATTGATAGCACTACGTGGGCGCGATTTTTTTATTGAGAGATTGATATACGTAAACGAAAGACTTGATCTTAATTTAATCTCAATGCATTTTTATATGAAAATTAAACCTGAAATTGAAACAAGAGAAATTCTTGTACTGAAACAGATTGCTTCGCAAACCATAAGCCTGGGTGGTTATCCAGTATCGTGTTATATTCCATGTTCATTACTTATGTCTCTTTTGCGTCTCCATCATATCCCCTGCAGTCACTGTCGTCCAAATTGAAAATAAATTTTCACTAAAGACGAATGTCATTTAGGATTCCAATGTTGCCTTGCTGTGTATCATTCCAATGTAAGATCTACATCTATGCGATGGAGTCGTAGCAATTGTCTGCAATTTAACAATGTAGCCTTCGATTCACGGTGCTTGTTGAATCAACTGTATTCAAAATTCGAAACTATTATAAACGCGTATGATTCTTTTTAAAAATAAACAATTTCTACTGCCCTTACTGCAATGGAAAAATTGTTTAGTTTTAAAAAGAATCATACGCGTTTATAATAGTTTCAAATTATGATAACAGATGGCGCACTAATGCATCATAATCAATTATATTGTTTGAAATTGTGGTGTCTCTCGAATTGTTGTGGTTCAATCAGGTAAAATGCCATTCTGGAAATGTATTTCAGACTTTGTGGATCTAGGTCTACCAGAACGAGTTCTCTTTTACAATTATTTGTTAACAGTTTTATTAACAGCCGATTGATTGATTTATTCTATCAATGGTGTAATTTCACTTTTTAAAAAAACTATCTATATGCCATTAAAGTAACTTATTTAATATTCGCTGATTTGCGTTTTCGGACTAAGCATTAAAAATGTCTTTTTCTCAAATTCAACAATGAGATTTAAATAATTATTATACCTAAAGAAAGTATTAATATTAATTTGTGTGATGATAAATACTTTATTTTAATTAAATAACTTTTATCAGAAAATAACTAAAATTGATCAAGTTGATTATTTTTTAATGATTTAAAAGTATGGAATTTTTTATTAAAGTTTGATAATTATTTCTGGGATATATGCAAGTTTTTTGTCAATATTTTGTATTATTTGTTAAAATGATGTTTATATATGGTTTAGAAAAGAAACTTTGGTAATATTATATATATATATTTAAAATTTACATTTCTTGCCTTCGATCTCTTCTTATTTAAGTGTTTTCCATTTTGGTTAAGACTAGAGTCGTGAATAGAATACAGTTTATATATGGCTGTCATTTCCATTTCTTGAATATGTGTATTTTTCGTATTTCTCACATGCGTTCGATTCGGTCATCGATGTATATCAATTAAAGATTTTCTTTAAAATTTTGACTTTTTAAATTTTTCTAATATTTATTTCCCATTATTTGACTTGTAGATCTGTTCATTTCCCATTATAAGGAACTTTCTTTCTCTTCAACCAGAGCTGGCAGTTTGTCGGAAGCAGTTCTTGATTTAAAGTAACTATATAAATGATCTACTTCTAAAAATTCAAAATATTTAGCACACGCCTTTTATTGATGAGTTAAATAGATGAATACAAGCGAAAAAACATATATAAGGATCCAAACTTCAGGTCCTTATAAAGGGATATAAGGAAATATATAGATTTAGAAGCTTTAATCAATTTTTACTCTCAAAATATAGAGCTGTGAACAAGACATTGCTAACTACTGGCACATAAATAGCACACTGCCACACATCGTTCTTAAGTGTATTTATCTATTGATATAGCTGAAGGAAAGTACAAAAATAATAGCTTCAGTTCCAGAGATTTTATTCCAATAACACGGAAAGAGAGATTTATAGTACAAAGTTGTCTAAGCAAACAGTGTGAAGTGCTATAAAATTGCTGCAATGACAAGGGTTTATAAATAGTTTTAGAGAGTTATACATAAAAGAAATGGGTTATAATTCATCTCATCTCCTTATATATGAGTGTGTTATATAAAAGTGGTGCATAATATATATTTAATAAATATATAACATTATCTCAGATGAAATATTTGTAGTTTATTTATAATCCTGTCAGATATGTATTCAAAATTTTAGAAAAAAATGTTCTTAGAAACATTTTTAAGCTCACTTAACTGCTAACTAAATTGGAAGCGACTTCCCTTGAATTATTGGTAATTTATCCGTGCTGGAATATAGGCCGAATCGGGGATTGTAGTTGTTCTGTAAAAGAGAATTGGATGCAAGTTTGTTTTGAACTATAATAAATAAGTGCTTGGCTCTTCATTGCCTCAACTTGAATACCTTTCCATAATATGTTTAATAGGTTACTATCTGATCGGATGGGAAAATATATATATTTATATATTACTCTTTTGAGAGAGAAAATTAAAATGAGTACACAACATATTTAACTCTATCTTCTATATATGTCTAACTATTATATTTAGAAAATGATATATTTTGTTGGTCTGTAGTGAGCTATGCGGAATGAAGGAAATACAAATCTGCTAATATGTACAAAAGGCATCAAGTGAGCAGCGACAAGCGACCTAGGCGGTCTGGGCCGTGGGCGGCGGAGGCTGCGGGGGCAGCGTGGTGGCCACGTAGTCGCGGTACAGGTAATAGGTGCTGCCGGCATAGGCCGCCGTGTTGAACAGGGCGAACACCTGCACCCATTTCATCTTGTTCAATCATGAGGTAACTACAGGTCTGTTTGAGAAATAGATAAACATAAAATCGTACCAGAAGGCTAAAATTCTTGACATTTTTTTCTCTCGATGAGTAGCAGAAGAAGAAAAACAATTCGAGGAGAAGCGCTTCTTTAAAGCAGCTTTTCTCCCCCACTTGTGTTTCTTCTTCTATGGCGAGATAATAGAGAGATTACCGTTGTATCAATGAATAGTCTTTACGGGATTTTTTTTTTTTTTCAAATACATGATTTATCTCATATATAGAGAGATTATCGTTGTATCAATGAATAGTCTTTACGGGATTTTTTTTTTTTTCACATTTTTTCAAATACATGATTTATCTCTCATATATAGAGAGATTATTGTTGTATCAATGAATAGTCTTTACGGGATTTTTCACATTTTTTCAAATTTATCTCATATATAGAGAGAATATATATATATATATATAATTTTCAAAAAATATATTTCCACACTGATGAGGCCAGTTCCCATACCTTCTTTCTACATATGATCATATATATTTTAAACTAACATCTCAAAAGCCATTGATTTCATCAACAAAAAAAAAAGAAATATTAATATGAAATATGATTTTTGGATTTTGAGAAACAAAGGATTTTCATAAAGATAGAGGCTACCTGGCCGGCATTCATAGTTCTTAAAATTAAAGCTACTTCGGCCAGTAAATCTTTTTATTATCTCTTGATTATTTTTATAAAGTTATTATTAAAAGATAAAAAAGATTTATACTGGCCGAAGTATCTTTAATTTCAAGAAAGAATTTTCAATAGAAAACTCAACAACAATAGCCTTTATTGGGCACACGTGCCATACAGGATTCTCTCTGTAGGACAAAATAAATAAATAACAAATTAGCATCATAGTTATATACAAATGTTGGGTATTGACCTCGACCAATTATCGAGTTGGATCCGGTATCTGTGCTAAATATTTTGATTGAGCTGATTTCCAGTATTTATAAAAAGCGAATGCAAAGGGTCTGGATTTTACGACTTTTGCCATTAAAACATAAGGCGAATTGCTATTATAGCCGGTCTCTTGACGAAGAATTTCTCTTTCTTCTTCCATTGCCGTACAGTAGAACATGTAGTGTGGAAAATCGAGACTAAATTCACCGTTGCATGGTCTTAGTTTTCAGTAGTGAAACATGATTAATTCTCTGTACTACAAAAAGGCTTCTTACTTGTGCAATGATTCTCTATTCAATAGAAAACTCATGATCCCTCATTATTTATGGAAAGAGAAATGGAAAAAAAAAGTGAAATATTTTCAGTTTGGAAAAGAAAATGTTAAGACTATTTTGAGGAACAATGGATGACATTTTAGCATACAAAATATATTTATAGATATTTTAATTAAAATCATTTGAATATATAATATAGTAAAATCATATGTGATAATTTCTGATTTCAAGGTCATGGATATATTTTGAGAGATATAATATGTAAATTCTTTTTTTTACTCCTCTCTCTCTCTCTCTAGTTGTATTTATATATCAAAATGTAAAGAGCTCTAACTTCAATATACCAAATATAAATACCAATACATGAGAGACAGCTAACAACATTACTAAACACGGCGGTATGTTCTGGTCTCTCTCTGTCAGGCCGAGAAGTCGTCTGACCGAAACTATCATGAAAGACCACTTCTAGGATAGACAGGATTATTTTGTCGGTCTCTCATTGGATACTTTACTGTGACATCCTTTTCCCATATAATATTGTAACAAAGTATTTATTATTTTATTAACAGAGTATCAATTTATATATATTTATATTTTGCTACTCTGTAAACTTCCCTCTTTGCTCACCTTGTATTTTATCAATTATAGTTTGTTCTTGCCTTAAATAAATTGCTGTGTCATCCTGAAGTTTTTTGCCTTTCCTAATTTTCCACGTGGAAATATTTCCTTGTTAGAGAGATATTAGATATCTTTTATATAAACTTCAAAAAATCGTTTGCACTCCTACAAGTGTTAAAGGTGATATATATGGAGATATGTATAGTTTCACACATGTTTGATTATATTTTAATATGCTCTCAAATTTATTTCTTTATTTTTAAGCTCGTTTTCAAGGAAAATCTTATTTAAATTTCTTTTAAGAGTGGGCACATTATATTAGATTTTTTAACCAATATTATATAATTGTTCTATAAAAAGACAGGTGACCTCTCCCGTCAAAATAGACGATAAAACTAAGCGCCATTTAGTGATTGTCTCTGCAAACTAGCGGACTCGGGTTGGTAACAAAGCCACAACACCCGAAGGTCAACAGATGACGCTTAGTTTTAGCGTCTACTTTGACGGGAGAGCTCACCTTTCTTTTTATAGTTCAACATCCCCTCCCGGCTAAATTTGCATCTCTGCCAGTATTATTTGACTATATAAGTATGTGTATTTTACTATATATATATATATATATATATTACATATATTAATATTTATAACCATAAGGGAAACACTAGTAAGCATTGACGTTGGAGAGAGCAAGGGGAAAGTGTTCACGTGTTCTACTTTAATTTGAACACATTATATATATCAAAGAGAAGCTATTAATACTTGTGGAAATAATTACAACAATGTTATATGTTCATGTCTCTATATATAACGTGTGTTGAATATATAGAGAGGGTCATAGAATTAATATAGAGAGGAAATAGAATAATATATAAAAAATAATTAAAGGATGGTTACCCCCGCAGCGATGTAGCTGCCATAGGCGTTCACGATGTTGAGGGCGTAGTGGTACTTGCGCTCGGTGGTCTTGGCCAGCATCACGACCATGGCGATGAAGTAGAAGAGGGTGATGCAAGCGTGGGAGATGCCCTCCTGCACATCATCTTCGTTATTTCATCATGCCAGAGTTTAGACTCAGCACAATTTGACTACACTAGCCTCGTCTCTTCACCATGCCAAGCATCCCTGATCTTAGACTCAGCTCTTCTTGTCTGCCTCAGCCTCGTCTCTTCACCATGCTAAGCATCCCTGACCTCAGACTCAGCAGTTCCTGTCTACCTCAGCCTCGTCTCTTCACCATGCCAGGCATTCCTGATCTTAGACTTGGCCAAACCTGCCTACATCATCCACTCTGAGGAAAAAGTAAGGATAGCGCTTGTTGCCTCAAAACAGGGATGAGAGATATACTAATAATAACCAGAATCCTAAGGGATGTCCTCATACAACATGCTGGTATTTTCAAGATCTTAAGACATACCATTTACTCTTATAGCCACAAATACATGTTTGAGCTGAAGGGCAATACTAGCACAAATAAATTGGAAAAACGCGCTTATGAGGATGCCAAATTATATTCTGATGGATTCATAAATATTTTAGGCATAATTTTTTTTAAATACCTGCCAGGCAAAAACTGTTTTTAATATGCTTCTGTAATTAGAAACCGTGCATGTGTATCAAAGTATGATACCCAACATTGTTTAGAACATGTTCAACTCAGGAGAAAAACATTCTATCAATCATCCCGATTTTTTAAAACATCAACAATGAAGTGGAGTTATTTATTTCTAGTGTATTAAACTAAAATAAAACTGCTTATTTTGAGAATTTAAAATGAATTATCTAAAATGAGAATTGGAGAAATGTTAATGTTCAGAGAATTATTTGTAAGAACTTTTGTTTCGTGTTTTGTGTTACAGCAACTTTGGTAGACTAGGTCTATTCACCGGAACACATGGCGTACATCAGTGTGTAGCTTACCATCGTTAAGATTCTAGATGGGTCTTCTACCATCAATTCTGAAAATGTCTTAGGAAATATTGTGAAAACACAAATGGAATCTGAAAATTTTTCTATGTGAACACACAATATATATAGCCATTAAAATATTCTAGAAATAAAGAGATTCCATAATTTGTAGTAACTCTTTTTAAAATCTATATATAATTATGCATTAGCGCGCCATCTGTTATCAAAATTCGAAACTATTATAGACGTGTATGATTCTTTTTTTTTATAAACAATTTCTACTGCCCTCCCATTAATTTTTCCATTGCAGTAAGGGCAGTAGAAATTGTTTATTAAAAAAAAAAAAATCATACGCGTCTATAATAGTTTCGAAATCAATATATACGAGTATTATATCTACGAGTATGTATAGATAATAATATAAAAATTAATGCGTTTTAAGGGAGTCAAGGAAACGAACAAGTTCCGTCATTCTCGCCATCTGTTCCTGGGGAGGGAGAAACTAGCTCTTCTATAAATTGGGCTTTGAATCAGGATGAAATTTTATAAATTTGTTCATTCCTAAATTTATATTTTCACTCTTCTTGTGAAGAAATCCAACGATATTCAAATATATGTACATAACTGTTGATCTTAATAAGACGTTTGTATTTGTTAAGAAAGTTCAATGAAAGGTGTTATTTTTCTAAAAATACCTCGCAATCCATAAATTCAACATTAAAATTAAAAAAAGCGGCATATATAGATAGCTTGGATAAAAAATGAACTGGGTTTATTATTATTTCGGTGAACGTTCTGATCGCGTAAATATCAATAAATATCGTTTATTTTTCGATTTATTTTTGAATGGTCGCGCTGTACCGCGATGGGCCATTGAGGCTGTCAGCCCACCTAAAGCCGTCATTTATTGGTTTTCTTCTTATCTATGGTTGAGCATCTCTTATAAATGCGAATATAACTTTGATGAAAAATATTGAATTAAGTAGATCGAATATGGCAATTAGTTACAAATTGTTATACAAATAATATTTATTTATACACATTATAAATAACGATCTTAATACTATTTTTTGGATATTTGAACGAAGAGAGAGTTGCGTAAAACCTTTAAAATATTAAATATCAGAAACTGAGGAAAGCAAAGAAACTAACAAAACTAAAGTATTTGTTGGAGGTTACAACAATGTTATCAGATGGCCTTTACCGGTCGTAAGAGGAAACGTGAGCGGTTGGAGACCAGGGTCAACATCTAGCTGGGCCGCTAGGTGGCCTCCCGCCGTCACTCCTCCGTTAGTCGGTCACTAGTATGGCGTCCCTCTGGTCTGTTGTGAATACAACTCCGGCCACTAGTATGGCGTCCCTCTGGTCTGTTGTGAATACAACCCCGGCCACTAGTATGGCGTCCCTCTGGTCTGTTGTGAATACAACTCCGGCCGCTAGTATGGCGTCCCCTCTGGTCTGTTGTGAATACAACTCCGGCCACTAGTATGGCGTCCCTCTGGTCTGTTGTGAATACAACTCCGGCCACTAGTATGGCGTCCCTCTGGTCTGTTGTGAATACAACTCCGGCCACTAGTATGGCGTCCCTCTGGTCTGTTGTGAATACAACTCCGGCCACTAGTATGGGATCGTACTGGTCTGTTGTGAATACAACTCCGGCCACTAGTATGGGATCGTACTGGTCTGTTGTGAATACAACTCCGGCCACTAGTATGGCGTCCTCTGGTCTGTTGTGAATACAACTCCGGCCACTAGTATGGCGTCCCTCTGGTCTGTTGTGAATACAACTCCGGCCACTAGTATGGCGTCCCTCTGGTCTGTTGTGAATACAACTCCGGCCGCTAGTATGGCGTCCCTCTGGTCTGTTGTGATACAACTCCGGCCACTAGTATGGCGTCCCTCTGGTCTGTTGTGAATACAACTCCGGCCACTAGTATGGCGTCCCTCTGGTCTGTTGTGAATACAACTCCGGCCACTAGTATGGCGTCCCTCTGGTCTGTTGTGAATACAACTCCGGCCACTAGTATGGCGTCCCTCTGGTCTGTTGTGAATACAACTCCGGCCACTAGTATGGCGTCCCTCTGGTCTGTTGTGAATACAACTCCGGCCACTAGTATGGCGTCCCTCTAATCTGTTGTGAATACAACTCCGGCCACTAGTATGGCGTCCCTCTGGTCTGTTGTGAATACAACTCCGGCCACTAGTATGGCGTCCCTCTGGTCTGTTGTGAATACAACTCCGGCCACTAGTATGGCGTCCCTCTGGTCTGTTGTGAATACTACTCCGGCCACTAGTATGGCGTCCCCTCTGGTCTGTTGTGAATACAACTCCTTTTGATAAATACAAATTCTATTCTATAGTAGATTCCATTCCAGACCATCGCGGGCACCTAGAAGTCGGACATGTTGCGTTGCTAGCTTATTTAGCGAATGTACAAGATTTTAGGATTCTACGTGGTCGGGAAGTATATTTAAAAAATTCTCATAAAATTTGAAAATAAACATATAAATAAAAATTAATTTATTGCTGACTACCCAAAGCACCCAAAAGCCTGATATTTTGTCATCTGGTAATGTCATCAGGTTTGAACAAGTGCGCCAAATTCCAGGTTTCTAGGTGTCCTGTGAGCATATCTATCACCATATTTAAAAGGTAAATTGAACTTAGGCGATTCCTGGCCACCCAGAATCTGAAATCACTACTTACAATGCTATTTTTATTGAGCGAGTCTACAAAATTTTAGACTTCTTTGTAGTCTGGAAGCACATTAAAGCTAAACCCAAAAATTTGATAATAAATATTGAAATTAAAATTATTTAATTTTCGATCACCCAGAGAAGTCTGATATTTTTCTACTTGCTGATGGAGAGAAAATAGAAAAGAATCGTTAAAAAATACACCCTACGGTAAAAAAGAATAGAAGTGAGAAGTAGATGTGATAGCACGGGACCTTGACCGTACCGTAACCTTGCCGTCTAACCCGAAAAGGTTAAAATGTCTCTCAGTCAAGCCCGGATTAGCCCCGAAATAAAGTGCTAGCCTTATCTGTAGGCTAAGTTAGGCTAATGGCGATCCAATATGGCATTATCTACCAGGTTAACGTTTTGCCATTAGAAGTAAGGGTTTGTCTAACAGTTATATTCTGGGTAACTTTAAACTTCACCATTGGTAGTACGGGTTTGTCTAACAGTTATATTCTGGGTAACTTTCAACTTCACCATTGGTAGTACGGGTTTGTCTAACAGTTATATTCTGGGTAACTTTCAACTTCACCATTGGTAGTACGGGTTTGTCTAACAGTTATATTCTGGGTAACTTTCAACTTCACCATTGGTAGTACGGGTTTGTCTAACAGTTATATTCTGGGTAACTTTCAACTTCACCATTGGTAGTACGGGTTTGTCTAACAGTTATATTCTGGGTAACTTTCAACTTCACCATTGGTAGTACGGGTTTGTCTAACAGTTATATTCTGGGTAACTTTCAACTTCACCATTGGTAGTACGGGTTTGTCTAACAGTTATATTCTGGGTAACTTTCAACTTCACCATTGGTAGTACGGGTTTGTCTAACAGTTATATTCTGGGTAACTTTCAACTTCACCATTGGTAGTACGGGTTTGTCTAACAGTTATATTCTGGGTAACTTTCAACTTCACCATTGGTAGTACGGGTTTGTCTAACAGTTATATTCTGGGTAACTTTCACTTCACCATTGGTAGTACGGGTTTGTCTAACACAGTGATCTCAACCAATGTGCCGCGGTAATTTTGTGTGCCACGAAATTCTAAAAATGTGCCGCCGAATTTTAGTCATATGATTATGTTCACGTTTATATTGGTTTTTCTTTTTTTCTTTTTCATTTTTTTACTTTTTAAAATAACGAAATTAGCAAATTGAATGTTAGAGATGTATATTACTTATATTTTGCATAGAAATATTGATACATAATTTGAATTTTCTTGCATTCAAGTTAGCAAAAGTGTGCCGCGAAATTCTAAAATTGTGCCGCCAAATTTTCAAATCTTTAAAATAATGCCGCAACAAAAAAAAGGTTGAGAATCACTGGTCTAACAGTTATATTCTGGGTAACTTTAAACTTCACCATTGGTAGTACGGGTTTGTCTAACAGTTGTATTCTGGGTAACTTTAAACTTCACCATTGGTAGTACGGGTTTGTCTAACAGTTAGATTCTGGTTAACTTTCAACTTCACCATTGGTAGTACGGGTTTGTCTAACAGTTGTATTCTGGGTAACTTTAAACTTCACCATTGGTAGTACGGGTTTGTCTAAATGTTAGATTTTGGTTAACTTTTTGAACTTCACCAGCGATTGTGCGGGTTTTTCTTACGATCAGATTCTAGTTCAAACCTCAGCGTAGGTTGTACGGGTTCATCTTTCAGTCAGATTCTAGTTAAACACAAATCTGCTTTAGTAGGAGTTCGTTTTGCAATCAGATTCTAGTTAACTTCAACCTCCGCCATTGGCATAGGTTCATACCCAACATCACCATTGAACTCCTCTAGATTTAAAAAAAATTGAGGCATCAGTAATTTCGAATCCAGTGTATTTACGTTCTGTCAACACTACACGTGTTATACACGGTCTACCTCATTGCGCCGAATTTCTTAATTCTTTCTTCTCGTGATTTTAAGTAACGTTTATATTCATATCTATTATGCTGAACAACGTAATAATTCACGCACAAATATATTTATCCATAGAATTTAAACCACAGCATTTCAACCAGGTGGTTAAAAAAATTTGCTTATGTGACAGGGATCTTAAAGGTGACCCAAGGTCCGCTAGGCCGCCGCGAACCATAGATAATGACGCCAAGCTCTGGAGGAAAATCCGACAATCAGCACTTTGGAGACTTATCAGACGAGCTGGATACATCATCACAAACCACAGAGGTTCGTCACCTTCACGAACTAGACAAGGCCAACAGAAGCTGTCGATTTTTACCTCACGAATTAACACCAGTTCAAGCAAACCGCTTGAGTCGATGCTGTGCGCCTGATGGGATTTTTGAAAGAATAATACACTACTAATTCATTTCAAAAGGTCGAAGTATCAACGTCAATTTGTATTCTGAACATAGGGAGCGGTAATATACTATTTTAAATATAAAAACCTAGCTATATATCACTCTCGTGCCCCAGTTAATAGGATTCTATCCATCACATGTTTATATGTATATATATCTTACACCATATATAAAACCAAGTAACATATATAACCTTGTATCATACAACTTTGTAGATAGTTTGGGAAAGGCGTGGCGTGTAGAGTTAGTTCGCATAAAGCGAATGGTGCATGCGGGAAAAATAAATGTTGATACTCTTTAAAGCAGAAGTATCCGGATTTTGTGAATAGAAAACGAGCTCTTCTACAACAGGATAACTCCATACCACATTCAGCTCGAACGACGCAAGAAAAGCTATCAAAGGAAGCAATAGGAAGCAATCAAACTGTTGCCACAACCAGCATATAGTCTGAACTGGTCACCGTCGGATTATTACTTGTTCCGGTCAATGTCCAACTTTCTTCGCGAGAGGCTCTTCAATGACCAGAATGAGTTGGAAGCTGGGGGAACGAGTTCTTCGCTCGAAGGACCAGAGATGGTAGAGTTTCAGGATCAAAGAACTGGTAGAAAGATGGCTTAAGACTGTATAACAGAGCACACAATGATCTATACTCTGAATGATAGGTATATTTCGTTACGAAGTTTTGCATCATGGAATAAAAGAGACAAAAATATTGGAAAACCTTCGGTTCACTCTCTGTGAGAACTAAAATTGATATTAGCCCTAATCAGATTGTAACACGCTCTGTTATCTTTTTTTTTTTCGTATCAATCTTTTGTACTTGGTTCGTGAGTGTCAGATGAAATAAATTTTAAATATGGATTGGAACGATTAAAAATAATTAGATTTATAAAGAGAAGACCGAAACTAGAGAGTGATACAAATGTAGTCTAGCTCGACAGTTGATACCCCTAGAGGGATAAATATTTGTGCCTCGTGGTAGAAATGTTTCACTCGGTATGCAGTTATGGAGAAGTGAAATTTCGTAACAGGAAACTGATCAAAGATCGCGTCCGTAAATAGTTTGTTTAAAGTCGGTGTGGGATATTGGATGACCTGGAGCGTGTGATCGTCGGAATATTAATTTGGTCGCGCAGCAAATCTCAAAATATGTAAGCTGACAGTGTATTGATGTCGACTCTAGCGTAGTTTTGGAAAGATGTATTAGCATTCTGAGATATCAATAAAACCAGAGAGTCAAGGCTCGTTTGTAATTTCTAACCTTATTCTACAAACACATGCTAAAACAAAGCGCTATCTATTGACCGTCGCCGCATGCTAGCGGATTCAAATCGGAGACAAAGCCCCGACACGAGCTTTAGAAAATTTAGACCGTCCATAAGGATGGCCTTCTTCAATTCAAGGTGAGCTTTGATTTCGTGAGATCTGCGAGTTATTCATGAAATCTTCAGAATTTTCCAAAAAGGTGTTTAACTGGAAAAGTGGCTTGAGCAATTCTAAAGCGAGAATATAGATGGTAAATTTGCCTGGAGGATATTGATCTACAAAAAGGAAGGCTATCCCTACCGTCGAAATAGACGCCAAAACTAAGCACCTTCTTTAAACGGAATTGGTAGCCTTCCTTTTTTTTAGAGGTCATTATTTTCCGGCAAAATTTCCATCTATATCATATTGTCACCTTATTTTGGAATCATTTTTGCCGACGACTATATACTAAAGAGGAGACCTTCATTTGGCTAGCGTTGGTGATTGAGCTGGATCCAGAGGGCAAATTCCCATTTATGTCCGACCTCATTAATTATAATGAGACTCTTTCCTAATTATCACACTAATTTGGGCATCATAAACCTTCGCTGACATTGTTCCTTCTGGAATTGTCGAGGAATTTTCTCTTGACATCAGGGAAAGCAATTATATTGATTGCACATCTGATGAACATAGATTTCTTTAACATCAATTCACACACTACCTCACAACGTACAGTTTGAAATTTACCTAACTTTCACGATTTTGTGCCAGCAAATCTCATTTTATTTACTCTCACCATAACAAATGCTAAGAATCCTCGGTTCTGACTACATTCAACTAAATAGATACTAGTAAGGCGTCTACGGGGCTAGTATATATCAACGTCCAGGACATAATGTCTTCAGAATGGTTCCTAATTGGTATTGAGAATAATTCAACGCTAACGTGCAAAGAATGGCTGGGACACAATCATCCTTAATTCCAATTTGTTGAGTAATACAGACAGGCCTCTCTCTGGATCTCGTCTCGAGAACATCAGTAAGAAGAAAATAACATCTTGTATCTCTAATAAACGAGATGTCTACATGTAAAACATCTTGTATGTTGGGACACACAGTAAACATCTTGAGAATTCAGTTAGTAAGTTATAGAGTATAAATAAGCAATTGGAAGGAGGAACTATATACACATCCGACCTCACGCGAGAGGAGAGTGCCTATAGTTAAAACCTTTTTTTTTTTTAAGTGAGCTTTAAATATTTATATCGCATATATTTGTAAATATAAGCTGTCATTGTTCTATACTTTGAATAAAGTTTTTTCTTGAAGAGCAGAAAATTCGATCGAAATCTTGAAAACCAAAATTAAAAGTTACTTTTACCTGAATTTCAATCTTCCCTTTTCAAATAAGTTCTGGGTAACTTTTGCTTACATATATTAATATATAATATTAATATATATTATTTAAATATTAGTATTTAATACATTTTTTATTCGTTAAATTATCTTAGAAACTATAAAATATTCGTTAAATAAGATATTAGATCCATCCTTATAAATTAGTATACATGAAAACATCAGTATTACAATAGAATAAATTAACAATAAGTTTCTTTTTATATAAAAAAAAACTATTTTTCGAGTAAATATGAGGTGTGGAAAATGGATCATTTACAAAAGAAATATTGGCGTGCAGACGCCAAGTACGTCGTGAGTTTCTTCAAATACTTTAACAATTTTATCTAATAGAATGTGACAATCTACAAATCCTCGCATCGGAGCCTATTGGCCGCCGATTGTTGCGAAGGCTAATTATAAAAGAATGCTTCCCGGTCAGGGTCCAAGGTCAGGGGGGTGGGACGCGGTGTTGACAGCCAGGAAGACACCCATCTAGCAAGACAATTGCCGACCTCAGGAAGGGGCGGGCGATTTCCAGATGGATATTTCCCCTTGGTGGCATTGGCTCTAATTTTTATTCTCTTTCTCTCTAGCTCTCCCATTCTATCATTTTAAAAGAAACATTCACAAACATTTCCTTTTTTTTTTTTTTGAAAATTGACAATGTTTATTCTAGAACTTCCATCTAGATAACTTGCATCTTATGATATAAATAAAGAGATAAGCGTTATAAATTTAACCAATAAATATTGAATATTTTAGCCCGTAAATATAGGCCAAGTTGCCTGGCTATCCTTGCAGCCCCTTTTATGTCAGACATCAATCCAGAAGAGGACATCCATACGAGCAAGGCACCTTTGTTGGCCAGTATTGTGATCAGGGTGCACGGACCGATCTGATCTGCTCCATGGAGAAGACACCGCCATCACCCGGGAGCCTAAATTATCATCACAGTTATCTTTTATAAATAAAAAAACAATTATTTTTTCATTTCAGCCATCGTATTTATTCTAACAAGATTTAATGTCAATATATTTGAACAATATCTTTTATACAATTTCACGTATGTGAGAATATTCTTTAAATATAAAACAATAACATCTGTCTCTCTTCTCTATATAGTGTATGAAATAAAACCATTAAACCTGAATTTTTCATTTCAAATCAAACAAACCACTACTGTACTACAGAATGTGAAGGACTACACTATTTCTGATGTTATTCTGTATATTTATTCTGCCGGGTAACAGTGAGATAAGGGAAAGGGCATATTTCATGTTTTACTTGTATTTTCAGCCTATCCTAGATGAAGATAAGAAAAGCGGAGCCATATCATGAAATTCTGTATACGTTATAATTTCCCGTTAAAGAGCAGAAATTCGCTCGAAAGCTTTCAAAAAATCTGAAATAAAAGAAACTTTTTAATGAATTCTCTTTTCTCTTTCAAATAATTCTTGGATAACTATTGATCACAAAAATGCCCTTGATGCTTACCAACTAGAACGCTACAAGTTGTAAATCCGTAAGAAATCCCTACAATACGTTATAATGTTTAAAATAATAGAAATATATATTAGTTGGGGCGCTATATTATGTATTTAATTGATTCCCACAGAAGGCTATTATTTGTGATTTTATATTATTTATATATATATGATCGTAACAAAATCACATATTCCTACTGTCCTCAAAGCTTATGTCCACAGTTTCATTAAATAGCCTTCACCAATAATTCTTTTTTAGTGCCGGCTATATAGTTTATATATAACACTAGAGAGCGGTATTTGTGGTAGATTAAACTGGCAAAACTGATGGCAGGGTTCATGACTGATGAGTCAGGCCCTCCCAATATTTAATCATTGCCGTTAGGCCAGGAGGGAATTATTTATTTAATAAATGATAATATGTATAAAAAATAACAAATTTGCATAAATATTTTGTAATTTTAAATAAATATATTGATATAAAAATTTGTAAAAAAAAATTATATCCTTTCGCAGTAAGTTTTAAGAAAATCGAACTTTCCCAGAACAGTTCCATCATATTTAACCATCATGTATACACTCCAATAGATCGCTCCCCCCACGTTCACCCTTTAACATCGATTTATGTTGAGAAAAGCTCGAAAGCCCTCAGTCAAGTAAACACTGAAATTTTCTGCGAAAGGAAGTAATAATGGACTAGGAGAGTTACCGCTTGCAGCCAGGGATGTTGGGCAGGAGCTCCTTAACCGAGAAGAGGTAGATGAGGGAGAGGATCATGGTGATGATGAAGGTCACGGCGTCACCAGCAGGAAGAAGTCGGCGTAGGAGTAGTAGGCCGGGGAGCCGCAGGCCATGCACACGATCCCCAGGATCTATACACACCGCTGGCTTTTAATCTTTCTGCTAGCAATTCTCTTCACACAACCATATTTCACAAAGTTCTTTTGAGAAGCAATGGCTTCGTTTTTTATAAAATACCAGAGTAAGGGCATTTGGCTTAGCTATGTCTGAGAAGCAATGGCTTTGTTTTGTTACATAATACCTGAGTAAAAAGTCATTAGGCTTAGCTATGTCCACATATTAATAAATGGTTGCTATGCTTTCGGTTTCAAGCATGATTTCAAACGACATCAAAACATTGGATATCGACAATTTTTCGAAAAGAAAAATGTTTTCTTTAAAGTTTATACTGCACTGCTATAGTTATTATATTTTTTAATATTCAATTCTATAGATAAATATTTGGGGTTAAAAAGCATATATATCTATTTTTCGTGAAAAAAAAATAGCACAATGAGTAA
>CP092886.1:68946917-68991958 GCA_030710605.1 Cordylochernes scorpioides
TCAGATCGTCCATGCACCCTGATCACAACTGGCCAACAAAGGTGCCTTGTTCGTATAGATGTACTCTTCTGGATTGATGTCTGCCATAAATAGGGCTGCAAGGATAGCCAGGCAACTAGGCCTATATTTACGGGCTAAAATATTCAATATTTATTGGTTAAATTTATAACGCTTATCTTTATTTATATCATATGATGCAAGTTATCTAGATGGAAGTTCTAGAATAAACATTGTCAATTTTCAAAAAAAAAAAAAAGGAAATGTGTGAATGTTTCTTTTAAAATGATAGAATGGGAGAGCTAGAGAGAAAGAGAATAAAAATTAGAGCCAATGCCACCAAGGGGAAATATCCATCTGGAAATCGCCCGCCCCTTCCTGAGGTCGGCAATTGTCTTGCTAGATGGGTGTCTTCCTGGCTGTCAACACCGCGTCCCACCCCCCTGACCTTGGACCCTGACCGGGAAGCATTCTTTTATAATTAGCCTTCGCAACAATCGGCGGCCAATAGGCTCCGATGTCGAGGATTTGTATATTGTCACATTCTATTAGATAAAATTGTTAAAGTATTTGAAGAAACTCACGACTTACTTGGGCGTCTGCACGACAATATTTCTTTTGTAAATTATCCATTTTCCACACCTCATATTTACTCGAAAAATAGCTTTTTTATATAAAAAGAAACTTATTGTTAATTTATTCTATTGTAATACTGATGTTTTCATGTATACTAATTTATAAGGATGGATCTAATATCTTATTTAACGAATATATTTTATAGTTTCTAAGATAATTTAACGAATAAAAAATGTATTAAAATACTAATATTTAATAATAAATATAAATATTAATTATATATTAATATATGTAAGCAAAATTTACCCAGAACTTATTTGAAAAGGGAAGATTGAAATTCAGGTAAAAAGTAACTTTTAATTTTGGTTTTCAAGATTTCGATCGAATTTTCTGCTCTTCAAGAAAACCTTTATTCAAAGTATAGAACAATGACAGCTTATATTTACAAATATATGCGATATAAAATATTTAAAGCTCACTTTGAAAAAAAAAAAAAAGGTTTTAACTATAGGCACTCTCTCCTCTCGCGTGAGGTCGGATGTGTAAATAGTTCCTCCTTCCAATTGCTTATTTATACTCTATAACTTACTAACTGAATTCTCAAGATGTTTACTGTGTGTCCCAACATACAAGATGTTTTACATGTAGACATCTCGTTTATTAGAGATACAAGATGTTATTTTCTTCTTACTGATGTTCTCGAGACGAGATCCAGAGAGAGGCCTGTCTGTATTACTCAACAAATTGGAATTAAGGATGATTGTGTCCCAGCCATTCTTTGCACGTTAGTGTTGAATTACTCTCAATACCAATTAGGAACTATTCTGAAGACATTATGTCCTGGACGTTGAGATATACTAGCCCCGTAGACGCCTTACTAGTATCTATTTAGTTTGAATGTAGTCAGAACCGAGGATTCTTAGCATTTGTTATAGTGAGAGTAAATAAAATGAGATTTGCTGGCACGAAATCGTGAAAGTTAGGTAAATTTCAAACTGTACGTTGTGAGGTAGTGTGTGAATTGATGTTAAAGAAATCTATGTTCATCAGATGTGCAATCAATATAATTGCTTTCCCTGATGTTAAGAGAAAATTCCTCGACAATTCCAGAAGGAACAATGTCAGCGAAGGTTTATGATGCCCAAATTAGTGTGATAATTAGGAAAGAGTCTCATTATAATTAATGAGGTCGGACATAAATGGGAATTTGCCCTCTGGATCCAGCTCAATCACCAACGCTAGCCACAAATGAAGGTCTCCTCTTTAGTATATAGTCGTAGGCAAAATGATTCCAAAATAAGGTGACAATATGATATAGATGGAAATTTTTGTCGGAAAAAATAATCACCTCTAAAAAAAGGAAGGCTACCTATTCCGCGTTAAAGAAGGTGCTTAGTTTTGGCGTCTATTTCGACGGTAGGGATAGCCTTCCTTTTGTAGATCAATATCCTCCAGGCAAATTTACCATCTATATTCTGGCTTTAGAATTGCTCAAGCCACTTTTCCAGTTAAACACCTCTTTGGAAAATTCGGAATATTTCATGAATAACTCGCAGATCTCACGAAATCAAAGCTCGCCTTGAATTGAAGAAGGCCATCCTGATGGACGCTCTAAATTTTCTAAAGCTCGTGTCGGGGCTTTGTCTCCGATTTGAATCCGCTAGCATGCGGCGACGGTCAATAGATAGCGCTTAGTTTTAGCACGTGTTTGTAGAATAAGGTTAGAAATTACAAACGAGCCTTGACTCTCTGGTGTTTATTGATATCTCAGAATGCTAATACATCTTTCCAAAACTACGCTAGAGTCGACATCAATACATTGTGTCAGCTTACATATTTTGAGATTTGCTGCGCGACCAAATTAATATTCCGACGATCACACGGCTCCAGGTCATCCAATATCCCACACCGACTTTAAACAAACTATTTACGGACGCGATCTTTGATCAGTTTCCTGTTACGAAATTTCACTTCTCCATAACTGTATACCGAGTGAAACCACGAGGCACAAATATTTATCCCTCTAGGGGTATCAACTGTCGAGCTAGACTACATTTGTATCAGTCTCTAGTTTCGGTCTTCTCTTTATAAATCTATTTATTTTTAATCGTTCCAATCCATATTTAAAATTTATTTGATCTGACACTCACGAACCAAGTACAAAAGATTGATACGAAAAAAAAAAAAGATAACAGAGCGTGTTACAATCTGATTAGGGCTAATATCAATTTTAGTTCTCACAGAGGGTGAACCGAAGGTTTTCCAATATTTTTGTCTTTTTATTCCATGATGCATAACTTCGTAACGAAATCTACCTATCATTCAAAGTATAGATCATTGTGTGTTGTTATACAGTCTTAAGCCATCTTTCTACCAGTTCTTTGATCCTGAAACTCTACCATCTCTGGTCCTTCGAGCGAAGAACTCGTTCCCCCAGCTTCCAACTCATTCTGGTCATTGAAGTGCCTCTCGCGAAGAAAGTTGGACATTGACCGGAACAAGTAATAATCCGGCGGTGACCAGTTCAGACTATATGCTGGTTGTGGCAACAGTTTGATTGCTTCCTATTGCTTCCTTTGATAGCTTTTCTTGCGTCGTTCGAGCAGAATGTGGTATGGAGTTATCCTGTTGTAGAAGAACTCGTTTTCTATTCACAAATCCGGGTACTTCTGCTTTAAAAGAGTATCAAGATTTATTTTTCCCGCATGCACCATTAGCTTTATGCGAACTAACTCTACACGCCACGCCTTTCCCAAACTATCTACAAAGTTTTATGATACAAGGTTATATATGTTACTTGGCTTTATATATGGTGTAAGATTTATATACATATAAACATGTGATGGATAGAATCCTATTAACTGGGGCACGAGTGATAGCTAGGTTTTTATATTTAAAATAGTATATTACCGCTCCCTATGTTCAGAATACAAATTGACGTTGATACTTCGACCTTTTGAAATGAATTAGTAGTGTATTATTCTTTCAAAATCCCATCAGGCGCACAGCATCGACTCAAGCGGTTTGCTTGAACTGGTGTTAATTCGTGAGGTAAAAATCGAAAGCTTCTGTTGGCCTTGTCTAGTTTCGTGAAGGGTGGCGAACCTCTGTGGTTTGTGATGATGTATCCAGCTGGTCTGATAAGTCTCCAAAGTGCTGATTGTCGGATTTTCCTCCAGAGCTTGGCGTCATTATCTATGGTTCGCGGCCTAGCGGACCTTGGGTCACCTTTAAGATCCCTATCACATAAGCGAATTTTTTTTTAACCACCTGGTTGAAATGCTGTGGTTTAAATTCTATGGATAAATATATTTGTGCGTGAATTATTACGTTGTTCAGCATAATAGATATGAATATAAACGTTACTTAAAATCACGAGAAGAAAGAATTAAGAAATTCGGCGTAATGAGGTAGACCGTGTATAACACGTGTAGTGTTGACAGAACGTAAATACACTGGATTCGAAATTACTGATGCCTCAATTTTTTTTTAAATCTAGAGGAGTTCAATGGTGATGTTGGGGATGAACCTATGCCAATGGCGGAGGTTGAAGTTAACTAGAATCTGATTGCAAAACGAACTCCTACTAAAAGCAGATTTGTGGTTAACTAGAATCTGACTGAAAGATGAACCCGTACAACCTACGCTGAGGTTTGAACTAGAATCTGATCGTAAGAAAAACCCGAAAAATCACTGGTGAAGTTTAAAAAGTTAACCAAGATCTAACATTTAGACATACCCGTACTACCAATGGTGAAGTTTAAAGTTACCCAGAATATAACTGTTAGACAAACCCGTACTACCAATGGTGAAGTTGAAAGTTAACCAGAATCTAACTGTTAGACAAACCCGTACTTCTAATGGCAAAAAGTTAACCTGGGTAGATAGTGCCATATTGGATCGCCATTAGCCTAACTTGGCCTACAGATAAGGCTAGCACTTTATTTCGGGGCTAATCCGGGCTTGACTGAGAGACATTTTAACCTTTTCGGGTCCGACGGCGAGGTGACGGTACGGTCCCGTGCTATCACATCTACTTCTCACTTCTATTCTTTTTTACCGTAGGGTGTATTTTTTAACGATTCTTTTCTATTTTCTCTCCATCAGCAAGTAGAAAAAATATCAGACTTCTCTGGGTGATCGAAAATTAAATAATTTTAATTTCAATATTTATTATCAATTTTTTGGGTTTAGCTTTAATGTGCTTCCAGACTACAAAGAAGTCTAAAATTTTGTAGACTCGCTCAATAAAAATAACATTGTATGTAGTGATTTCAGAATTCTGGGTGGCCAGGAATTGCCTAAGTTCAATTTACCTTTTAAATATGGTGATAGATATGCTCACAGGACACCTAGAAACCTGAAATTTGGCGCACTTGTTCAAACCTGATGACATTACCAGATGACAAAATATCAGGCTTTTGGGTGCTTTGGGTAGTCAGCAATAAATTATTTTTTTATTTATATGTTTATTTTCAAATTTTATGACAGTTTTTAAAATATACTTCCCGACCACGTAGAATCCTAAAATCTTGTACACTCGCTAAATAAGCTAGCAACGCAACATGTCCGACTTCTAGGTGCCCGCGATGGTCTGGAATGGAATCTACTATAGAATAGAATTTGTATATATCAAAAGGAGAAGAGAGGCACAACCGTTTGTGGCGTAATGAGCGACTGGCCTTCCATAAAAATAAATCAGTTGTATAAACTAGAGCTATGAATAATTGTGAGGAGATTGTCAGAAATATATAATAATATTTTTAATAATTAAAATGATAAATCAACAAATTCAAAATATAATGATAAATTGTTTATTTATAATTATTGCGTGACTGAATATTAAATATATAATTAATTTATTGTTTAAAAAAAAAGAGTTAATTAAAATTCACTAAAAAGGAGAAAATAAATATTTCAGCTTCCGCCATTAAACAGTTAGATGAGTCAAAATAAAAGCAGCGGAGGATGATCAGAAAGAATTTCGAACTTAACGTGATTTAATATAAAGCATATGATCATCATTTTTTTATTTATTTCACTAAATATTCCTTCCTTCAATATACGATTACCGTCCCCAGCCGCTTCTATTTGACTCAAATATATATAATTTTTCAATAGAGGGAAAGCTAACATATTTATTCTCTTCTTTAGTGCATTTTATTAAAAGCATTAAAAACTCTTTTATTAATTAATTATTCCTTTAATTGGCCCTTAAATGTAGCACGAGGGTATCTTCTTGACCTGGTGCCTTCAATCAATCTTTAGTAGGTTTTCATGTCTTAGCACATGGCCTATCCAAACCAGTTTCTGTTTTATTAGTATTCTAATGTGAGGCAATTATTTCATATATTGATAACACCTCGTCACATTTGTAACATTATCAGCACATGGTGATTTCATCAAACGTCTCCAGCACCACGTCTCAAACCCCCCCCCCCCCCCCCCCCCCCCCCCAGAAAGCTGGTGTCCTTGGCTGACATCTTCCATGTTTCGCCCTGCATAATTGCATACTCCAATGTCTTCAATAGTCGTTTTGACAGTTGTAAATCTTAAGTATTTTAAGTCAGTAGCACTTGCTTATTATTAAAGGCAATGTTTGCCATTGAGACTTGGGATTGAATTTCACTCATGCAACAGCAGTGGTGATACATAGTTGTATTTACCTCGAGCCAGAACGACGCCATACTAGTGGCCGGGGTTGTATTCACAACAGACCAGAGCGACGCCATACTAGCGGCCGGAGTTGTATTCACAACAGACCAGAGGGACGCCATACTAGCGGCCGGAGTTGTATTCACAACAGACCAGAGCGACGCCATACTAGTGGCCGGAGTTGTATTCACAACAGACCAGAGGGACGCCATACTAGTGGCCGGAGTTGTATTCACAACAGACCAGAGGGACGCCATACTAGCGGCCGGAGTTGTATTCACAACAGACCAGAGCGACGCCATACTAGTGGCCGGAGTTGTATTCACAACAGACCAGAGGGACGCCATACTAGTGGCCGGAGTTGTATTCACAACAGACCAGAGGGACGCCATACTAGTGGCCGGAGTTGTATTCACAACAGACCAGAGGGACGCCATACTAGTGGCCGGAGTTGTATTCACAACAGACCAGAGGGACGCCATACTAGTGGTCGTAGTTGTATTCACAACAGACCAGAGGGACGCCATACTAGTGGCCGGAGTTGTATTCACAACAGACCAGAGGGACGCCATACTAGTGGCCGGAGTTGTATTCACAACAGACCAGAGGGACGCCATACTAGTGGCCGGAGTTGTATTCACAACAGACCAGAGGGACGCCATACTAGTGGCCGGAGTTGTATTCACAACAGACCAGAGGGACGCCATACTAGTGGTCGTAGTTGTATTCACAACAGACCAGAGCGACGCCATACTAGTGGCCGGAGTTGTATTCACAACAGACCAGAGGGACGCCATACTAGTGGCCGGAGTTGTATTCACAACAGACCAGAGGGACGCCATACTAGTGGCCGGAGTTGTATTCACAACAGACCAGAGGGACGCCATACTAGTGGCCGGAGTTGTATTCACAACAGACCAGAGCGACGCCATACTAGTGGCCGGAGTTGTATTCACAACAGACCAGAGGGACGCCATACTAGTGGTCGTAGTTGTATTCACAACAGACCAGAGGGACGCCATACTAGTGGCCGGAGTTGTATTCACAACAGACCAGAGGGACGCCATACTAGCGGCCGGAGTTGTATTCACAACAGACCAGAGCGACGCCATACTAGTGGCCGGAGTTGTATTCACAACAGACCAGAGGGACGCCATACTAGTGGCCGGAGTTGTATTCACAACAGACCAGAGCGACGCCATACTAGTGGCCGGAGTTGTATTCACAACAGACCAGAGGGACGCCATAATAGTGGCCGGAGTTGTATTCACAGCAGACCAGAGGGACGCCATACTAGTGACCGACTAACGGAGGAGTGACGGCGGGAGGCCACCTAGCGGCCCAGCTAGATGTTGACCCTGGTCTCCAACCGCTCACGTTTCCTCTTACGACCGGTAAAGGCCATCTGATAACATTGTTGTAACCTCCAACAAATACTTTAGTTTTGTTAGTTTCTTTGCTTTCCTCAGTTTCTGATATTTAATATTTTAAAGGTTTTACGCAACTCTCTCTTCGTTCAAATATCCAAAAAATAGTATTAAGATCGTTATTTATAATGTGTATAAATAAATATTATTTGTATAACAATTTGTAACTAATTGCCATATTCGATCTACTTAATTCAATATTTTTCATCAAAGTTATATTCGCATTTATAAGAGATGCTCAACTATAGGTAAGAAGAATACCAATAATTGACGGTTTTAGGTGGGCTGACAGCTTCAATGGCCCATCGCGGTATAGCGCGACCATTCAAAAATAAATCGAAAAATAAACAATATTTATTGATATTTCGACGATCAGAACGTTCGCCGAAATAATAATAAACCCCGTTCATTTTTTTTTATCCAAGCTATCTATATATGCCGCTTTTTAATTTTAATGTTGAATTTTATGGTTTGCGAGGTATTTTTAGAAAAATAACACCTTTCATCGAACTTTCTTAACGAATACAAACGTCTAATTAAGATCAGTTATGTACACATATTTGAATATCGTTGGATTTCTTCACAAGAAGAGTGAAAATATAAATTTAGGAATGAACAAATTTATAAAATTTCATCCTGATTCAAAGCCCAATTTATAGAAGAGCTAGTTTCCCTCCCCAGGAACAGATGGCGAGAATGGCGGAACTTGTTCGTTTCCTTGACTCCCTTAAAATGCATTATTTTTTATATTATTATCTATACATATTATATCTATTTATTGATTTCGAAACTATTATAGACGCGTATGATTCTTTTTTTTTTTAAATAAACAATTTCTACTGCCCCTTACTGCAATGGGAAAATTAATGGGAGGGCAGTAGAAAATTGTTTATA
Source organism: Cordylochernes scorpioides (assembly GCA_030710605.1). Classification (NCBI taxonomy): domain Eukaryota; kingdom Metazoa; phylum Arthropoda; class Arachnida; order Pseudoscorpiones; family Chernetidae; genus Cordylochernes; species Cordylochernes scorpioides. The sequence continues at coordinate 68,955,467 of CP092886.1, forward strand.
AAAAAAAAAAAAAATCATACACGTCTATAATAGTTTCGAATTTTGATAACAGATGGCGCGCTAATGCATAATTATATATAGATTTAAAAAAGAGTTACTACAAATTATGGAATCTCTTTATTTCTAGAATATTTTAATGGCTATATATATTGTGTGTTCACATAGAAAATCTTTCAGATTCCATTTGTGTTTTCACAATATTTCCTAAGACATTTTTAGAATTGATGGTAGAAGACCCAATCTAGAATCTTAACGATGGTAAGCTACACATTGACGTACGCCATGTGTTCCGGTGAATAGACCTAGTCTACCAATGTTGCTGTAACACAAAACACGAAACAAAAGTTTTTACAAATAATTCTCTGAACATTAACATTTCTCAAATTCTCATTTTAGAGGCTTAATGTTTTTTTTTTTTTTTTTAAACTTAAGTAAATATATATATTTTTTTCAATTTAAAAATTTGGATAATTCTTCATAAATTCTCAAAATAAACAGTTTTGTTTTAGTTTAATACACTAGAAATAAATAACGCCACTTCATTGTTGATGTTTTAAAAAATCGGGATGATTGATAGAATGTTTTTCTCCTGAGTTGAACATGTTCTAAACAATGTTGGGTATCATACTTTGATACACATGCACGGTTTCTAATTACAGAAGCATATTAAAAACAGTTTTTGCCTGGCAGTTATTTAAAAAAAAATAGTGCCTAAAATATTTATGAATCCATCATAATATACTGTATTTTGGCATCCTCATAAGCGCGTTTTTCTAATTTATTTGTGCTAGTATTGCCCTTCAGCTCAAACATGTATTTGTGGCTATAAGAGTAAATGGTATGTCTTAAGATCTTGAAAATACAAGTATGTTGTATGAGGACATCCCTTAGGATTCTGGTTATTATTAGTATATCTCTCATCCCTGTTTTGAGGCAACAAGAGCTATCCTTACTTTTTCCCCAGAGTGGATAATGTAGGCAGGTTTGGCCAAGTCTAAGATCAGGAATGCCTGGCATGGTGAAGAGACGAGGCTGAGGTAGACAGGAACTGCTGAGTCTGAGGTCAGGGATGCTTGGCATGGTGAAGAGACGAGGCTGAGGTAGACAGGAACTGCTGAGTCTGAGGTCAGGGATGCTTGGCATGGTGAAGAGACGAGGCTGATGTAAACAGGAAGTGCTGAGTCTAAGCTAAGGGATGCCTGGCATGGTGAAGAGACGAGGCTGAGGTAGACAGGAACTGCTGAGTCTGAGGTCAGGGATGCTTGGCATGGTGAAGAGACGAGGCTGATGTAAACAGGAAGTGCTGAGTCTAAGCTAAGGGATGCCTGGCATGGTGAAGAGACGAGGCTGAGGTAGACAGGAACTGCTGAGTCTGAGGTCAGGGATGCCTGGCATGGTGAAGAGACGAGGCTGAGGTAGACAAGAACTGCTGAGTCTGAGGTCAGGGATGCTTGGCATGGTGAAGAGACGAGGCTGATGTAAACAGGAAGTGCTGAGTCTAAGCTAAGGGATGCCTGGCATGGTGAAGAGACGAGGCTGAGGTAGACAGGAAGAGCTGAGTCTAAGGTCAGGGATGCCTGGCATGGCGAAGAGACGAGGCTGATGTAAACAGGAAGTGCTGAGTCTAATCTAAGGGATGCCTGGCATGGTGAAGATACGAGGCTCAGGTAGACAAGAAGAGCTGAGTCTAAGATCAGGGATGCTTGGCATGGTGAAGAGACGAGGCTGGTGTAGACAAATGGTGCTGAGTCTAAACTCTGGCATGATGAAATAACGAAACTGATGTGCAGGAGGGCATCTCCCACGCTTGCATCACCCTCTTCTACTTCATCGCCATGGTCGTGATGCTGGCCAAGACCACCGAGCGCAAGTACCACTACGCCCTCAACATCGTGAACGCCTATGGCAGCTACATCGCTGCGGGGGTAACCATCCTTCAATTATTTTTTATATATTCTTCTGTTTCCTCTCTATATAAATTCTATGACCCTCTCTCTATATTCAACACATGTTATATATAGAGAGATGAACATAAAACATTGTTGTAATTATTTCCATAAGTATTAATAGCTTCTCTCTGATATATATAATGTGTTCAAATTAAAGTAGAACACGTGAACACTTTCCCCCTGCTCTCTCCAACGTCAATGCTTACTAGTGTTTCCCTTATGGTTATAAATATTAATATATGTAATATATATATAGTAAAATACACATACTTATATAGTAAAATAATACTGGCAGAGATGCAAATTTAGCCGGGAGGGGATGTTGAACTATAAAAAGAAAGGTGAGCTCTCCCGTCAAAGTAGACGATAAAACTAAGCGGCATCTGTTGACCTTCTGGTGTTGTGGCTTTGTTACCAACCCGAGTACGCTAGTTTACAGAGACAATCACTAAATGGCGCTCAGTTTTATCGTCTATTTTGACGGAAGAGGTCACCTGTCTTTTTATAAAACAATTATATAATATTGGTAAAAAATCTAATATAATGTGAGCACTCTTAAAAGAAATTTAAATAAGATTTACCTTGAAAACGAGCTTCAGAATAAAGAAATAAATTTGAGAGCATATTAATATATATAATCAAACATGTGTGAAACTCTACATATCTCCATATACGAGTATATGATCAATAACGCTTGTATGAGTGCAAACGATTTTTTGAAGTTTATATAAAAGATATATAATATCTCTCTAAGAAAGAAATATTTTCACGTGGAAAATTAGGAAAGACAAACTTCAGGATGACACAGCAATTTATTTAAGGCAAGAACAAACTATAATTGATAAAATACAAAATAAGCAAAGAGGGAAGTTTACAGAGGAACAAAATATAAATATATAAATTAATACTCTGTTAATAAAATAATAAATACTTTGTTACAATATTATATGGGAAAAGGATGTCACAGTAAAGTATCCAATGAGAGACCGACAAAATAATCCTGTCTATCCTAGAAGTGGTCTTTCATGATAGTTTCGGTCAGACGACTTCTCGGCCTGGCAGAGAGAGACCAGAACATACCGCCGGGTTTAGTTTTGGCTGTCTCTCATGTATTGACATTTATATTTGGTATATTGAAGTTAGAGCTCTTTACATTTTGATATATAAATACAACTGGAGAGAGAGAGAGAGGAGTAAAAAAATCATTTACATATTATATCTATCAAAATATATCCATGAGCTTATTTTAACGAAATACCTTGAAAACAGAAATTATCACATATGATTCTACTATATTATATATTCAAATGATTTTAATTAAAATATCTATAAATATATTTTGTATGCTAAAATGTCATCCATTGTTCCTCAAAATAGTCTTAACATTTTCTTTTCCAAACTGAATATATTTCACTTTTTTTCATTTCTCTTTCCATAAATAATGAGGATCATGAGTTTTCTATTGAAAATCCTTTCTTAAAATTAAAGATACTTCGGCCAGTATAAATATTTTTTAATCTTTTATAATAATAACTTTATAAAAATAATCAAGAGATAATAAAAAGATTTACTGGCCGAAGTAGCTTTAATTTTAAGAACTATGAATGCCGGCCAGGTAGCATCTATCTTTATGAAAATCATTTGTTTCTCAAAATCCAAAAATCATATTTTATATTAATATTTCTCTTTTTTTTTTTGCTGATGGAATCAATGGCTTTTGAGATGTTAGATTAAAATATATATGATCATATGCAGAAAGAAGGTATGGGAACTGGCCTCATCAGTGTGAAAATATATATATTTTTTAAATTATTCTCTCTATATATGAGATAAATCATGTATTTGAAAAAAAAAAAAAAAAAAAAATCCCGTAAAGACTATTCATTGATACAACGATAATCTCTCTATTATCTCGTCATAGAAGAAAAGAAACACAAGTCGGGGAGAAAAGCTGCTTTAAAGTATCTCTTCTCCTCGAATTGTTTTTCTTCTTCTGCTATTCATTGAGAGAAAAAAATGTCAAGAATTTTAGGCTTCTGGTACGATTTTATGTTGATCTATTTCTCTAACAGACTTGCAGTTAGCTGTAGTTACCTCATGATTGAACAATACAAAATGGGTGCAGGTGTTCGCCCTGTTCAACACGGCGGCCTATGCCGGCAGCACCTATTACCTGTACCGCGACTACGTGGCCACCACGCTGCCCCCGCAGCCTCCGCCGCCCACGGCCCAGACCGCCTAGGTCGCTTGTCGCTGCTCACTTGATGCCTTTTGTACATATTAGCAGATTTGTATTTCCTTCATTCCGCATAGCTCACTACAGACCAACAAAATATATCATTTTCTAAATATAATAGTTAGACATATATAGAAGATAGAGTTAAATATGTTGTGTACTCATTTTAATTTTCTCTCTCAAAAGAGTAATATATAAATATATATCTTATCCCATCCGATCAGATAGTAACCTATTAAATATATTATGAAAAGGTATTCAAGTTGAGGCAATGAAGAGCCAAGCACTTATTTATTATAGTTCAAAACAAACTTGCATCCAATTCTCTTTTACAGAACAACTAGAATCCCCGATTCGGCCTATATTCCAGCACGGATAAATTACCAATAATTCAAGGGAAGTCGCTTCCAATTTAGTTAGCAGTTAAGTGAGCTTAAAAAATGTTTCTAAGAACAATTTTTTCTAAAATTTTGAATACATATTTGACAGGATTATAAATAAACTACAAATATTTCATCTGAGATAATGTTATATATTTATTAAATATATATTATGCACCACTTTTATATAACACACTCATATATAAGGAGATGAGATGAATTATAACCCATTTCTTTTATGTATAACTCTCTAAAACTATTTATAAACCCTTGTCATTGCAGCAATTTTATAGCACTTCACACTGTTTGCTTAGACAACTTTGTACTATAAATCTCTCTTTCCGTGTTATTGGAATAAAATCTCTGGAACTGAAGCTATTATTTTTGTACTTTCCTTCAGCTATATCAATAGATAAATACACTTAAGAGCGATGTGTGGCAGTGTGCTATTTATGTGCCAGTAGTTAGCAATGTCTTGTTCACAGCACTATATTTTGAGAGTAAAAATTGATTAAAGCTTCTAAATCTATATATTTCCATATATCCCTTTATAAGGACCTGAAGTTTGGATCCTTATATATGTTTTTTCGCTTGTATTCATCTATTTAACTCATCAATAAAAGGCGTGTGCTAAATATTTTGAATTTTTAGAAGTAGATCATTTATATAGTTTTTACTTTGAATCAAGAACTGCTTCCGACAAACTGCCAGCTCTGATTGAAGAGAAAGAAAGTTCCTTATAATGGGAAATGAACAGATCTACAAGTCAAATAATGGGAAATAAATATTAGAAAATTTTAAAAATTCAAAAATTTTAAGAGAATCTTTAATTGATATACATCGATGACCGAATCGAACGCATGTGAGAAATACGAAAAATACACATATTGAAGAAATGGAAATGACAGACAAACTGTATTCTATTCACGACTCTAGTCTTAACCAAAATGGAAAACACTTAAATAATAAGAAATCGAAGGCAAGAAATGTAAATTTTAAATATATATATATATTACCAAAGTTTCTTTTCTAAACCATATATAAACATCATATTTTAACAAATAATACAAAACATTGACAAAAAAAACTTGCATATATACCAGAAATAATTATCAAACTTTAATAAAAATTTGCATACTTTTAAATTATTAAAAAATAATCAACTTGATCAATTTTAGTTATTTTCTGATTAAAAAAAAAGTTATTTAATTAAAATAAAGTATTTATCATCACACAAATTAATATTAATACTTTTTTTAGGTATAATCATTATTTAAATCTCATTGTTTAATTTGAGAAAAAGACATTTTAAATGCTTAGTCCGAAAACGCAAATCAGCGATTATTAAATAAGTTACTTTAATGGTGTATATAGAGTTTTTAAAAAAATTGAAATTACACCATTGATCGAATAAATCAATCAATCGGCTGTTAATAAAACTGTTAACAAATAATTGTAAAAGAGAACTCGTTCTGGTTGACCTAGATCCACAAAGTCTGAAATACATTTCCAGAATGGCATTTTACCTGATTGAACCACAACAATTCGAGAGACACCACAATTTCAAACAATATAATTGATTATGATGCATTAGTGCGCCATCTGTTATCAAAATTTGAAACTATTATAAACGCGTATGTAAAACTAAACAATTTTTACTGCCCTTACTACAATGGAAAAATTAATGGGAGGGCCTGGCTCATTAAACTGGTAGATTAAACTGGAGAAACCGCTGGGAGGGTTCACCACTGATGAGCCAGGCCCTCCCATTAATTTTTCCATTGCAGTAAGGGCAGTAGAAATTGTTTATTTTTAAAAAGAATCATACGCGTTTCTAATAGTTTCGAATTTTGAATACAGTTGATTCAACAAGCACCGTGAATCGAAGGCTACATTGTTATATTGCAGACAATTGCTACGACTCCATCGCATAGATGTAGATCTTACATTGGAATGATACACAGCAAGGCAACATTGGAATCCTAAATGACATTCGTCTTTAGTGAAAATTTATTTTCAATTTGGACGACAGTGACTGCAGGGGATATGATGGAGACGCAAAAAAGACACAAGTAATGAACATGGAATATAACACGATACTGGACAAACACCCAGACTTATGGTTTGCGAAGCAATCTGTTTAGGTACAATAACACCTCTTGTTTCAATTTCAGGTTTAATTTTCATATAAAAATGCATTGAGATTAAATTAAGATCAAGTCTTTCGTTTACGTATATCAATCTCTCAATAAAAAAATCGCGCCCACGTAGTGCTATCAATGGAGCGTCATAGACATGATAACACCATTCCACGGCCTGTACAACCTCTAGATCTCTTTGTTATTGGATATGTCTTAGACATGCCTAGGCATTAAGGAGTACTCTAATCCTGAAAAATATTGAAGAGAACTGAAAGCTCTCAAATTGAGCGAGAGCATGGTAGAACAGATCTATATTTGCAAGCACGGGAGTGATTTCTCAGTATACATTCTCAAAATGGAAATCACACTTTCAATTAAATGAATGATTTTTACTAAAGAAAAATATTGGAAAATGTTAAGGAAAACTCATAAAAATGATGTTTATACCAAATTTTAATTAAAAAATGGATAATTATTTCTAGAATATGCAAGTTTTATGATTGTCCGTGTTAAATAGTTAAACTATTATATATTTAAAATTTTTTAAAATTTATATTTATAATATAATTTTAATAAGACATTGATTATAAAATATGGTATTTTATGTGTGAATCAAAAAATAAAGCAAATAAAATACCTTAATGAAAAAGAAAAAGGAATGAAATTTATGAAATTTTGTTTTCGATATATATAAAAACATTCTTGTATATATATATGAACTAAAAGTATACTATTCTATAAAATATTTTATTTTTCACATTGTAAATGTTTTTCTTTTTATATGTGTACATAAATTCATTAAACAAATAAAGAAACACAATTGATTTACTTATATGAAATTGTAAAAAAAAACAACTTTAAATAAAAACTACTTGAAAGTAAAATATTTTATTTTGCACTAAAGCATAAAAATAGTAAAGCGGGAAAATCTGAAGGATCAATGAAAACACAATTTTAAAAGAAAAATGTTTCATTAAAATTTTAATCATAAAATTTTGAAATCATTTTTGGAAAACATAAAAAGTTGGTATAAAATAAAAAATTCTTATATAAAATGAACATATATTCATTTATAACCTGTGAAATTGAAGAATGATAGGAGACACTGTGAAAAATGATGAAATAATAAGTGAAAGTGAGAGGATCACGTGGTTAGTGATACGCGATCACTTTACATTTGGAGTAGATAGGTTATATATATATGGTGAAATCCAGTCACCGTGAATATATTACCAATGATAATGTGGCCTAAGCCAAAGTGCCATCAAAGAAAATAATTTTACTAAAGAAAAATATTTGAAAAATTTTAGGAATCATTTAGAGCTTATATATAATTCAAAAAGTGTGTCCTCCTTACAACACTCTGCTCGTCTCCAATGTCGAAAATGACATCGTGGCCTTATAATGTGAATGGGCCGACAGTTATTCTGTTCAACGTGTGATCTGGCTACAGTAGAGTCCCATTGATGTAATGATCCATTTATCTACCTTCTTCGGAGGAGATAAACATCCAGATTGAGTTTAAAAATCAAATACATTGATAAACCAAAATTTATGATTATTTGAATAGTAGCTTATTATTCGACATTTTGTACACAATGGATTAGTAATTCAGCAAAAATGTGGTCCATGTATCCACAAGCAGGTCAGGCAATTCCCGTGTGTCAACATGGCGGAGGGTTGACAACGGATCGTCAGAAGTGTTGGTATGGTGGTTAGGACATCAATTAGAATTCATCTTTTCATAGCACTGTTGCACCGTTTCTATTATTTATAAGGCAAAACGCTCCATCTAGAAAGAAGAAATAAAAAATCAGCGTGAATGTTTCTTTCCAAATAAAACAAACTTCTACAATACTTACAGCGATGAAAAATATCGGGAATATTAGCTCATCAGTGGTAAACCCCTCCCAGCGATTTCGCCAATTTAATCTACCATACCATTTCTTAGAGCTATATTACAGTATTGGACGATTCTGATTATATATCCTTTAAGAAACAGTCTGGTAGATTAAATTGGTGAAACCGCTGGGAGGGTTTACCACTGATGAGCCAAGCTCTCTCAATATTTTTAAATTTCAGTAAGAACAGTAGAAGCTTGTTTTATTTGAAGGTAAACATTCGTGCTTTGATAGTGTGATTTCTTTTATTCTATATACTATGGACAGTTATACAGATATAAGATCTCATCATCGTTCGTCGGGTAAGGAATGGTGCATTAAAGATGCGAGTAGTCTATAATTGGTTTCGACATACGGATACTTTATTAAAAATAAATTGAAATAAATATTATATATAAAGTTAAATCCTTTTGTAATAAGTTCCTTTTATCAACTCTAACCGAGAGCTTTCGAGTTCTCGCTCTTCAACGGACTAAAGGTATTAGATTGAACGTGGTGATCGTGGAGGGATTCACATTTTTTATATGATTATATATATGATTGAACTCTCCCCAAACTATCGTTGCTCTAGAATTAAAGCAAGTTCAGATGCAATTTTAAAATTTGTGGCTGGAATTGGGGTAAACGAGAGTCTCTACTTTTTATTTTGCACCAAAAAGGCCATCTAGATCTCTTTCAAGACTACGACAGAATGATTTCGATTGTTTTAGAATTATTTTTATTGCACTGGTTGGTGGTGTTATCACACCACTCAAATATTGACCAAGATTTGATCTATAATACATAGTCATTCCTGCCTTTACAATTTAAAAGCTAAATAAGCAATCAAGGAACAGGTCTATTTTATCCACTCTTTATTTCTCAGGCTTTCGGGCCAATATGTTCTTCAACAGAAGACATAGAAATACCACTTCCAGCCAATTATACATTCCCAAAATGAAAGATTTATATCTATTCATATAAATTTTACTATCTTATATATAGGCTAAAATTTATTTTAAATATTTTAAAATCGTATATATAATAAATTTATTATTGTGAAATTTGCTTACTTAGTTTTTCTTATAAAAATATATGATAATAAGTTTTCCATTATGTACAAAATCAGCAGACCAAGCTTATACTCCCTGAGTGCCATCGTACTCTTAAATTCTCCAACAATAAAATAAAGCATAAATATCGGATTATTATGGATATAATTGTATCTACGATGCACTAGCGCGCCATCTGTTATCAAATTACGAAACTATTTTAGACGCGTAATATTCTTTTTAAAATAAAACAATTTCTACTGCGCTTGCTGCAAATATTTGCAGTAAGGGCGGTAGAAATTGTTTTATTTTAAAAAGAATATTATGCATCTAAAATAGTTTCGTAATTTGATAATTGTATCTATTGCTTTGTATGTTTCTGGCAGATCAATACTATACTATTAATATGTTTAGATAGTATTGAATCTATAACCAATCTTTGCTGTTTATTATGGATATTACTGTAATGTACCGTAAGTTCTGATATATTGTAAGTATGGCCTGTTTTATTTATAAGTTTATCTATTAATGACAATGGGTTACTATTGTTTATATTCCTACCAAGTTGAATTATCCCGCTATGTACTATTCCCAGTCTTCCCTACATACCTTACATCACAGTCATTACATGCTACAGAGTAAATGGATTCTTTACTATTGATGTTTGGATGGTTATTTTTAGTTGAAGAGTTCCTGACTATAGCACCTATATTCGGAGAATTATTATATATTGTTGCAATACCCTATTTTCTAAGATAAATAGCTATATGGACTGATTGAGGGGAGTATGTAATAAAACAAATCACTCTTTAGATTTGTGTATGGTTAGACTAGGTTCTTCTGTAGGTTTGTGAAAATGTCGCAATATGATAGATTTAGGATAACCCGATGTTATTAAAATTTTAACGATATTTTACATCTCTTCTGTTTTATATTTGGATGTGGAACAATGTGTGTATATATTCTTTTTAGAAAGGGTAATAATTGTGTTTATTCTGTGCTGAGATGGCAATATGGAGAAAATTCTATGTAGTTAGGTATGAATGTTGGTTTGTAAATAACTGTAGTTTGTTGTTCTTCTCCTATTTTTTAAATCTAAGAATGGAAGAAATCTATTGTTTTTCTACTGTAAATTTAATGCTTATGTGGCAATTATTGAGGGAAACAAGAAAACTGTTAAGTTTATCATTTGTGCAAATACAAAATATATCTTCTGTATATAATTATCATTTGAATATAGAGAAGTGATCCATTTATCTATGCAACGTATGACTTTTCTACTATAGGAGAGGATAAAAGGCCTTCCATGAGAGAACCTTTAATTTGCTCATGTTTTTGAATTAAATGTAAATTGGTTTATTTCCAAACATAATGATATTATAGTTTATATTAAGAAGGCGTACTTGGATCTGTAAAGAAAAACTTTTTTTTCTCAAATATTTCGAGAGATTGCTCCCTCTTTATCAATTTATTGCGATAAATAGGGAGCAATCTCTCGAAATATTTGAGAAAAAAAGTTTTTTCTTTACAGATCCAGGTACGCCATTTTTTATATAAACTTATTTAAGGGATCGCCTTTTGACTCAAAATAATGATATTAATTATATTATTTTATCTATTATGATGCATTAGCGCGCCATCTGTTATCAAAATTCGAAACTATTATAAACGCGTATGATTTATTTTTTAAATAAACAATTTCTACTGTCTTTACTGCAATGGAAAAATTAATGGGAGGGCCTGGCTCATCAATGGTGAACCCTCCCAGCGGTTTTGCCAGTTACTATTGTTACAGCGGTATGGTAGAATAAACTGGCGAAACCGCTGGGTGTTCACCACTGATGAGCCAGGCCCTCTCAATTTTTCCATTGCAGTAAGGACAATATAAATTGTTTATATGAAAAAAAAAGAATTATACGCGTCTATAATAGTTTCGAATTTTGATAATTTTATCTATGTTTAAGGAATCTATGTTGTTGTCTATTAAAATGGTTCTGATGTCTATTAAAAGTTCTCCTATGGGAAGCCCTTTATCCTCTCCTATAGCAGACAAGTTATACGTTGCATAGATAAATGGATCACTTCTCTATATTCAAATGAGAATTATATACAGAAGATATATTGATGATATATTTTGTATTTGCACAAATGATAAACTTAACGATATCCTTGTTTCCCTCAATAATTGCCACACAAGCATTAAATTTACAGTCGAAAAACAATAGATTTCTTCCATTCTTAGATTTAAAAAATAGGAGAAGAACAACAAACTACATTTATTTACAAACCAACATTCATACCTAACTACATAGAATTTTCTCCATATTACCATCTCAGCATAGAATAAACACAATTATTACCTTTCCTAAAATAATATATACACATTGTTCTACATCCAAATATAAAACAGAAGAGATGCAAAATATCGTTAACATTTTAATAACATCGGGGTATCCTAAATCTATCATATTGCGACATTTTCACAAACCTACAGAAGAACATAGTCTAACCATACACAAATCTATAGAGTGATTTGTTTTATTCCATACTCCCCTCAATCAGTCCATATAGCTATTTATCTTAGAAAATAGGGTATATTAAAACCATATATAATAATTCTCCGAATATAGGTGCTATAGTCAGGAACTCATTGACTAAAAATAACCATCCAAACATCCCTATTAATAGTAAAGAAGTCATTTACACTGTAGCATGTAATGACTGTGATGTAAGGTATGTAGGGGAGACTGGGAATAGTACATAACAGGACAATTCAACATGGTAGGAATATAAACAATAGTAACCCACTGTCATTAATAGATAAACATATAAATAAAACAGGCCATACTTACAATATATCAGAACTTACGGTATATTACAGTAATATCCATAATAAGCAGCAAATATTGGTTATAGAATCAATACTATATAAGCAAATTAATAACATAGTATTGATCTGCCAGAAACATACAAAGCAATAGATACAATTATATCCATAATTAGCCGATATTTATGCTTTATTTTAATGTTGGAGAATTTAAGAGTACGAGGGCACTCAGGGAATATAAGGTTGGTCTGCTGAATTTGTATATAATGGAAAACTTATCATCATATATTTTCATAAGATAAACTAAGTAAGAAAATTTCACAATAATAAAATTATTTTAAAATAAAACTACAACCTTTCGCAATAAGCGAAATTGCGAAAGGTTGTAGTTTTATTTTAAAATTTGTAGCGCAATTTTTTCGTTTACTTCAAATAAAATTATTATATATACGATTTTAAAATATGTAAAACATATTTTTAGAATATATATTTATATTCAAATCTTTATTTTCGGCGTGTATAATTAGCTGGATGTGGTATATGGCCCGAAAACTTTAGAAATAAAGAAAGGGTAAAAGAGACCTTTTCCTGGATTGCTTATTGAATTTGTTAAATTGACCAAGTTCTTTTGAATAGTAACAGTTTTTATTGGAGCATCGACCAAGACATCAGCTGGGAAATGTGATCTTCTATTTTGTTGGAAGATGGCGCCATGACTTCGAGGATACACTATTCCACGGCCCACTGCCTTTGCTAGTAGTAGATATCGTTCACCATATTATATTATGTACTATTATTTCATCTACTAATTTAGCTTGGCAAAAAACAAAATATATAACAAATATCACAGAAAAAACATTTTTTCCTAAAGAGAATATATATATATGGATTGGGATCCCATGACAATCCTCTATTGTTTATTGAAAATATTATCGTAATGGATTTTTGGTTCACACACAGATAAAAGTAGTAAGAGTTGCCCGTTTATTTTATATGCTGGAATATTGGCGATTTGTTGTTAATATTACGTGTATTTTGGATATTCTTGTGGTTACATCTAGTCTCACATATTTGGCAATATATTTTACGGAGTAGATGACATTGTTTCTATTGGAAGGGGGGATTATAATGATATTGATTTTCAAATTATGGTTTTTCCTAGACACGTGTATGTATGTATTTATTTATTTATTTATGTATGTCGTATCCTGTTGTTTACCTGTGTAAGATCCTGTCGACTCTCTATAATATTTCGATTGATCCTGTCGACTCTCTATAATAATTCGATTGAATCCTGTCGACTCTCTCTGTCAGATCCTGTTGTTTACCTGTGTAAGATCCTGTTGACTCCTGTCGACTTACTGTGGGATTGGTGAATTGTGGTGAATCCTATGTCGGATTATGTTGAATTGATGATTGATGGCGCAGTCTTGGTCGAATGGCGGGTTTCCACAGGAGAAATAACGAGCACACCTGGATGGGATAGAACATGGACTTTGCGTAGGGAGAGAGTTATGAGATTGGAGGAGGTACCTTGCCTTTCACATGATCGAGAGGACTTTACCTTGGTTGGAGCCTAAGTTGAGCACACCTTGCTTCTAGCCCGGTCACCTACCTTCTCTTTAACTTCTTATCCGCCATAATCGTCATTAACTATCTTGGCTTCTCATTGGTGGAGATAATTCTACGTGCCTACTTCTGATTAGCTATTGGTTGGTCATGCTTAACTGTGATTGGCTTAGTACCTCCATTGTCGCCATGATTGCAATCTTCCAGGAAGAAGAAGGTCTTTGAACTTTAGTCCTGGGCAGTGACCTTTACTTCATGGATGAGGCAATCCTGTTAATTGCTGTTCCCTCTTTCGCGAAGCCTAACTTTTATTTAAATCTTTTGACGATACATTGCATAGGTTGTGGTGGGGTTACATATTGCTATATACAAATTATCACATGTATTTATGTATGTATGTAATATTGGTATGTAATGTATGTATTTAACGTATGCATGCATGTATGTATTTAATGTCTGAATGTAATGTATGTAGGCAATGTATGCATGTGATAGGGTGAATATTACTCTTTGAATCCTGTCGACTTTCTGTAATATGGGGCTAATATTACCTTTTGGAGTTGATGGGTTGAATTGATTGGATTGATGTGGGCGCAGTCGTTGGTTGAGTTGGTAAGGTAATCACAAGGGAAAAAATAACGAGGACACAGAGTTTGGCTTTGAAAAAGGCTAGTAATCTAGGGAGAAAAGGAATTGAAGCGAATTGAGGAGTTGGTTATTGGCTATAACTGTTCACATGGTGATAGGATTGACTTATCTGAAGGGTTGAGGAGATGGGGGGTGACTCCAAAGTGGTCTCTACCGCGGCGATCTCCGGGCTAACTTGTTGCGATGGTGCCGAGCTCCTAACTAACAATTCTGCGTTCCCGATTTAAGAAGAAAACTCTTTTGGTTTTTCATTGGCTGACCGTTCGTGACGTGTAATCTCGCTATAGGTTCTTGGCTAATGAGCTGCTCTCTGATTGGTCTTTGATAATTCTTTGTCCTTTGGACTTGTCCTAACCTGACCAGGAAGTGCTAGGTTCTTGAACTCAGTTTTATGAGTTCCGGGATAATAAACCCTGCTAATGATTGTTTCCTCTTGTAGGCCTTCTCTCCCAGATTTCTTTAAGCCTTGTCTTTATTAAATCTTTTAAAACATACATTGCATACATATTGGGTCGGGTTTGCATCCAGTTATGTACAAATTATGACAGATGCGCCCCCTACATGCGAAGAATTCACGAAGGGGTGAAACCTGAGTGAGTTCTGTCAAGGTAAAAAAAAATAATTTTGTGGGAAAATTAATTGGTTATAGAGAGGTTATATACAAGCATTGGTAGTGATATAAAAGATAAAAGAGAATGGTATTAATGATATATAGCTTGCGTATAATTAATAGAAATCAAAAATTTTGTAATTGTAAGACATAAAAATGAATACTATGGTACATAGTGGAAAAAAGAGAAATGCCTAACTATATTCTACTCGAAATTGGGAATGGAAGTCGAGGAAGTTTTATTAGGTCTTTGAGAAATCAAAATAATATAAAAGTTGAACAAAA
Organism: Cordylochernes scorpioides; assembly: GCA_030710605.1. NCBI lineage: Eukaryota > Metazoa > Arthropoda > Arachnida > Pseudoscorpiones > Chernetidae > Cordylochernes > Cordylochernes scorpioides. The sequence continues at coordinate 68,971,044 of CP092886.1, forward strand.
TGAAAGTGAATGCTTGGTTGCATGGTGGGAAAAAAAAAAGAAAAATGCGTTGTTGCATGGTGAGAAAAAAATGCTTTATTGCATGGCGAGAAAAAAAAAGAAATGCCTAATTATATTCTACTCGAAATTGGGAATGGAAGTCGAGGGAGCTTTATTAGGTATTTTGAGAAATCAAAAATAAAAATAGAAATAAAAGTTGAACGAAATCAAAGTGAAGGCTTGGTTGCATGGAAAAAAAAGAAAATGCCTTGTTGCGTGGTGAGAAAAAAAAAAGAAAAGAAAATGCTTTGTTGCATGGTAAAAAAAAAAGAAATGCCTAATCATATTTTGCTCGAGATTGGGAAGGAAATCGAGGGATTTTTATTAGGTCTTTTGAGAAATCAAAAAAATAAAAATAGAAATAAAAGTTGAACGAAATCAAAGTGAAGGCTTGGTTGCATGAAAAAAAAGAAGAAAATGCCTTGTTGCATGGTAAAAAAAAAAAAGAATTGCCTAATCATATTCTGCTCGAAATTGGGAAAGGAAGTCGAGGGATTTTTATTAGGTCTTTGAGAAATCAAAATAAAATAAAAGTTGAACGAAATCAAAGAAAAATGCTTGGTTGCATAGTAAAAAATATGAAAAAGGTTTTTGTAAATTAAAATATAACATAATGTCTAATTTTAACCGAAAACCAATGAGTTTTCGTTGATAAAAATGGAACTATGACAAAATAAAAGAGGTGGTAAATAAAATGGTAAATAATTGCTAAAATAAGTGATAAGAAATTGAATTAGAAAAATGATAAATTGGATTAAGTATTTTAATTTTAAAATAAGAAAATAATGTAAATGAATGATATATAAAAAAATGTGTATAGCGAGGTTCGTCAACTCGCTTTGTAATTACATGCCACAATCTAGCTCTCTCAATCACTTAATTATACCCCGTAGATTTTTTTGTCTTTCCTGTGCGACACTTGGGTAGAAACGTGATCTGTCCCAATTGTGAGAATTAATATTATGTATAGAGGAGACATGGGAAACTAATTAATCTTACGTGTGCCTTTTGTCTTTGTGTTGTGTTGTATTTCGAGATCTCAATGCCGAATGTCGTATGTTAATGTGTCTCGAGCCTTAATGCGTTCTAGGGATTTTTATGCAATTCCCTAGGGCACTTAAGATGTGCTCGCCCAATATCCACTTTATTATATCGGGTGTCGGTACCTAAATCAAAACTTTGAATACAGGATCCGAGGAGAGTCCTCGATCCTTCTAAAAGGTTGTTCAATCCCTTCGGAAGAAAACGCAAGCTCGAAAGCTTAGTTACCTACTTTTTCCTATACTTTTAAGTGGCAATATGCGTGTTTTTGTTCATATTTGACCTTGAGATCTGCGTGTTTTTTTTTTTTAATCTAACGTCTGTGTAATGTGGGTTGAATGTAACGTTTTTTGGAAGTCTGTAAAGAATAATAAGAATAGAAATGTGAACTCATTTGGAAGTGTCGGTAACGTCTTAAGTCTTTTGTGAAAATGTAATTGAATTGCGTTTTTTGTAAAAGTCGATATGTAGCTCGAACTGGAATCCAAACTGGGCGACACTAGATTGTCCATAGCGTTGACCTCAATTTAGCTGTTGGTCGAGAGGGGCCCCACGGTAATTCGAGACCGGAAGCAGGGGGGATGTGTGAAGAAAACAAGGTCCAGTCTAAATCTATCCACCCTCTATTTGCATGTAATTTGAGTAATGGCGGACGTCTTTGTCGTGCGGGGAAGTGGTCCTTCTCACTTCCTGCCTCCTAATTGATTTTGTGCACGCCTAATTGTCCTTTCTAATTGATTTTTTTCTAATGGTTCGATACGTGCTCTAATGGAATTGGGGATTCTCCCTTCAAATGGGTGACTCCCTTCCAGTATATTCCATACCAGGTTTAGTAATTCAAAAATGGTATTGCCTATATGGAAGATTGAATTTAAGACGGAATTTCCTATATGGAAGACTGCCTCTTGCAGCTGGAAAATTCTATGAGAAGGTAGGGTATAAATTAGCATGTGAACGATGAATAAGAATGGGACGAGTCCATAGGGTAAGAAATAGTAGACAAATAACAGAAATCAGGTGAAAGATGGGGTATTTACCCATCTTCTTCCATATTTGTGCTATGAACTGTGGCTCTGGAATATCTATTTGGACTTTATTTATTTGTGGCTGTTCTATGTCGCACTTCTTGTTATCGTGGGAGAATGGCGTGGATCGTTTTTTGGACAAAATGGTAGGATTTAAATGATTGTCAGGTTCGCAGTTCGCCTGTTTGGTGATCAATGGTTCTGTTGAAGAAGTGTCGGTTGTAGTTGGTTTAAGTGGAAATTTGTAATCGTTTCTCTGTCGTAGGTGGTGTAATTTCGGCATTGTTTGTACGTATTGTGGTGTGGTATGTTTTGTGTACGAATTTTGTTTATTTTTGTGGACGGTATCGGTGTCTTTTTGGAGAGGTTGATTGGATTCATCGATACTTCTAGCGAATCGGCAGGTGGGACAGGTTTTTTACCTGTTTTGCAATGTCTTGTGACATGCTCTGCCAATAATATTGTGAAGAGATGAGTCTCGTCATCTTTGAGATGTTTGGATGGTGGTGTTGGGTGTGGACGGAGTTAAGAAGTTTGGCTGTGAGTGATTTTGGAACTATAATTTTAGTTACACCTTTTCGGGAGACGGTATGCAGTCCATTGTGATCCATAGTCAAGCAAGATTTTCCCGATGGGGAAGATTGGTGGCTCTTAATGATGAAGGCGTCTAAAAAGCCACAGAATGGGACACGAGTTACAACGCCCGTTTCATATTGTTGTTCTCCATTTATGCTACGGACCTCATATTCGTATCTCGATAGCCTTAATCTCCACCGAAACAATCTGCCTGACGGGGCTTTGATCCCTTTCAACCACTGCAATGCGGGATGGTCAGAAAATATTGTAAACTTTCTGCCGATTAGACAGGCGCGGAAATTATCCACACTTTCCACAATGGCTAGGCATTGTAGTTCCGAGTTTGAATAACTTCGCTCGTGTGCACGCAGAGAGCGGCTGAAATTCTGGACTGTGTATGTCTTCCCATCAGGGTAGACCTGTTTGAAAACGCCTGCAATGTCGAGTGTTGAGGCGTTACAGTACACCTGGCATGGCAGACCTTCCTGGTAAAGGTGTAATGTGGGGTGTGTTGTAAGTCTTTCTTTCAGGCTAGTGAACGCTTTCTGGCATTCGTCGTCCCAGACCCACATGACATCCCTTTTTAGAAGGTTGACAAGTGGCGTCCGCAAGCGGGCGTGGTCTGGAATGAACTTTTTATAAGCGTTCACAGCGCTTAAGAAAGATCGCAATGTTTTTCGATTGTGTGGTTGTTTGGTGACGTGAATTTTGTCTATGTTTTGTGTAGACGGGATGGTTGTTTCGGCAGTGGTTATGCATATGTTTGCGGGTATTGTCGCCTTTTGGCGCGAGTGTCGCGCTTGTTGTGCGTGTTACCGTTGTGTGACGACGTATGGACACGTGTGTGTTTAGTGTGAAAGCCGTCCTGCTGGATGGATACTGTCTGTGTACTGTTGTTAGTGTCATGGTTGTTGCGGTGTACACGTGCGTGATTGTTTCGTGACGATGTGTGGTTACTTATGAGCTTTATGTGGGTGTTGTGCGAGCTGTCCTGTGGGATGGACGCGCCTTGTGCATTGTTGTTGCAAGCTGAAGCCGTTGTGGCCTTGTTAATTGAGGGCATATAGTAAAGGCAATTGGCTTTAGTGAAAAAGTTGTGTGGTGCGTAATTAGATTGGCATGGTGTTTTGGTCAATGGATGCACGCAATGGTTGTCATGTGCGGAAGGTTTGGGTGTAGGGCAAGTCCTTTGGGACATCGCTTGACATATCCAGTACGTGCATTCATTTGGTACATGGTTAAAGTGATAGGTAGGGTTAGACAATGGGACGCCAAGTTGGAAAATAGTGCCGTTGTTAAAATCTATTACTAATTTAAAATGATGAAGAGTATTTACGCTGAGAATTCCAAATGGCAGCGATGCTTCCACCACGTGGAAATTCTCCTTTCTGGATATTTTACCTATTGTTAGTGGGAATGCTATTTTTCCTATGGTTGTGGCAAGACCGTTGAGAGTCTGTAGCTCTATAGATTGTTCTTTTAAATTTAACTTAGGAAGGTGAATTTTTAACATTTTGTACAAATGATATGGCACTATATTCGAACTTGCGCCTGGGTCAATTAAAAAGGTGCATGGTAGATCAGGGGTCAAAAACAGTTTCAGTGTCAATTTTTTGACGTCAAAGGGTGGAGACCCTACCTCAGTCTCGAACTCAGTCCCGAAAAGTCGGCCCGGCTGGTGTGTCTCCGGCTTGGGATGGTTGCGTGGGACGCCTGGCGTGCTGGATTGGGACCGTTTGCACTGTCCGCGAACTCGGGTGGTGATTTTGGGCCATTTGCACTGCCCTTGGTCTCGTGGGTTGACTTCGGGCCACTTGCACTGCCCTTGTGTTCGAATGTCGAGCTTGTTGGGGTGGTACAGTCCACCTACTTGCGTTTTTCTGGATACTGGTGTAGGGATCCGGCATGGTGGGGTGGTGATTCCTCGGAGTGGCGCATCAGGTCGTTCGGCCACATGTCGGCGGCGGCACCTCCGTCCATCCCTCGGCATGCGGCGGTGGCGTGGGCGTCGGCTGTCCCGTCGTCGGGTGTCCGATACGTCCTCTCTCGCCGGGTCGTGTTTACTCCTTGCAGGATCGCCGTCAACTGCACCAGAATCGCCGTCAGGGTGCGTCGTGTCGTTTTTCTTCTCTCCGCTAGATCCTTGCCGTTTCTCTCTCTCAATTGGTTGTCGTCGTCTTTGACTTCTGTATTCTGGTTACTTTCCATTATATATCCTGTCGACTAACTGTAATATGGGGTAAATATTGCCTTTTGAAGTTGATGGGTTGAATTGATTGGATTGATGTGGGCGCAGTCGTTGGTTGAGTTGGTAAGGTAATCACAAGGGAAAATAACGAGGACACAGAGTTTGGCTTTGAAAAAGGCTAGTAATCTAGGGAGAAAAGGAGTTGAAGCGAATTGAGGAGTTGGTTATTGGCTATAACTGTTCACATGGTGATAGGATTGACTTATCTGAAGGGTTGAGGAGATGGGGGGTGACTCCAAAGTGGTCTCTACCGCGGCGATCTCCGGGCTAACTTGTTGCGATGGTGCCGAGCTCCTAACTAACAATTCTGCGTTCCCGATTTAAGAGGAAAACTCTTTTGGTTTTTCATTGGCTGACCGTTCGTGACGTGTAATCTCGCTATAGGTTCTTGGCTAATGAGCTGCTCTCTGATTGGTCTTTGCTAATTCTTTGTCCTTTGGACTTGTCCTAACCTGACCAGGAAGTGCTAGGTTCTTGAACTCAGTTTTATGAGTTCCGGGATAATAAACCCTGCTAATGATTGTTTCCTCTTGTAGGCCTTCTCTCCCAGATTTCTTTAAGCCTTGTCTTTATTAAATCTTTTAAAACATACATTGCATACATATTGGGTCGGGTTTGCATCCAGTTATGTACAAATTATGACATGCATGTAATGTAAAATGTATGTATGTGATATCTTGGGACCTCTGGGACCAGTGTTACCTGATGCTAGACGAACCTCGATGTCACCTCTACAGTGCAGTCGTGGCGGAAGGCGACACAATTGGGCCAAAGGTGAAATAAACAAACAGAGATTCCACGAAGAAGCGTCTGAACGTCAAGAAGGAATGGGACGAGGAGGTTTCTGGCAGGAAATGATTATCTCTATAGGAGCGGCCTACGCGGACTGGAGGACTAAAGGACTGAAACAAAGACTGACTAACTGAAGCTTGGGGCCTCCTTTCATAGCTTCCCTGGGTCCAGGCAGGTCACTGCCCTTTTCTGACGTAAACAGGGGGGGAAGTTACATCATCCAGGAGGGCCACGACCTCGTAAAAATTGGACTGGGCTCGATAGGCCTACTTTCTTTTTCTCACTTAGGCCTGATTAGTTTTAGCCTTAATTTTCTCCTGTTATTCTCCATTCCTTCTATCTGTACAGTTGCTATACTTTATTAGATTCTTACGCGGTACAGATTGATGTTACTTGATGCTTTCTATTTGTAGTAAATAACAAGTTATATACAGTCACGTGGTGAAAGATGTGGTAGTAGATATCTGGATTATTTCAACAATTCCATGGTCTTAAATCATCACAGATGGCCCGGGATGTGAGAGGGTTCATATGGAGGTATTTAAGAGAGCGGAATAGGAAGACTGTTATTAAGAAAGTAATTTTAAAAAAATAATTGAAATGAGTTGGTATATAACTTGGGGTTGATTTCTGTATATCCATAAGAGATAATAAAGTATAAACAACTAATACTAATCATACTAGTAAAAATAAAAATAGGAATAAAAGATTTAATAGAGAACATATAATGATGATAGGTAAAAATATAAATGATTAGATGGGTCAATCATGATCTCTTCGTGATGGGCGTTAGAAAGGGTTGAGGGGTTAGTTATGATTAGGTTGAGGCAATGCCACCTTGACTCAAGTCCCAAACCATTTAATGTGCACGGCGCGGAAAACCTAGGCCATGTTTCACATGTAAATTTAAGGACCGAATAAAGTTACAGTACCACAATCGAATAGTAAGATAAAGGTGATTGTTATGGGTTTTATGAATTAGTCGTTAAGACGTACGCATGCAGGATAAATGAGGACGAAGATCAGTGACCAGAAATTGAAGTTTTAATTGGAGTCGTCAGGGGCTTAGTGAGAAAAAGAGTAAAATTTTAAAAAAATGTGCCAGTGTGTGGCATGAGAGTGCCCTGGAATATATAAAAAAATACAATTTGCACGTGTCCAAGCCAGAAGTTGGGATAGGTAAATCTGGGGGACGGTGTGTCAATATTGTTAATTACGAAATCAAAGTAGGTCAAGTATAGCCTGCGAAGGATTGTTAAAAGTTCCTGCGGAAAAGGGATGTTAGTATTTATTAAGAAGTAACCTTTAAAGTGGTTGATTAAGAGGTTATTGAAGATTGCCCTGTTTTTATATCATGATTTTTAGTTTGATCATAAAAGAATATATAATTGAGTAATGAAATTACGAAATTAAGGCTTTGCATATAGCGTTAAAGGATTTTAAAAATCTAAAATATAATTGCGAAGTTAAATGCAAAATAATCTTTAAAAAAAGTAAAAATAGTGATGACATAATACAAAGATTAACACACTATAGCAGTATATAAGGGGTAATATAAAGTGAAAATATCAAATGAAATTAAAAAAAGAGCAATAATATACTCTCGATAGCATTGAACATGGCAGCGGAAGATGAAACAATGTAAAACATCTAATTTTATAACCTGAGAGAAAATATAAAATAACAAATGCAAATTAGTGATATAAACATTAAAATATACAAGTATCAGAGTCATCAACAACCAATTCTGTCATCGTTTGCTTTTGTGAATGGAATAAATACCCAAATATGGCCATTTCTTATAAGTATCGGTGGTTCAGTGGTAGAATGCTCGCCGCGTAGAAAATGCTTTATATGAATAATACGCCAATAAAATATGATTTAAAATTAAATAAAGTCCATTCACTGTTTACATTTGTTTTAAGGCATGATCAACGCGGGCTTCTGTTGCGCGTGCTTCCCTGAGCCCAGCCCATAACCCCCAAGTGAAGCACACGCAACAGAAGCCCGCGTTGATCATGCCTTAAAACAAATGTAAACAGTGAATGGACTTTATTTAATTTCAAATCATATTTTATTGGCGTATTAATCATATAAAGAATTTTCTCCCGTAGAAGGGCTTACTTGCCCGAAAGCTCGAGACATTTTAAATAAAAAATATGTTTAAAAGAAACTTTTCCCTGGAGGCTTTATGTTTTTATTTTTAAAAAAAGGTATTTATTAATTATTTTTCTTCACCGTGGTGTGTAAGCCGTCCTCGTTTTCTTCCTCCTTCTCCATTATGTCCGCCCAGATCTTTTGGGCTTTTTCAGCGCCGTTTAATGGCGACTTTGTCGCGATGCCGTCCAACGCGGAAAAATTTGCAATACCCTCGCCAACAGGCGAATTTTCATAGTTTTCAGTTTCTTGAATCTTACTTGAAAACTCATTCTACAAACAATTTTTTAAAGATATTTCTGCACTGGCTTGGATTTCAGAGCTGGGCCTTTCAGGCACACGTGCAGCTCGTCCAGGGCTTTCAGCCAGTACCAGATTGGGCACACATTTCTGAATATTTACACATGTCAAAAGCGAAAAACGTCGGAGATAAAAAAACCTTTGCTCTGGTGTGTGTGTGTAACAATTAACAATTAAAACATTATTGACTCTCCTAGTCAACAGCAAAATAATAAAGTTTAGGTAAAATTAAAATATAGTATTTCAAAAAAAGAGAGAAAATATATTTACACCAGACGAAGCCTTCTCTGAAGGGACGTCTGGATCTTATCAGGAGCTACAAGCCGCCCTGATGTGGACAAGCTCTTGCTTTTTGCGCAGTTTTTGTCCCCAACATGCTCAATGGAAATGTTGAGGAATTCGCACAGAATTTTTTTGTGTTCAGGCGAGAGTATCTCGAGGACTTTGTTCCTCTCGGGGCGGTATAGAGCCGTACATGACGTCGTCCCTATGAATTATTTCATATAGGGGGCCTAGGAAAGAGCAATCGTTCAATTGGTTAAAATTCCTCTCTACCTGATCCTCGATCTCTTTCTCCCGAGAGAGCAGCTGGATTTGGGTCATGGATGCAGAGGACTGGATGGGTGGTGCAGTCTGGATGTCTTTATGAGGAGCCGCTGTTGGTCCAGTAATGGTCATGGAAGGCGCTGGTCGTGAGGGCAACTGGCTGGAACTCGGCGCCGGAACCGGAGAATCAGGAGTTTGAATCCCCTGGGGATGGACAGGGATGTTCGCCTCGGGCGAAGACGCGGCGGGGCTGGAGGATGTTGAGGGGTCTGCTTGATGGGAGTGCCCACAATTCCGCAGCTGGTGTAGAAAGGGCGGATTTGTTGTGAGTATGGGCTTGGAGGAGGAAGGCTTCGACACCGAGCCCTGCAGTAGGGCCGCAGCGCCGCAACGCTGTCTTCATCTCTTATAGAGATTGGGAGGTTCCCAACCACTATCTTGTCTGCGCGTTTCCTGTAAGGGAACACTTTGAGGAGGGTGTTCCCGATGGTGAGGCCCTCCTCGGATAGGCGCTCTGCCTTATCGATGCTTTCCAGCCCGACCAGACCCTGGCCGGACATCTTCATCAGCTGGAAGACCGCGCCTTTTCCCAGTATTTCCTCCAGTGCCTTGATGTATTGCACTGGGCTGAAGTCCGCACAGTATTCGATATAGCAGCATTGGTCGAATGACGCTAACCTGGCCTTGCTCAGAGCCTGCTGCTGTCGGTTGCTCTTCAGCTGTCACATATCTTGTCACCCTTTTTGATTGCTGAGTTGGCCTTGCTGCGATGTTGTCAGATTTTGGGACCTTAACTGGATTGCCTTCGGGGTCCCGGTCCTTTCTTTTAGCACCTTTAGGTATCCTTCAGAAGTAGATATACAGGGTGATCCAAAAGTCCCGCACAACTTTAAAAATTAATAACTCCGCGAATATTCGCACTAGAGCAATGCGGTAAACACCATTGTGTTCAGGATGCAATGGGATTTTTTATGGCAAATAATGAAAAATTCGAAATTGATTTTAGTTACAACTTTATTCGCTAGATGGCGCCCTACCAGAATCAGCGATTCAGCGGCCAAATTGTTTGATAAATTGAAAAATATAACTGAACGACACGTATTTTTACTTTTTGAATACCAGGAAAGAACCCTAATAATATCAAATTATAAATTAATTAAACACCATTTCGCCAAAAGTTAGAAGAAATGGTTAACGATTTTTAAATACAATCTGAGATATGTAAAATAGGTATATGCAAATTAAAACATGTAGCAAAAAAAAAACCTGATATTTTAGATGCGGTTTGCTGGAATCCTCTCAGCTATTTATATTTCGAAAATAATAATTTTCTATTTTTTTTTTTAAATTCAACTCTCTCTCAGTATCGATTATATTTATTTTAATTCATTTGAAAAATATTTATCTATCTCTGATGATTTATTTTACTCTGGAATGCCGTTGTTGTTTTTGTCGTGTCCAATAAAGCGCCTCAGATTCTTTTCGTTTGGCCAACAAAAATCTTCATCTTCATCTATTTACATACACAACACATCTCCCCCCTTAATAATACTCCAGTCGGTCTAGGGGTTTCCTGGCTCTCTGAGGTCTAGGACTGCGGACGGGCACTTGCACAGCGGCAGCCTCCGGTTTAGGAGTGCAATAGGGCACGTGTACAGCAACAGGCCCTGGTATAGGAGTGCAAGAGGGTACGTGCACAGAAGCAGTCTCCTCCTTGTTTCCTGATGTAACCTCTGGAACCTCCTCTTCACTTTATTTCTTACTTCCACCTACAGGCTTCTCTCCTGATGTTCGAGGAAGTATTAAATTTCTTGTCTCCACTTGTTTCTTTCTCACAGGTCGCAATTGATTGATAGGCCTCTTATACACGACGCCCTCGCAACTTATAAGGTAGTAACGGTAGCTCAATAATTCCAAAATGGTACCTTTTTACCGTTTAGGTCCAGTTGCATAGTTGCGGAAATAAACCTCGCAACCTGTAGTAAACTGCTCCTGCCTTCTTACGGCCTCATGAAATACCTCTCGCGGATTTCCCATCTTGGTATTAAATTCGAGAATCTTGATCTTAAACTTCTCTTCATTAGCAGTTACGCTGGGGAATTCCTTTATTACAGTTTGGGGGAATGCTCTATGAGCAAATAGGAAACTTTGTAGATTCGTCTCTAAATCATCCTTCCCATTATTCTTTCTCAAAAGGTTTTTAAACTCTCTTACATATCTCTCACCTAAACCATTTGTACTAGGATTATACGGACTGGTCTTAGTGTGCCGTATACCATTCATTTTGGTGAATTGCTCGAATTCACCGGAGACAAACTGTCTTCCGTTATCTGTAACAAAATATTAGGGCAATCCAATTCTGGCGATAATTTCTCTAATATGACTTATAATCGTTTTTCTGGTAATATCTTTGATGATAAAAATTTCTATCCACTTTGAGTATGCGTCCACGAGAACCAAAAACATTCTTCCCATGAACGGACCCGCTAGATCAAGATGAAGTCGATGCCACGGTTTTTCGGGCCAAGTCCATTCCGAGATTGTAGCCGGGGGCATGCTTGCCGATTCTTGGCATACTCTACATTCTCTAGTTAACTCCTCGATGTTACTGTCTATGCCTGGCCACCAGAAAATACCGTCTGGCAATCATCTTCATTTTAACAATCCCCATGTGTATTTCATGCAAGTCATTTAAAATTAAAGATCTTATTTTTTGGGGAATTACCATTCTTTCACGCCATTGAAGACAACCAAACTCCAAACTTAATTCCTCATTGATCTTATAATGAGGAGCTAGTGGGTTTTCTCTCGGTACCCTTGTGTGAAATTCTATATAGTTGCCTTCTCTAACATTGCTTAATACTATAGACAGTATTTTATCTTGGGGCGTCTCATTAGCCACCTCCATAAAAGAGAACGGTACCTCATTCGACTTCCTAAGAAGAGGTACCTGGTCTTCATCAAGAGACTCCATGACACTCGATTCTGAAGGAAGACGTGACAATGCGTCAAAATTGGAATTATCACTAGTTTTTCGAAATTCTACAGTATAATTAAATGCAGCTAATTTTAAGGACCATCTTTTAATTCTGGATGATGCACATATGGGAATTGGTTTATGAGGTGAAAATATAAGAATTAAAGGTCGGTTGCTGTGACCCATACAAATTTTCGTCCCAGTAAGTATTGTCTGAATTTCTCAACGCCAAAAGTTATGCTCAACGCTTTCTTTTCTAGTTGAGAGAAACGTTTTTCCGCTTCAGTTAATGTTTTAGAAGCAAAAGCTATAGGGCATTCTTCCTTTCTATCATTTCTATGACTCAGAATTACGCCTAGTCCATAGTCCATTAATAATGATTTACATTTTTAAAATAACATTCGATATTTTTCGTCCAATTCCATCTACAATTTTTATTCAAAAGTTGATAGAATAGCGCTAAAATGTTTGCTATATTCTTTATGAATCTATAATAATAAATTAAGAGTCCTATGAAAGATCTCAATTGCGAAACATTCTTTAGGTTCAGGCGCCTCTATCACTGCTTTAAATTTATTTTCTAAGGGATGCAGTCCATATTTATCCATTTTAAACCCTAAATACTCCACCGATTTCTTTTAAATTTACATTTATATCTGTTTAACTTTAAACCTTTTTCTAGCAATCATCTAAACACTAGATCCAACTTTTGTTCATGATCTTCAAAGTCTTTTCCTGCAACCAAAATATCATCTATGTAGCAGGCCACACCTGGCAAATCAGAAAATAAGCCTTCCATAATCCTCTGAAATTTATTTGGTGCTACCGCTACGTCATATGGTAGTCTTTTATAAGAAAACAACCTCTTTGTTGTGTTTATATCAACAACAACTTTGGCTTCTTCCGCTAACATTACTTGTAAGTAAGCCTGTGATAGGTCTAGAGTCGAAAGTACGGTGCTTGTAGATAATTTTGAAAATATCTCATCGATCGATGGAATGGGATACCTATCTAATTCTATTGCTTTATTAGCTGTACATCTAAAATCGCCACATATCCTTACACTACCATCCTTTTTTGATGCCGGTACTATTGGAGCGGTCCAATATGCATGAACTATAGGTTATAAAATGCAAGAATTCACTAAACGATCAATTTCATTCTCTACTCTGTTTTTTAGAGAGAAAGGTAAACTTCTGGCCTAACAAAACACAGGAGTCACATCCTTTTTTAAATTAAAATTTATTCTAACGTCCTTTAGACAGCCCAAATCTTTGTTAAACAAATCTGCATACCTATCCATCAAATATTTATATATTTAAATATATTTCTATTATATTCATTATTTAAAATTTTAATGCTAAACAATATAGAATAATCAAGTTTCAACTGTTTAAGCCATTCTCTTCCTAATAAAATTACCTGGATTTTTTCATTTACAACTATTAATCGTAAATATTGGTTGGCTTCTTTTACAAAACATTTATTTGATCTATAATCTCTATTGATTTACCACAAAAGGATTTTAATCTTAAATTTGTTGGAAATAATCTTTTACCTTGCCAATAATTATTATAAATATCTTTAGGTATTAACGTAACTGGACTTCCTGTATCTATTGTAAAGCACAAAGAATTATCATCTACTGTTAAATTTATTGTGGCATCAGTTTCGCCCTGTACAGAATATATAGAGTCCTCTTGTACAAATTTACATCCCCACATTCTTTCACTAGCTTTGCAAACCCTACTTAAATGACCCAGTTTATTACATTTTAAAACAAGTCTTTTTTCTATGAGGTAAAACAGATGCCACGTGTGAATGTCTTTCACCACATCTATAACACACTATTTTGCCTTTGCCACTTTGCCTGAAAGGCCTATACTGCGCCCGTACTATTATTATACTCACCCTTTTTATCCTTTCAATTCACTGGGGATATCTTGGCCACTAATTTATCTTGTAATTCTCTTGTATTTATCTCCGCCAATTCGAACGAGATCGCCACTGCAAAAACTTTATCCAGGGTGACATCGTCGTCCTCTTGTAGTAGCTTCTTTTGCAGGATTTCCGACTTGATTCCAGCCACAAAACGGTCTCGCATTATGGTTCCCAACATATCGACGAAATTAAAATTTATTGCCAAATGTTTCAATACTCTGAGATATTCCGAAATTGATTCTCCTTCCTGTTGAATTCTCTTTAAAAATCTGCATCGCTGTGGTATCACTTTTTTCTTTGGATCCAAATGCAGCTTAATTCTTTGAATGATAGTATCATAGGGTTGATCTTTCATTAGACCAGGAAGAAAATGTCGTTTCCCTGCTTCAAAGTTTCAGAATCTGGTAGCGAGGTAAAAATCAGCACTTTAATCTCCTCCTTCAGATGCCAAAAAGAAAGCCTCAAATTTTTGTACAAAAAGATCGAAGTGTCCTCCACTGGGCTATAACATCTAAAAGGTACTATTAACTTTGAACTTGTCATGCTGATCTTTTCTACTCCTTTGTTTTCTTGATCCAGAAAGTTTAAAAGAAGTAATCTTAACCCATTTTCCTATTTTTCCACTCCATAATCCGAAGGTGTCAGATTGGTTTAAAAGATGTAGTTGTTATACTTGCATAGACGCCGTTTTCCTCAGCTTTTTACTGGCTCTGTAGATCGCGCATCCTCGTCGCCACTTTTGTTGTGTCGTAATTAGACGTACAAGAGCTCAAACTTGACCATGGCCAACAACAAATGTCCAATTTATATATACATATATTTTTACATAATGAGGCTTTAAATAATACAAATAACATTCATCTATTTACATAAACAACAGTTAATATATAGCGAGAAGAGTAGAGGACTGAGCACAGATCCCTGAGGTACACCAGCCCATGTTTTTCGGTCCTTGGAAAATGTTCCATTGACCCGAACCTTTATCCTTCTTCCCTTTAAGAAGTCTGCAATCCAGATTTAGGTTTTTCCTCTTACTCCGATGTTGTGCAGCCTTTCAAATGATTTCTACACTCGATCAAAAGCTGAGGTCATATCCAGGAATACGGCCGTTGTCTTCTTTGGCGGTTTTTCCTAGAAATCTATTATTGATTGACAGAAGTAGAACAGTTTATCAGTTGTACAGTGTCTGGATCTTTAGGCAGTTTGGTAGAAGTTTATTTTATTATTGTTAGTGAGCCAGACTATGAGCCTAGAGTGGATAATTCATTCTGTTATTTTACAAAGTATGCTGGTAAGAGCAATTGGCCGATAGTTCTTGCATTCCTTACCATCTTTGTTTGGTTTCACTATTGGCACTATAATTGATATCTTCCAACTTCTACAAATGCTTCGAAACATCAAGCATGGATCTACCTCCACAATAATCTTGACCGGCCATGGTTACATTCAGGCAGACCTTGCAACGGTATCGAAAGAAGACCCAATTTTCCCCCACTGCCAAGATGAAGACCAAACCGTAGACCACCTCCTCTTCACTTGCCCAACCTTCCAATACCAAAGATTCCAGACAGCCACTCTCCTAGATATCACCAAAATATGTCCAGCATCCCTAGAAAATCTCCCAAGAAAGAAATCTGCCTGGCGACACCTCATTAATTGGACTTCTACTGGCATTGTATATAAATCCAAGATGACTTAGTTCAGAAGGACATCCTGGGTAGTTGGCGACTTCTGTACGCTCCAGGAACCTGGGTTACTTAAATAAATAATATATCTTCCAATTCTTTGATAGTTTATACCAGTTTGCCATGAAATGTTCAGTATTCGTAGGAGTTGATTTTCAGCTTCGTCTCCAAAGTGTTTAATCATTTGACCAAAGATTAGAGCATCTCCAGGTGACATCTTGGATTTGACTTTCCTATTGATGAATTTAGCTCATTCAGTGTGAAGTCTCTCGAGTGAATATCTTGTTGATGGTAATTTCTTGCTTGTTTAACTAACTTGTTTATATTATTTTTTAGAGTCCTGCTTTCATTCGTATAGCTGAGTCTGGAAGTGGTTGAAAGATATTCAGCAATTATGTCAGTCATCTGTTTGTTCGTTCTCGCTGTTCATATCGGTTAGAGTATTGGAGGATTAGTGTTGGTTTTGATTGTTTTATAACACTAATTATATTCCAGCGATGGCTTTCCTTTTTTGGATCCACTTTTTTCGTAGAATTCTGCCCATTTTTCTTATTTGAATATCCAAATTTCTTGTTCTATTTTGTGACTAATTTCAATGAGTTCCTTTATGATTTCTTCTGTTTTATTTTGTTTTAAGAAGTGTATTGATATTGTCTCTCTCTGCAATCATTGCCTCGATATTGTGGCCCTTCCAGTAAAGTATTCACAGGTCTTTACGTCTACCTCTAGGTATCGATACTTTTGCAGCTTTGGATATGTTCAAAGAGAATTTTTCCAATTTTTTGTCAATCGTTCTGTGATTTAATTCTTCGTTGCACAGTTCTTCAAGCTTTTCTGTAATTCTTTTTCCAGTGTTCTTTTATTCTGTTGAAAATTCTCAATTTTGAATTTTAGGGTTGTTAAAATTGGTCTGTGGTCACTGATTGCACTTTTCAGAATTTTCCATTGTGTTGTGGGTGCGATGTTGTAATTTATCGCTGTGATTTCTATTGCGGATTCTGTGCCTGTGGACTTGGATAGATAGGTGTTCTTTTCGTTATTTAACGGCGTAAGGTCGAGGTCGGTTAGCATGTCCTCAACCTGCTGACCTTTGTTATCCTGGACAGGTGATCCCCAAGTTGGTCTTTCGGCGTTAAAATCACCAAGTATGATTGCGATATCCGAAGACGCTTCACTTAATGTCTCTATCAGGCCTGTATTGATGCTAGTATTATCGTGGTGATAAACATTTATGATTGGAATTGTTTTATCTGTAAGATAGATTTCTATTGCCTGAGCTTCTGTCGTGCTTTCTCTAGGCTTACTCTGATTATAGGCGATTTCCTTAAATTTGATTTCTAGAGTTTTAATCAAAACGGCAAGTCCTCCGAATTTTCCCGGTCTGTCCATTCGTAGTGTTGTATAATCTTTGATATTGAATCTCAGATTCTGATTCAATTTTGTCTCCTGAGGACAATTAATATGTACATGGTTGTCACAGAGAAGACAAGTCAGCTCTTTATTTTCCTCTGGGTACCATTTATATTGAGTTGTAGTAGATTGAATTGTGTCCTCGTAGTAGATTTCTCATCATGAGCTCGAGCTGCAGCTCCTGACGCGGCGGTTACCCCGGACACGGCAGCATTACTGGAGATATCAGTTTTGCTCTTCATTTGAAAATGGATGCCGTTGCAACGTTAGTCATCTTGGAATATTTGGTCAAATATTCCAAGGGTCCAGGGGGGACGGCAAGGAGGTGTGGTCGAACTTCTCCCCTTCCCCCTGGAATGCCGTCACTACAGGATAAAGCACTCTTGGTGAATTTTTTAATTGTTATTCAGAATCTGCCAATAAAGCTTTACGAGCGTTTCGTTCCTTTAAAGATTTTAAACATTAAAAGTTTTGAGGAAACTGGATCTCTGGAAGCAAAACCTCGGAGTGGAAGACCATCGACATGCAAGTCAGTGGCTGTTACGGTTTTGCAGAATGCTGAAGCTATTGAAACGTTATCCACGTATGGAGAAGTAAGTGCTAGACAAGTTTCTCGACAAACGGGGATTTCGTATGGAACAGTTTGGGAGAGAACACACATTTAGAATTTTTCTATAAAAATATCCTAACAAAATTCAAAGTTTTCACGAGTTGCAAGTCAGCGATTTTGAGAAGCGTCAAGAATTCGCTGCATGGGTTTTCCGGCAAATTGATATTGATGAAAACTGGGTGTCAAATGTTCTAAGAACAGATTATGCTCACTTTTATCTAAAGGGAGAATTTAACATTCAAAACTGCCTCATTTTGGCAACAGAAAACCCTATGATTTTTACAGAAATACCACTTCATCAGCACAGAGTTACAGTTTTGTGTGGGTTTACTTCTTCTTTTATTATTGGGCCATTTTTCTTTGAAAAAAATAAATGGAAGAACTTTTAAAACCGTTTTTGTAACTGGTGAACGTAATGTTCAACTTTTGAGAGAAAAGGTTATTCCGATATTGCAGGACAGACAAGCACTAAGCGAAATAACATTCACGCAAGATGGAGGACCTCCTCATATCTCCCGCGGTGCCAAACAATTGCTGAAGGATACGTTCGGTGGAATTCGTTGATAAGTCGCCACTTTATATACCAGTGGCTATATTTTATTTTTGGATCATGACAAATATCCAGTTAAATAGTCAAGTGTCGACAATTAGTCAAGAAACTATACATTCCTTATAGCACAAA
The DNA here is from genome assembly GCA_030710605.1 of Cordylochernes scorpioides. Classification (NCBI taxonomy): domain Eukaryota; kingdom Metazoa; phylum Arthropoda; class Arachnida; order Pseudoscorpiones; family Chernetidae; genus Cordylochernes; species Cordylochernes scorpioides. Next base: position 68,989,073 of record CP092886.1, read on the forward strand.
ATCCTATTAGTAGTGTCATCATAATTATTATAAATATTAATATAAATATTTTTGCTACATGTTTTAATTTGCATATACCTATTTTACATATCTCAGATTGTATTTAAAATTCGTCAACCAATTCTTCTAACTTTTGGCGAAATGGTGTTTTATTAATTTATCATTTGATATTATTAGGGTTCTTTCCTGGTATTCAAAAAGGAAAAATACGTGTCGTTCAGTTATATTTTTCAATTTATCAAACAATTTGGCCGCTGAATCTCTGATTCTGGTAGAGCGCCATCTAGCGAATAAAGTTGTAACTAAAATCAATTTCGAATTTTTCATTATTTGCCATAAAAAATCCCATTGCATCCTTAACACAATGGTGTTTACCGCATTGCTCTAGCGCAAATATTGGTGGAGTTATTAATTTTTAAAGTTGTGCGGGACTTTTGGATCACCCTGTATTTTCCGAAGCCTCAACGCGATCAACCCAATTTGCATTGTCTTTAATTTTCACAGCGGCCTGATTTGCATCTCCGCTGTTTGCCTGATTATTAGAAAGTATTTTCCATCACAATCTTGGCATTTTCTTCCACCAATATTTCGGCATATATAGGGTATTTCTGAATGGGAGTGCCACCATCACGCTCGCAATAATACTGGCTTTCCGCCGGTAACCCAAACATATTTGAGACTTCCATCGCCTCTATTTTAATCTCTAAAAAATGGGCACGGCCGAGAGTTTTTGTGTGTGTGTCAGAAGGATAAGTGGCCTGTACTCGATATGTGAGCAAGAGCAACACTCCTCATGATTCCAACAGGTTTTCCTCCGTCTATTGTTAATTTAAAATGCTATTATCTACCTCAGTTTGATGGTGTCATTCTCGCTAGAATATGCAAAAATACCTACAATCCGAATGGAAGACAACGTCGTGAATGATCCCAAATTATTACTTCCAGCAATCCCAAATTTAAATTTGAATTTGGAGAATTTATCCTTGGAAAAATTCTTCACAATGCTCCAAGTTCTCTCGTAGTTAAACACCTCCCAAATACAACTAACCTTTCCAAATTGTGCAAAACTTTCAAAAGTTATTTTAGATTTTATTCCATGATAATAAATCGATCTAAAAAACGAAACCATTTTATAAGTTAAAATATTGTGTATTCCAAAAAATATATAATTGAAAGCGCTTCAGAAATATTGATAATGATCGCAATCGTTTCTACTACGCAATTGCTTTTACTTTCTACGATTTCACGATCGACTTCGTAAATTCAGAATCACCTGACCCGGATTAAGAAATATATAAACAAAGATACTATGAATAAGAAAGAAGGAATCATATATCGCCGCAACACTTTTTATTATTATAGCGGTTAAGGAAGCTTTCGGGCAAGCCCTTCTTCAGCTAATTATATAAGATATTAGATAATAGATAATATATTATAAAAGATTTAGTTTACCAAATTCCCTGCCTCAACTGCAATAGTGTCTACATCGGTGAGACATCAAGAGATCTTTCAATCAGAATCAAAGAACACCAAAGAAACATCTCTAAACTAAACCCAAACTCCTTAATTGTTGACCACGTCAGAGAAACCGGACACACTCCAGACTTCAATAATACCAGAATCCTCCATACAAATGCCAAAACTAAAACCCAAAGACTCATTCTTGAAGCAATAGAAACCATGAAGCACCCTAAACCATTAAACAAAAGTATACAGTTGCCATCACAGTACGTTCCCCTTCTATCCTAAAAATCTCCACTAAATCCTTTGAACTGTTTATAGTTGATTCTTTATATTTATTCAATTACGTAACTTTCTTTTAAGATATTTTTGTACCATATTACATTTGAAGTTAGGATCAGAAATAACGTGGCCACGCGGTGCTATTGAAACGAGGGCGATAGGGGCGTGGTAAATTTCTTTTCGTTTATTTTGATTTATATTAAAAACGATATATAATCTCTCTTTGTTTGTACAATATAATTAGCTGAAGAAGGGCTTGCCTGAAAGCTTCCTTAACCGCTATAATAATAAAAAGAGTTGCGGCGATATATGATTCCTTCTTTCTAATTTGTCGAAATCCGCAAACCGTTTACCATGAAAAGATACTATGGTTATCCATTTTAGGTGATCTCTCGTGATAAATTCTACTGTAAATGTTTTGAATATATATATAACGCATATTAGTTTTTCTTACATATTAAATGATTATATGTATAATTTGAAATGAAAACATTATACACAAAACTATATATGATGCTTAAATGGGATTTAAAAGTATAAAAGAATATCAATATGATATAATGTAACTGAACGTTACTGTTGTTCCACTGCCATCTATTGGATTTTTTTCTAAATAAATGACAACCATCAGCAAAATTCAGTTGTGCGACTAAGAGTTGTCCCCTTTCATTATTTACTAAATGTAACCAAAGGAAAGTATCATATTTTAACATAAATAAACCAAAAGCATTAAAACATTAAAACATTTTAATTCCAAACACAACAACGTAGGGGGTTAAATCAAATAACAATCAAACAAACAACGGGGAGGTTGGTTGGCCGGCCTCTTAGTAGTCCCAGTAGCGGCTGTAGGGGGGCAGGCCCTGAGCCAGACGCCACTTGGCCAGGCGGTTGTCGAACCACATCTGCACCACAACTTGGATTGTCAGATATTCTCATCAGTACTCTGTCAAGCGAAACGATATGATATAAATTTGGCTTCATAAATTGACATAAAATGAGGCTAAATGGCCTCAGTAAAATATTCCTTGGGTCTATCCCACTCGTAAAAAGAAGTAGAAGTTATCCCTCTAGCAAGCTTAGTCACTTTCTTCAGTGCTTCTTGTCAGGATCTATACAAAATCAGGACCATCCGGGGCGCTC
>CP092886.1:68992058-69088591 GCA_030710605.1 Cordylochernes scorpioides
TTGAACAGGGCGAACACCTGCACCCATTTCATCTTGTTCAAATCATGAGGTAACTACAGGTCTGTTTGAGAAATAGATAAACATAAAATCGTACCAGAAGGCTAAAATTCTTGACATTTTTTTCTCTCGATGAGTAGCAGAAGAAGAAAAACAATTCGAGGAGAAGCGCTTCTTTAAAGCAGCTTTTCTCCCCCACTTGTGTTTCTTCTTCTATGGCGAGATAATAGAGAGATTACCGTTGTATCAATGAATAGTCTTTACGGGATTTTTTTTTTTTTTCAAATACATGATTTATCTCATATATAGAGAGATTATCGTTGTATCAATGAATAGTCTTTACGGGATTTTTTTTTTTTTTCACATTTTTTCAAATACATGATTTATCTCTCATATATAGAGAGATTATTGTTGTATCAATGAATAGTCTTTACGGGGATTTTTCACATTTTTTCAAATTTATCTCATATATAGAGAGAATATATATAATATATATAATTTTCAAAAAATATATTTCCACACTGATGAGGCCAGTTCCCATACCTTCTTTCTACATATGATCATATATATTTTAAACTAACATCTCAAAAGCCATTGATTTCATCAACAAAAAAAAAAAGAAATATTAATATGAAATATGATTTTTGGATTTTGAGAAACAAAGGATTTTCATAAAGATAGAGGCTACCTGGCCGGCATTCATAGTTCTTAAAATTAAAGCTACTTCGGCCAGTAAATCTTTTTATTATCTCTTGATTATTTTTATAAAGTTATTATTAAAAGATTAAAAAAGATTTATACTGGCCGAAGTATCTTTAATTTCAAGAAAGAATTTTCAATAGAAAACTCAACAACAATAGCCTTTATTGGGCACACGTGCCATACAGGATTCTCTCTGTAGGACAAAATAAATAAATAACAAATAGCATCATAGTTATATACAAATGTTGGGTATTGACCTCGACCAATTATCGAGTTGGATCCGGTATCTGTGCTAAATATTTTGATTGAGCTGATTTCCAGTATTTATAAAAAGCGAATGCAAAGGGTCTGGATTTTACGACTTTTGCCATTAAAACATAAGGCGAATTGCTATTATAGCCGGTCTCTTGACGAAGAATTTCTCTTTCTTCTTCCATTGCCGTACAGTAGAACATGTAGTGTGGAAATCGAGACTAAATTCACCGTTGCATGGTCTTAGTTTTCAGTAGTGAAACATGATTAATTCTCTGTACTACAAAAAGGCTTCTTACTTGTGCAATGATTCTCTATTCAATAGAAAACTCATGATCCCTCATTATTTATGGAAAGAGAAATGGAAAAAAAAGTGAAATATTTTCAGTTTGAAAAGAAAATGTTAAGACTATTTTGAGGAACAATGGATGACATTTTAGCATACAAAATATATTTATAGATATTTTAATTAAAATCATTTGAATATATAATATAGTAAAATCATATGTGATAATTTCTGATTTCAAGGTCATGATATATTTTGAGAGATATAATATGTAAATTCTTTTTTTTACTCCTCTCTCTCTCTCTCTAGTTGTATTTATATATCAAAATGTAAAGAGCTCTAACTTCAATATACCAAATATAAATACCAATACATGAGAGACAGCTAACAACATTACTAAACACGGCGGTATGTTCTGGTCTCTCTCTGTCAGGCCGAGAAGTCGTCTGACCGAAACTATCATGAAAGACCACTTCTAGGATAGACAGGATTATTTTGTCGGTCTCTCATTGGATACTTTACTGTGACATCCTTTTCCCATATAATATTGTAACAAAGTATTTATTATTTTATTAACAGAGTATCAATTTATATATATTTATATTTTGCTACTCTGTAAACTTCCCTCTTTGCTCACCTTGTATTTTATCAATTATAGTTTGTTCTTGCCTTAAATAAATTGCTGTGTCATCCTGAAGTTTTTTGCCTTTCCTAATTTTCCACGTGGAAATATTTCCTTGTTAGAGAGATATTAGATATCTTTTATATAAACTTCAAAAAATCGTTTGCACTCCTACAAGTGTTAAAGGTGATATATATGGAGATATGTATAGTTTCACACATGTTTGATTATATTTTAATATGCTCTCAAATTTATTTCTTTATTTTTAAGCTCGTTTTCAAGGAAAATCTTATTTAAATTTCTTTTAAGAGTGGGCACATTATATTAGATTTTTTAACCAATATTATATAATTGTTCTATAAAAAGACAGGTGACCTCTCCCGTCAAAATAGACGATAAAACTAAGCGCCATTTAGTGATTGTCTCTGCAAACTAGCGGACTCGGGTTGGTAACAAAGCCACAACACCCGAAGGTCAACAGATGACGCTTAGTTTTAGCGTCTACTTTGACGGGAGAGCTCACCTTTCTTTTTATAGTCAACATCCCCTCCCGGCTAAATTTGCATCTCTGCCAGTATTATTTGACTATATAAGTATGTGTATTTTACTATATATATATATATATATATATTACATATATTAATATTTATAACCATAAGGGAAACACTAGTAAGCATTGACGTTGGAGAGAGCAAGGGGAAAGTGTTCACGTGTTCTACTTTAATTTGAACACATTATATATATCAAAGAGAAGCTATTAATACTTGTGGAAATAATTACAACAATGTTATATGTTTCATGTCTCTATATATAACGTGTGTTGAATATATAGAGAGGGTCATAGAATTAATATAGAGAGGAAATAGAATAATATAAAAAAAATAATTAAAGGATGGTTACCCCCGCAGCGATGTAGCTGCCATAGGCGTTCACGATGTTGAGGGCGTAGTGGTACTTGCGCTCGGTGGTCTTGGCCAGCATCACGACCATGGCGATGAAGTAGAAGAGGGTGATGCAAGCGTGGGAGATGCCCTCCTGCACATCATCTTCGTTATTTCATCATGCCAGAGTTTAGACTCAGCACAATTTGACTACACTAGCCTCGTCTCTCACATGCCAAGCATCCCTGATCTTAGACTCAGCTCTTCTTGTCTGCCTCAGCCTCGTCTCTTCACCATGCTAAGCATCCCTGACCTCAGACTCAGCAGTTCCTGTCTACCTCAGCCTCGTCTCTTCACCATGCCAGGCATTCCTGATCTTAGACTTGGCCAAACCTGCCTACATCATCCACTCTGAGGAAAAAGTAAGGATAGCGCTTGTTGCCTCAAAACAGGGATGAGAGATATACTAATAATAACCAGAATCCTAAGGGATGTTCCTCATACAACATGCTGGTATTTTCAAGATCTTAAGACATACCATTTACTCTTATAGCCACAAATACATGTTTGAGCTGAAGGGCAATACTAGCACAAATAAATTGGAAAAACGCGCTATGAGGATGCCAAATTATATTCTGATGGATTCATAAATATTTTAGGCATAATTTTTTTTAAATACCTGCCAGGCAAAAAACTGTTTTTAATATGCTTCTGTAATTAGAAACCGTGCATGTGTATCAAAGTATGATACCCAACATTGTTTAGAACATGTTCAACTCAGGAGAAAAACATTCTATCAATCATCCCGATTTTTTAAAACATCAACAATGAAGTGGAGTTATTTATTCTAGTGTATTAAACTAAAATAAAACTGCTTATTTTGAGAATTTAAAATGAATTATCTAAAATGAGAATTGGAGAAATGTTAATGTTCAGAGAATTATTTGTAAGAACTTTTGTTCGTGTTTTGTGTTACAGCAACTTTGGTAGACTAGGTCTATTCACCGGAACACATGGCGTACATCAGTGTGTAGCTTACCATCGTTAAGATTCTAGATTGGGTCTTCTACCATCAATTCTGAAATGTCTTAGGAAATATTGTGAAAACACAAATGGAATCTGAAAATTTTTCTATGTGAACACACAATATATATAGCCATTAAAATATTCTAGAAATAAAGAGATTCCATAATTTGTAGTAAACTCTTTTTTAAAATCTATATATAATTATGCATTAGCGCGCCATCTGTTATCAAAATTCGAAACTATTATAGACGTGTATGATTCTTTTTTTTTTATAAACAATTTCTACTGCCCTCCCATTAATTTTTCCATTGCAGTAAGGGCAGTAGAAAATTGTTTATTAAAAAAAAAAAATCATACGCGTCTATAATAGTTTCGAAATCAATATATACGAGTATTATATCTACGAGTATGTATAGATAATAATATAAAAATTAATGCGTTTTAAGGGAGTCAAGGAAACGAACAAGTTCCGTCATTCTCGCCATCTGTTCCTGGGGAGGGAGAAACTAGCTCTTCTATAAATTGGGCTTTGAATCAGGATGAAATTTTATAAATTTGTTCATTCCTAAATTTATATTTTCACTCTTCTTGTGAAGAAATCCAACGATATTCAAATATATGTACATAACTGTTGATCTTAATAAGACGTTTGTATTTGTTAAGAAAGTTCAATGAAAGGTGTTATTTTTCTAAAATACCTCGCAATCCATAAAATTCAACATTAAAATTAAAAAAAGCGGCATATATAGATAGCTTGGATAAAAAATGAACTGGGTTTATTATTATTTCGGTGAACGTTCTGATCGCGTAAATATCAATAAATATCGTTTATTTTTCGATTTATTTTTGAATGGTCGCGCTGTACCGCGATGGGCCATTGAGGCTGTCAGCCCACCTAAAGCCGTCATTTATTGGTTTTCTTCTTATCTATGGTTGAGCATCTCTTATAAATGCGAATATAACTTGATGAAAAATATTGAATTAAGTAGATCGAATATGGCAATTAGTTACAAATTGTTATACAAATAATATTTATTTATACACATTATAAATAACGATCTTAATACTATTTTTTGGATATTTGAACGAAGAGAGAGTTGCGTAAAACCTTTAAAATATTAAATATCAGAAACTGAGGAAAGCAAAGAAACTAACAAAACTAAAGTATTTGTTGGAGGTTACAACAATGTTATCAGATGGCCTTTACCGGTCGTAAGAGGAAACGTGAGCGGTTGGAGACCAGGGTCAACATCTAGCTGGGGCCGCTAGGTGGCCTCCCGCCGTCACTCCTCCGTTAGTCGGTCACTAGTATGGCGTCCCTCTGGTCTGTTGTGAATACAACTCCGGCCACTAGTATGGCGTCCCTCTGGTCTGTTGTGAATACAACCCCGGCCACTAGTATGGCGTCCCTCTGGTCTGTTGTGAATACAACTCCGGCCGCTAGTATGGCGTCCCTCTGGTCTGTTGTGAATACAACTCCGGCCACTAGTATGGCGTCCCTCTGGTCTGTTGTGAATACAACTCCGGCCACTAGTATGGCGTCCCTCTGGTCTGTTGTGAATACAACTCCGGCCACTAGTATGGCGTCCCTCTGGTCTGTTGTGAATACAACTCCGGCCACTAGTATGGGATCGTACTGGTCTGTTGTGAATACAACTCCGGCCACTAGTATGGGATCGTACTGGTCTGTTGTGAATACAACTCCGGCCACTAGTATGGCGTCCCTCTGGTCTGTTGTGAATACAACTCCGGCCACTAGTATGGCGTCCCTCTGGTCTGTTGTGAATACAACTCCGGCCACTAGTATGGCGTCCCTCTGGTCTGTTGTGGAATACAACTCCGGCCGCTAGTATGGCGTCCCTCTGGTCTGTTGTGAATACAACTCCGGCCACTAGTATGGCGTCCCTCTGGTCTGTTGTGAATACAACTCCGGCCACTAGTATGGCGTCCCTCTGGTCTGTTGTGAATACAACTCCGGCCACTAGTATGGCGTCCCTCTGGTCTGTTGTGAATACAACTCCGGCCACTAGTATGGCGTCCCTCTGGTCTGTTGTGAATACAACTCCGGCCACTAGTATGGCGTCCCTCTGGTCTGTTGTGAATACAACTCCGGCCACTAGTATGGCGTCCCTCTAATCTGTTGTGAATACAACTCCGGCCACTAGTATGGCGTCCCTCTGGTCTGTTGTGAATACAACTCCGGCCACTAGTATGGCGTCCCTCTGGTCTGTTGTGAATACAACTCCGGCCACTAGTATGGCGTCCCTCTGGTCTGTTGTGAATACTACTCCGGCCACTAGTATGGCGTCCCTCTGGTCTGTTGTGAATACAACTCCTTTTGATAAATACAAATTCTATTCTATAGTAGATTCCATTCCAGACCATCGCGGGCACCTAGAAGTCGGACATGTTGCGTTGCTAGCTTATTTAGCGAATGTACAAGATTTTAGGATTCTACGTGGTCGGGAAGTATATTTAAAAAATTCTCATAAAATTTGAAAATAAACATATAAATAAAAATTAATTTATTGCTGACTACCCAAAGCACCCAAAAGCCTGATATTTTGTCATCTGGTAATGTCATCAGGTTTGAACAAGTGCGCCAAATTCCAGGTTTCTAGGTGTCCTGTGAGCATATCTATCACCATATTTAAAAGGTAAATTGAACTTAGGCGATTCCTGGCCACCCAGAATCTGAAATCACTACTTACAATGCTATTTTTATTGAGCGAGTCTACAAAATTTTAGACTTCTTTGTAGTCTGGAAGCACATTAAAGCTAAACCCAAAAATTTGATAATAAATATTGAAATTAAAATTATTTAATTTTCGATCACCCAGAGAAGTCTGATATTTTTCTACTTGCTGATGGAGAGAAAATAGAAAAGAATCGTTAAAAAAATACACCCTACGGTAAAAAAGAATAGAAGTGAGAAGTAGATGTGATAGCACGGGACCTTGACCGTACCGTAACCTTGCCGTCTAACCCGAAAAGGTTTAAAATGTCTCTCAGTCAAGCCCGGATTAGCCCCGAAATAAAGTGCTAGCCTTATCTGTAGGCTAAGTTAGGCTAATGGCGATCCAATATGGCATTATCTACCCAGGTTAACGTTTTGCCATTAGAAGTAAGGGTTTGTCTAACAGTTATATTCTGGGTAACTTTAAACTTCACCATTGGTAGTACGGGTTTGTCTAACAGTTATATTCTGGGTAACTTTCAACTTCACCATTGGTAGTACGGGTTTGTCTAACAGTTATATTCTGGGTAACTTTCAACTTCACCATTGGTAGTACGGGTTTGTCTAACAGTTATATTCTGGGTAACTTTCAACTTCACCATTGGTAGTACGGGTTTGTCTAACAGTTATATTCTGGGTAACTTTCAACTTCACCATTGGTAGTACGGGTTTGTCTAACAGTTATATTCTGGGTAACTTTCAACTTCACCATTGGTAGTACGGGTTTGTCTAACAGTTTATTCTGGGTAACTTTCAACTTCACCATTGGTAGTACGGGTTTGTCTAACAGTTATATTCTGGGTAACTTTCAACTTCACCATTGGTAGTACGGGTTTGTCTAACAGTTATATTCTGGGTAACTTTCAACTTCACCATTGGTAGTACGGGTTTGTCTAACAGTTATATTCTGGGTAACTTTCAACTTCACCATTGGTAGTACGGGTTTGTCTAACAGTTATATTCTGGGTAACTTTCAACTTCACCATTGGTAGTACGGGTTTGTCTAACACAGTGATTCTCAACCAATGTGCCGCGGTAATTTTGTGTGCCACGAAATTCTAAAAATGTGCCGCCGAATTTTAGTCATATGATTATGTTCACGTTTATATTGGTTTTTCTTTTTTCTTTTTCATTTTTTTACTTTTTAAAATAACGAAATTAGCAAATTGAATGTTAGAGATGTATATTACTTATATTTTGCATAGAAATATTGATACATAATTTGAATTTTCTTGCATTCAAGTTAGCAAAAGTGTGCCGCGAAATTCTAAAATTGTGCCGCCAAATTTTCAAATCTTTAAAATAATGCCGCAACAAAAAAAAGGTTGAGAATCACTGGTCTAACAGTTATATTCTGGGTAACTTTAAACTTCACCATTGGTAGTACGGGTTTGTCTAACAGTTGTATTCTGGGTAACTTTAAACTTCACCATTGGTAGTACGGGTTTGTCTAACAGTTAGATTCTGGTTAACTTTCAACTTCACCATTGGTAGTACGGGTTTGTCTAACAGTTGTATTCTGGGTAACTTTAAACTTCACCATTGGTAGTACGGGTTTGTCTAAATGTTAGATTTTGGTTAACTTTTGAACTTCACCAGCGATTGTGCGGGTTTTTTCTTACGATCAGATTCTAGTTCAAACCTCAGCGTAGGTTGTACGGGTTCATCTTTCAGTCAGATTCTAGTTAAACACAAATCTGCTTTTAGTAGGAGTTCGTTTTGCAATCAGATTCTAGTTAACTTCAACCTCCGCCATTGGCATAGGTTCATACCCAACATCACCATTGAACTCCTCTAGATTTAAAAAAAAATTGAGGCATCAGTAATTTCGAATCCAGTGTATTTACGTTCTGTCAACACTACACGTGTTATACACGGTCTACCTCATTGCGCCGAATTTCTTAATTCTTTCTTCTCGTGATTTTAAGTAACGTTTATATTCATATCTATTATGCTGAACAACGTAATAATTCACGCACAAATATATTTATCCATAGAATTTAAACCACAGCATTTCAACCAGGTGGTTAAAAAAATTTGCTTATGTGACAGGGATCTTAAAGGTGACCCAAGGTCCGCTAGGCCGCCGCGAACCATAGATAATGACGCCAAGCTCTGGAGGAAAATCCGACAATCAGCACTTTGGAGACTTATCAGACGAGCTGGATACATCATCACAAACCACAGAGGTTCGTCACCTTCACGAACTAGACAAGGCCAACAGAAGCTGTCGATTTTTACCTCACGAATTAACACCAGTTCAAGCAAACCGCTTGAGTCGATGCTGTGCGCCTGATGGGATTTTGAAAGAATAATACACTACTAATTCATTTCAAAAGGTCGAAGTATCAACGTCAATTTGTATTCTGAACATAGGGAGCGGTAATATACTATTTTAAATATAAAAACCTAGCTATATATCACTCTCGTGCCCCAGTTAATAGGATTCTATCCATCACATGTTTATATGTATATAAATCTTACACCATATATAAAACCAAGTAACATATATAACCTTGTATCATACAACTTTGTAGATAGTTTGGGAAAGGCGTGGCGTGTAGAGTTAGTTCGCATAAAGCGAATGGTGCATGCGGGAAAAATAAATGTTGATACTCTTTTAAAGCAGAAGTATCCCGGATTTTGTGAATAGAAAACGAGCTCTTCTACAACAGGATAACTCCATACCACATTCAGCTCGAACGACGCAAGAAAAGCTATCAAAGGAAGCAATAGGAAGCAATCAAACTGTTGCCACAACCAGCATATAGTCTGAACTGGTCACCGTCGGATTATTACTTGTTCCGGTCAATGTCCAACTTTCTTCGCGAGAGGCTCTTCAATGACCAGAATGAGTTGGAAGCTGGGGGGAACGAGTTCTTCGCTCGAAGGACCAGAGATGGTAGAGTTTCAGGATCAAAGAACTGGTAGAAAGATGGCTTAAGACTGTATAACAACACACAATGATCTATACTCTGAATGATAGGTATATTTCGTTACGAAGTTTTGCATCATGGAATAAAGAGACAAAAATATTGGAAAACCTTCGGTTCACTCTCTGTGAGAACTAAAATTGATATTAGCCCTAATCAGATTGTAACACGCTCTGTTATCTTTTTTTTTTTCGTATCAATCTTTTGTACTTGGTTCGTGAGTGTCAGATGAAATAAATTTTAAATATGGATTGGAACGATTAAAAATAAATAGATTTATAAAGAGAAGACCGAAACTAGAGAGTGATACAAATGTAGTCTAGCTCGACAGTTGATACCCCTAGAGGGATAAATATTTGTGCCTCGTGGTAGAAATGTTTCACTCGGTATGCAGTTATGGAGAAGTGAAATTTCGTAACAGGAAACTGATCAAAGATCGCGTCCGTAAATAGTTTGTTTAAAGTCGGTGTGGGATATTGGATGACCTGGAGCCGTGTGATCGTCGGAATATTAATTTGGTCGCGCAGCAAATCTCAAAATATGTAAGCTGACAGTGTATTGATGTCGACTCTAGCGTAGTTTTGGAAAGATGTATTAGCATTCTGAGATATCAATAAAACCAGAGAGTCAAGGCTCGTTTGTAATTTCTAACCTTATTCTACAAACACATGCTAAAACAAAGCGCTATCTATTGACCGTCGCCGCATGCTAGCGGATTCAAATCGGAGACAAAGCCCCGACACGAGCTTTAGAAAATTTAGACCGTCCATAAGGATGGCCTTCTTCAATTCAAGGTGAGCTTTGATTTCGTGAGATCTGCGAGTTATTCATGAAATCTTCAGAATTTTCCAAAAAGGTGTTTAACTGGAAAAGTGGCTTGAGCAATTCTAAAGCGAGAATATAGATGGTAAATTTGCCTGGAGGATATTGATCTACAAAAAGGAAGGCTATCCCTACCGTCGAAATAGACGCCAAAACTAAGCACCTTCTTTAAACGGAATTGGTAGCCTTCCTTTTTTTTAGAGGTCATTATTTTCCGGCAAAATTTCCATCTATATCATATTGTCACCTTATTTTGGAATCATTTTTGCCGACGACTATATACTAAAGAGGAGACCTTCATTTGGCTAGCGTTGGTGATTGAGCTGGATCCAGAGGGCAAATTCCCATTTATGTCCGACCTCATTAATTATAATGAGACTCTTTCCTAATTATCACACTAATTTGGGCATCATAAACCTTCGCTGACATTGTTCCTTCTGGAATTGTCGAGGAATTTTCTCTTGACATCAGGGAAAGCAATTATATTGATTGCACATCTGATGAACATAGATTTCTTTAACATCAATTCACACACTACCTCACAACGTACAGTTTGAAATTTACCTAACTTTCACGATTTTGTGCCAGCAAATCTCATTTTATTTACTCTCACCATAACAAATGCTAAGAATCCTCGGTTCTGACTACATTCAACTAAATAGATACTAGTAAGGCGTCTACGGGGCTAGTATATATCAACGTCCAGGACATAATGTCTTCAGAATGGTTCCTAATTGGTATTGAGAATAATTCAACGCTAACGTGCAAAGAATGGCTGGGACACAATCATCCTTAATTCCAATTTGTTGAGTAATACAGACAGGCCTCTCTCTGGATCTCGTCTCGAGAACATCAGTAAGAAGAAAATAACATCTTGTATCTCTAATAAACGAGATGTCTACATGTAAAACATCTTGTATGTTGGGACACACAGTAAACATCTTGAGAATTCAGTTAGTAAGTTATAGAGTATAAATAAGCAATTGGAAGGAGGAACTATATACACATCCGACCTCACGCGAGAGGAGAGTGCCTATAGTTAAAACCTTTTTTTTTTTTTAAGTGAGCTTTAAATATTTTATATCGCATATATTTGTAAATATAAGCTGTCATTGTTCTATACTTTGAATAAAGTTTTTCTTGAAGAGCAGAAAATATTCGATCGAAATCTTGAAAACCAAAATTAAAAGTTACTTTCTACCTGAATTTCAATCTTCCCTTTTCAAATAAGTTCTGGGTAACTTTTGCTTACATATATTAATATATAATTAATATATATATTATTAAATATTAGTATTTAATACATTTTTTATTCGTTAAATTATCTTAGAAACTATAAAATATATTCGTTAAATAAGATATTAGATCCATCCTTATAAATTAGTATACATGAAAACATCAGTATTACAATAGAATAAATTAACAATAAGTTTCTTTTTATATAAAAAAAAACTATTTTTCGAGTAAATATGAGGTGTGGAAAATGGATCATTTACAAAAGAAATATTGGCGTGCAGACGCCAAGTACGTCGTGAGTTTCTTCAAATACTTTAACAATTTTATCTAATAGAATGTGACAATCTACAAATCCTCGGCATCGGAGCCTATTGGCCGCCGATTGTTGCGAAGGCTAATTATAAAAGAATGCTTCCCGGTCAGGGTCCAAGGTCAGGGGGGTGGGACGCGGTGTTGACAGCCAGGAAGACACCCATCTAGCAAGACAATTGCCGACCTCAGGAAGGGGCGGGCGATTTCCAGATGGATATTTCCCCTTGGTGGCATTGGCTCTAATTTTTATTCTCTTTCTCTCTAGCTCTCCCATTCTATCATTTTAAAAGAAACATTCACAAACATTTCCTTTTTTTTTTTAATTTGAAAATTGACAATGTTTATTCTAGAACTTCCATCTAGATAACTTGCATCTTATGATATAAATAAAGAGATAAGCGTTATAAATTTAACCAATAAATATTGAATATTTTAGCCCGTAAATATAGGCCAAGTTGCCTGGCTATCCTTGCAGCCCTCTTTATGTCAGACATCAATCCAGAAGAGGACATCCATACGAGCAAGGCACCTTTGTTGGCCAGTATTGTGATCAGGGTGCACGGACCGATCTGATCTGCTCCATGGAGAAGACACCGCCATCACCCGGGAGCCTAAATTATCATCACAGTTATCTTTTATAAATAAAAATAACAATTATTTTTTCATTTCAGCCATCGTATTTATTCTAACAAGATTTAATGTCAATATATTTGAACAATATCTTTTATACAATTTCACGTATGTGAGAATATTCTTTAAATATAAAACAATAACATCTGTCTCTCTTCTCTATATACGTCTGTATGAAATAAAACCATTAAACCTGAATTTTTCATTTCAAATCAAACAAACGTCTACTGTACTACAGAATGTGAAGGACTACACTATTTCTGATGTTATTCTGTATATTTATTCTGCCGGGTGTAACAGTGAGATAAGGGGAAAGGGCATATTTCATGTTTTACTTGTATTTTCAGCCTATCCTAGATGAAGATAAGAAAAGCGGAGCCATATCATGAAATTCTGTATACGTTATAATTTCCCGTTAAAGAGCAGAAATTCGCTCGAAAGCTTTCAAAAAATCTGAAATAAAAGAAACTTTTTAATGAATTCTCTTTTCTCTTTTCAAATAATTCTTGGATAACTATTGATCACAAAAATGCCCTTGATGCTTACCAACTAGAACGCTACAAGTTGTAAATCCGTAAGAAATCCCTACAATACGTTATAATGTTTAAAATAATAGAAATATATATTAGATGGGGCGCTTATATCATGTATTTAATTGATGCCCACAGAAGGTCTATTATTTATGATTTATATTATTTATATATATTTATGATCGATGTAATGTTTTAACATATTCCTATACTGTCCTCAAAGCTTATGTCCACAGTTTCATTAAATAACCTTCACCAAGAATTCTTCTTTAGTGCCGGCTATATAGTTATACTAGACGAATGACCCGGGCAACGCCCGGGTTTACCCGATTAAATGTTTTATTCAAACACTATTCGTTACAATTATAAATTGGCGCCGTGGATGTCACTCTTGTGAAACGTCCCGCTCCAAACTTTACATGTACATTAGGTCAGCTGATATTACCTCCCATCTTCACCGCTAGAGGCGCTGCTCGCGAGCTAAGTAGAATAATTTGAATATATAGTTTTAATAATTGATTTATATATTTTTTAAAATAGCCTATCGTCTTCCCCGTATTTTTTTTACCTATGTATGATAATTTTGGTTTGAATTAGTGAACTACTGCGAATTTGTATACCGGACATATAAACAAACATACAAACATTCATTTTTATATATATAGATATAACACTAGAGAGTGGTATTTGTGGTAGATTAAACTGGCAAAACTGATGGCAGGGTTCATGACTGATGAGTCAGGCCCTCTCAATATTTCATCATTGCCTTTATGACAGGAGGGAATTATTTATTTAATAAATGATAATATGTATAAAAATTAAACAAATTTGCATAAATATTTTCTAATTTTAAATAAAGATATTGATATAAAATTTGTAAAAAAAAAAATTATATCCTTTCGCAGTAAGTTTAAGAAAATCGAATTTTCCCAGAACAGTTCCATCATATTTAACCATCTTGTATACACTCCAATAGATCGCTCCCTCCCACGTTCACCCTTTAACATCGATTTATGCCTGTTGAGAAAATCTCGAAAGCTCTCAGTTCAAGTTAATAACTGATAAATTTCTGCGAAAGGAAGTAATAATGGACTAGGAGAGTTACCGCTTGCAGCCAGGGGATGTTGGGCAGGAGCTCCTTCACCGAGAAGAGGTAGATGAGGGAGAGGATCATGGTGATGATGAAGGTCACGGCGGTCACCAGCAGGAAGAAGTCGGCGTAGGAGTAGTAGGCCGGGGAGCCGCAGGCCATGCACACGATCCCCAGGATCTATACACACCGCTGGCTTTTAATCTTCTGCTAGCAATTCTCTTCACACAACCATATTTCACAAAGTTCTTTTGAGAAACAATGGCTCCGTTTTTTATAAAATACCAGAGTAAGGGCATTTGGCTTAGCTATGTCTGAGAAGCAATGGCTCTGTTTGTTATATGACACCTGAGTAAAAAGTCATTTGGCTTAGCTATGTCACATATTTATAAATGGTTGCTATGCTTTCGGTTTCAAGCATGATTTCAAACGACATCAAAACATTGGATATCGACATTTTTCGAAAAGAAAAATGTTTCTTTAAAGTCTATACTGCACTGCTTATAGTTATTATTATTTTTTTAATATTCAATTCTATAGATAAATATTTGGGGTAAAAAGCCATATATATCTTGGCTATTTTCGTGAAAAAAAATAGCACAGTGAATAAAGAACATTGGAATGTAAATATAGGAATAAAATAAGAGTTATAACTTTTCTCGATAGTGAATTCCAAAGAAAGATCCAAAGAATAAATCCTAGAGAGGGGTCATTTTAACGAGCGCTTGTTCCCAGAGGCGGCCGACAAAGGGCGCTTGTAAACGAGCCATGTTGCAGCAGCAACAAGTTCCGCTTAGATACCGCAGCTAATTAAATACCGTAGCCTTGTGGGCTTCAACATCAGCTTTAACATTATATGAAAACTATAGTTAGATGAAGAATGTTAACTGAACATCTTCACACACAAAATCGAAGAATATAAAAATACTGGCGGAATGACCCGGCTTTGAACGAGTTCTTGTCTAATCAATGTTAGCCCAATGAATATTGTTTCCACTTATGCTAATGGTTATAGTAGTAGTATTCAATCTATTTCACAAAACCCCATATAAAATACAAACATTTTTGCTACATGTTTTAATTTGCAATTACAGTATTAATTATAGTAGTAGTAGTATAAAACACAATAGCAAAATTATATGAAATCCTTAATACAGAGAGCATTATATTATCGCTTTATAACTCCGAAATAAATTAGTTTGTTTATTGAACTGATTTGAATATATATAGCCTATATGTTAATAAATATCTTTAATTTCCTTTGGTGAAATTTCTTAATGATTTATTCAGTAGATTTGACGGAGTAGTAAACATCGATATATAACATTTCACGTATATATATATAGGGATAGATATATTGTAAGGTGTAGCGCGCAAGTCTCTTATGGAATGTAATAAACCCCCCATACACAGGAGGAATAAGCCACGGGTTATACGTTTGCGCGATGTAATTTCAGAATGTGAATAAAAATACAAATGGCGCTTTTCAATGGAAATGTAAGTGACGCTTTGCTGCATCCTTACTACTATACGGGATGTCGGGGAAAACCTTTGTGCCGTCAACAATAAAATCAAGAGAATCGGAGTGCGTTTTTATCTACAGAATAAAATAGTATTTACGACGTGTTATCACGTGGGAAACTATAAAACGTAAGCATCCATGTCAGCTACTTGTCTACTTATTTTATAATTATAAACGATATCCCTGGCTGGACAAGAGGAGAGATGTTTAGTGAAGCAGGTGAGTTGACCAATTTGTAAATACAGTCATTGTTCGGTTCGTGCAAATAAAAATATTATTGCAGATCTTTATGATGGAACCCATAAAGTGTATATTCGAGTATCAAGTGATTTTTAAAATCTTATTTGCATTATTCAAGTTGTTGTATAATTATTAATTTATATAATTATAATATATAAATAGAAAATGTATATATATATTGAATATCTTTAATTTTATTCACTAGGCTTATATATATTCTTTAGATATTCGTAATTTATAAAAGTTTGTAATCCTATATAAAAATGTTTCCCCTTTAGCTAGTAAACCCATTTCAAAATTTTATATTTTTCGTGTCATCTATGCAGATTCTATTTTGTTTCCTCTATACCACGTACTTCTTTTGAGAAAGCAACTGCAACCCCCGTCCCTAAATTATACTATTCATCATACATATAGCATTTACAAATGTTTATTTCTTTGATAGACTTTGGACGCCAAAAACATGGCTCAGGAAACAAAGTAGACTTAAGGTTTCTTTAACCCTGTAACGCCCTATATTTTGACTTATTACTTTTATATCCTATTTGTTATTATTCTTCTTCTTTCTTATTTCCACCCAACAATCATATTAGGCTATCAAACTTGCTAAGCTTGAGACTTTTGATGATGTGCGTGAAGTAGAATGCGTCTGACTTTGTCATTAAGACTGGGAGCACTACTCAGTGGCAAACCGACTTAGCTTCAACAGAAATGGCCGCCTCTGACATGAGGAACAGACGCCATGTGCAGCCGCTCCTAACATGGAGTACAAACGCTGTATCCTGTATCCCTGGATCAGGAGACCTTACAGGGTATTATCAGCCGGGCCAGCTGAGCCCAGGTTCTTTAGCGAGCTTGTTACTGCTCCCCTTTCTCCTTTTTCATCCGGGTTTGAGACCGGCAAAGGCAGAGTTCACTTACTATTGAATATGTTGAGTTGAAAATTTTCAAAGAGTGGTGGGTCTATACTAATATTTCCCATGTTTGATTTAAAAACTCGTACTTTATTGAGATAAGTATTTTCCTACAGAGAGAGATTGCATTAAAAGATTTCCGAAAATCTACGAAGGCTTCGTAAATTGGTTTAGGCATATTCTACATTATAGTTTTTAAAAAGAGGTTTATATAAGATTTGTGTCGTATTCATACACCTCCTTTAGACCAAACTGTTCATCAGATAGATCGATCTCATTCTGGTTTCACAATTTTGGATCATATTTATAAATGATTGGCTCTACTGTGATTCGCTTCTGTAGTTGCCGAAAGGTTTTAGATATATTTTTGTAAATTGTCAGAGTTCTTCCATTTCCCCGTATATCAAGGATGTTTTCAAATTTGAGGCAATGATTGCAGTCCGTAATGGTATGACGTGGTGGCCTTGAGATGTTCATTAAGGAGAGGATCAGGTCTCTTCCAGCAGCTTTGTTATTTTTAGTGATGCTGTATTATGGCTCTAGAAACAACTGCTTGAACCATAGTGTTTTATTTGGGAACATGGAGGTTCAGCCATCCACTTTTCAATTTTATTTTGTAAATTTTATTTGAATTAATTTTTCCATTTTTATGAGGTAATTAATTGGTAGCAACATATCGTCATTTTAATTCAATAATAGCCATGATTTTTCCTACAAATATTTATTTTAGACAATAATACTAATCATATCAGTAAGGCGTTTCTCTTATTAAAATAAGCTGGCTCTTTCGAACACAAACGATCTTCGACTAGCTTTATAACGCTGAAAAATGTCTCTTTCTAAACATAGTAAAGCCAATCGCGTAGAGTGCTCGAAAACTTTCTCATTTTTAATAAAAGAAACGCCTTGCTAGTGTAGGTGACAATATATTGTATAAATATTCTCTAGCAATTCATTATTATTTAAAACTTTTAGGATGCTTTTTAATATAATTATAAATTTGTTTTGTGTTGTGTTCCATGAATATTTTATATAGAAAATATTATATTTTACCATTTTAAAATAGGGTAGATATATTTAAAGTTTAAAGATTTCCTCGTACACACACACACTTTTGGGGCTTTAATCCATTCGCTCTATCCAAAAGCATGATTAATGACGAAATATCTTTTGTGTAACTTATTTATTGCATTTATAATAATGTCATTTTTATTGTTTTGTTTATATTTTATGTCACATATGGTAGAAGGGCGGCTACAGCCCGAAAGCTCGCGCATTTCAAAATAAAAGAAACTCAATGCGAAAGGTTGTATTTTTATTTATATAATTTGTAGCGCATATTTAATTCGTTTACTTCAATATATCCGTATGGTTTAGTAAGATATCATTAAGAGGTGAAAAGATTCGAAAATTTTGTAGAGGTGCCGTTTAGCGCTTGTGCTATTAAAAAAATGCATCGGGGTCACACAGTTCAGCCCGAGTAAATGTTTGCCCAACCAATACGGTTTCAACAAAAATGTATCGGTAGTAGTATTAGAGAAGAAAGGAAAACATCAATATAATGTTTACTACCATTTCTGATCCCAGCATTTATAAAGTAGCCAGTTATCGGACTAATTTAGATATTTTATTGTAGAAACTATAGTTCTAACTCCTTCAAGACTAGCTCTAAATCTTATTAAAGGTCCATCCGGAGGTGTCAAAGTATTGTGGAAACGTGTGATTAACAAATGGGTTAGGCCAATTAGCTTGTAATCGGGTTGATTTGCATGTTACAGTGTTGAATATATCATAGTTAATAGACGAACTCTATATAGTGTCAAAGTTTCATCTAGATATGTTGAATGAAGTGGAAACATATACAATATAAACGGAATATGCAGATTCGTTTGTTTTCGTAATAATTTGCATACTCCGAGGTCGAAATTATGACAGAATCCACATGAACTCATCTCTATGTTGTACCAAAATTTCATTCAAAAAGGTCAAATATAGTGGAAATGTGTATGCGGAAAAAAAACATACAAACACTTCTTTATTTATATAAATTTGTCATATTATTTAATATAGGGAAATATTAATGTGGTGATTTTTGATTGAATCTAGAATAATTTCTGGGGCTGATGGTACATACGGCTGCATAGAATTCGTGGTAAAAAGTATATTAACACTACTTACTTACTTACTGGAATTAAATGGTACGAAACTCTATGGAAAGATGATTCTATAATTGTATGAATTCCACATATATACGTAGTATAACCTCTTTGAGAGGATACTCGCGCTAGAGGACACCACTCTACAAAGGACAGTTTTCATTTGCAAAATTGCCATTTTTTCTATTTAGTAAGAGTACACCTCCGGTACCACTCCGGTAAGAGGACACCTCTACCTAAAATATACTTTGTCTCTGCAATTAGGTGTTATTTACAGGGAGGTTCTACTATATTTCAGAGATTCATGCACAGCTCTTTCGCTTTAAGGACAAAGCAACAAATACAAAAGCCTGTAAGGCAACATAATATAGAAGTAAACAATAGCACACTCTGTATATAGCGCAAAATATATGTGAAATTCCTACAAATAGAGAAGAATCTTTCCGTATTTGCGTTAAACATCATCACTAAGATTAAACCTTAAAGTGCGGACTATATAACCAGAATCAACCCACAATAGTTGTAGCGATCTGGTGGATTGAATTGGAGAAATCGCTGGGAAGGTTCACTACTGATGAGCCAAGCCTTCCCAATTCTATTTTTCAAATTAATTTTAATAATTGTAAGAATTCGTTCATTATTATTGAAAAATCAATAGTGTTTAATGGTTCCATCGTCTTCATACAGATTACACTATTGTTTAGTCAGAGTTTCATTTAACAACTGTGCGTGCTACGGTGTTGGAAGTTACTCCGACCTGACGTTCTCTACATAGTGTCAAAGCGGGAGGTTCACCGACAGTAATCAAGACCTTCCCCATTTTTTTCATTGCAGTAAAGATAGTGATGTTTTATTAGTAAGAAATAAAATTCGGGATAAAAATAGTTTAATATTATCATATAAAATCATTTTCCTTCACAATATATTTTTAATAAAATATATATGTTAAACCTTAAAGTGCAAGTTATTGTCTAGTTAAAAAAAGGGAGTGGGTGGGAATTTGGAAAATTAAAATACCGAAACATATTATATAAAGTTAAAAGTTTGAATTTCCTCGATGTGAATTATCATATTACTAAACGGTTCTATATAGATTTGTATAATCGAACTTATAAGCAGTTTGGAATGATTCTCTATGCGACCTACATTCTAGTGTAAATATTTACATGCCTAACATTCTTTACGCGCCATAATCTATTGTGAAAATGCTAATTACTAAAACGTCTATTGTTAGCCATTGTGCTCCATGGAAATCGGTATTCAGGCCAAAGTTATTTTTAAAATGGTCAAAAGTCTGAAACTTGCTTTCTAACAGGAAAAAACTTAGCGAGCGTGGTAATGAAGTGAAATTTATATTTTTAGCGCACTGTTACAAGTATCAACTCTCTTTCAACTTTTTCTTTTTCTGCCTCCTGGCAGATGTTTCAACTAAATTTGGATGCGTCATTTGCACAGGTGCGCGAAGGACGCTTATCATATTAAGAAATAAGCACGCTTAGTACCTCATTTAAATCCGTGTGGGATTTTATAAATTCATCTTCTTTAAGTATAAATACCTAGTATTATTTTCCCGCTTTTTTCATTGATTCATTATTGTCTGATACCAATCACGCCTTTTCTTTGGCATTACAATAGGGACTTCATCCCCGAGTCATTATAAATTGTGTTCTTAGTTTTAATTTATTTCTCAATTGAGAGAGTACATTACAGTAAAACATGGCGCAGTTACTGGAGGTATTATAGCACAGGTCGTTGCGACCAACAACAAACGCAGTTTATTAAGACATCTCGTCTTATCCTGTAGTCTGAAAGAGAGAAAAAAACCAAAATAAAATTGATAAGTATATATCAAGAAATAAAAATGTAACCAGTTATTTATAGCCTGTGGTGAGACAACCACTGAGTTGCTTCTAGTCAACTTCTATTTTAATTTTATCTGGATTTTCAATTATTCTACTTAACTGTAGAAATGGTATTACAAGAAGACAAAGCTCTCACCGTAATAAAATTAAATTACTACTATACCCTTCGCTATAGAATAATCTCATCAGACGATGAATGAGAGAAGAGTTTGTATAACTTTGAGTTGTCAAGATAATAAGCATATGAGAATGCCAATTTTTGTCTTTTTCCCCGTAGCCGGGGACAATGAAGGCTATTGCTAAACAGAGGTCATTTACACATTGTTCCAGTCCAATGCAACAAGTATATATATATATATAAGATGTAACAAAAAATTACAACTTCTTAATAGACCTACATTTAATCTTCAACCTGGCCAGTTAATAAATATGAAGTTGTTAAAACATGATTTTTACTTAATTGCGAAACGCTATCACAATAATACCAAGTGCTCACACACACAAAATCCTTTATTAAGACCTTAGTCTTATAATATAGAGAACCATAGTATTATAAAACAGTAAAAAAGGGGTAAATACACTTATTCCATCTTACATTAGTGTATTTGATTCTTTTAAAACAATTACGACCTTCAGATGTTTCGATAGGAAGAGAGAGCTCAAATAATAATAGAGAAAATATTGGGGTAAAATGTAGTATAAATAAATAAATTTATATATACACCCAAATATATATAATATAATTTAAAGAAGAGAAAATATATCTAATAATAAAAAAGAGTAATATTATACAAAGCAATAAAGCGCCATCTATATATAAAACGAATAAAGACATTAAAACGCGAATGTTTCTTTTCACAAATAATTCAAACTTCTACTATCCTTTACTACTCCCTAAAGGACAGTAGAAGTTTGATTTATTTGTGAAAAGAAAGTAAAATTATGCTAATGCTATGTAGCTTATCAAAATTGTAATTCATAGAAGGGTTGATAAAGTATTGCTTTGATAAAATATTTTTGGAAACAATATCTCTTTGTATCAGGCGTCATTGGTCCAGACATCATATTTCAAATATGGTTTGTGTGATAATCCTTCACTTTATCTGGACAATTAGATGTCTCCCTCCCTCCGAGGGGAATCCCAACTAGGTCGAGCCGGAAGGTCAGCACCCTCCCTGACGTGGCATTATAATACTTCGATAGTCATCCCAACTTACAATTTCATCTATACCGTTCGTAAAGATAGATGCTGCCGGCATTCATATTTCTTGAAAATTAAGATACTTCGGCCAGAGTAAATCTTTTTAATACCTCGACGTTTCGACAAAAATCTTTTGTCCTCGTCAGGAGCAAACAAAAATTAAAACATTTGGAACCTTAGAATAATTTTTAACGCCTTGCCAAATGTTTTAATTTTTGTTTTCACCTGACAAAGAGATGTGCATTGAGTGCCGAGCTCTTATAATATATCGGTATTTTTATGCGCGGATAATTTTCAATCTGTTTTAAGCGTAAAATATTTTGATAGGTTTCTTGTTCAAATATTGATAACTAGACGAATGGCCCGGGCAACGCCCGGGTTTTACCCGAGTGCGAATATATTTTAAAAACGTTGTCTTGGGTGGTCGCTATAGACAGGGTGGTCTGTATAGACAGGTGTATGTATCACACAGCCGATAACAGGGTTGTCTAGAGTGGCCGCTATAGACAAGGTGGTCTGTATAGACAGGTGTATGTATCACACTGCTGATAACAGGGTTGCCTAAAGTGACCGCTATAGACAGGGTGGTCTGTATAGACAGGTGAATGTAACACACTGATGATAACAGGGTTGCCTAAAGTGACCGCTATAGACAGGGTGGTCTGTATAGACAGGTGGATCTATCACACAGCTGATAACAGGGTTGTCTAGAGTGGCCGCTATAGACAGGTGTATGTATCACACAGCTGATAACAGGGTTATCTAGAATGGCCGCTATAAACAGGGTGGTCTGTATAGACAGGTGGATGTATCACAGCTGATAACAGGGTTGTCTAGAGTGGTCGCTATAGACAGGGTGGTCTGTATAGACAGGTGGATGTAACACACTGCTGATTACAGAGTTGCCTAAGGTGACCGCTATGGGCAGGGTGGTCTGTATAGACAGGTGGATGTAACACACTGCTGATAACAGGGTTGTCTAGAGGGGGGCAGGGAGGACACGTGTTCGCCGGCAGCCAATGGGCGCGCATTCTATCCGTGAGCTTCAGACAGAATAAGGCAATTATATATATAGATGGATGTTTTAATTCTCTCTTTTCATTCTTTATTACGTAAATAAATTATAATAAAATAAATAAAGCTTCCATGGCAAAGTTTCTTGTGCAACCTTTTCGGACTTGCTAGTCCTTCAACAGGAGTATCACGTTAATAAATTAATGTAAAATACTATTTTCACATTCAAATTATTATTTGCATATTTTAAATATTAATGATATTGAAAAGGAGAGAAAATATATTACATTCTTTATGTGTTAAAAACACACACACATTTCTCTCCCTTTCAATATCATAAATATTTAAAATATGTAAATAATAAAAATTGTACATAAAAATAGTATTTATCATTAACGTGATACTCCTGTTGAAGGACTGACAAGTCCAAAAGATTGAAAATAAAAAAGTTTTTACAAGAAACTTAGCCCTGGAAGCTTTATTTATTTTATAATATTATAAATCAGAGAAATAAATTATTATTTGAAAAAGAGTCCACACAAAAAAGGCTTGCCTATCTCACCTAAATAATGAAATCATTCTGAAAGGTATTGAAGTGCCATCCAGTTTTTTCTAAATAATGTCGCCACATCTTAGCAATATATAAAGAAAGCATCAATTGAACGGTGTGTGCGTTTTACAAATGATGTGACTCCCATCACTGGCAGAATCACAATTCCAACATGGCTCTATAGTGACGAACGTGTTCTGCCTACTTTATCAGCCACCATTATTTTATAGTATTCCTTCAGTAACGATATGGAAAGGCCATCACCAGCCATTTAAAGCAATATATTCGGAGGGGGGGGAGTGATGCATTAAAAATTACATTAAACCTCCCAATATGTTGTCTTAAATAGTTTATTAATTCTCTACACACTTCCATAAATCGTCTAGTTAGAAAGTTAAACTAGAGGAAAGAGAGAGAAATGTTGCGTTTTCTGTTTTCACCTCATATTTTGCAGATGTCAGATATCCTGAATACGAACAAACGCACTTGAAAAATGCATCATGCCTACTTTAATTTCGGGATATTTAGATCATTAGCTTTGATAGCTTGATTTCCTTAAAAATGGTAAAAATTACCATTTTACTCATTCAAGTATAATGGTGAAACTCTGTTTTAAAATGGGCCAAAAGATTTTCATTCGACCTTGGTACTCCTAAAGGTTTGTGTCGCGGCGGATGATATCGGAAGATGTGTGCGAGCTGCCCACTCTCACTTCGACGGCCCCCAAGTCGTGGGTTTGACCCCTCAACACACTTCACCGCCGGGCTACGAACATATGCCACATCGAGGTCACTCGGCCAAGGCGCACATTGTTCGCTTTCCAAAATTACCTTCCTTCAGCACGAAGGTATTCTGCTGTACACATCTCTGTAGTTTACCATATTACATTGTGTCTACAGATATAGTCATCCATAGAGAGAATGTATAAAAAGAAAGAGGACTATAACTCCCATCTATACATAATTATTTATAATTTAATATTTCGTCGATTATACGCTTCCCTTTATCAAGACAAAGGATTATCTTGCTTGTTGGGGGCGCTCTGCATGTCGAAATATTGAAATAAAACAATTCCGCTTATAAATCTAATATACACCTCTTATTATTGAACATATTGCATTTAGATAAAGCTAAAATAATTTTGAATCGTTAAAACAATTTTCTTAGTTCAGAGAGTTTAAATTATTCCATAAAGTCGTTTGATGTTATTTTTTAAATATTAATTCAATGTCGGTAACGTTTGATATTCATTGCCGTGCCCATATACAGTTTGGTTATTGTACGAGTATATACTCGTATATTGGAGAAACAAACCTCCAGTGGCTTGCAGTTCCCTAGCAAACACTTGTGCAAGGCTATGTAAATATTCCTAATTACCTGGAAATCATCAAAATAATTTATTTGCGGAAATATATAATAATGTTACACTATTTATATATTTTAATAAAGCACATTTGTCGTTTGGGTATATCTAAGATTTTTTAAAAAGAGCTTTTTTAGGAATATATTCGCTCATTTTATTCAATTAGGAAAACCATATGTATTTAAATTTGTTAGAACATAGCAATTTAAAAAAACTTGTATTCATATTTTGTTTAATATTCCATGTGACGTTTAATACCTTTAGAATGTATGTTGTATATGTGTGTGCGCGTGGGACATAAAATTACCTTCCTTGATTCCATTAACATGAAGCCCGTTGCTAAGCAGCTGGCTACCATATCGAGTTGAGCACAAGTTCATTTAGAAAAATTTTCGAATTATTCTTTCTTAATCAGCTTCCGACAGCAGTCCAGGAAGATTGCTCCATCCGGCTGAAGGCGGAGTCAGCATTGTATGCCGCCGACAAGGCCATGAGATCCAATCGGCCTTCTACGTAATTGCTGAATAGTTGTGAATGAACAACTCCGTGGTACATCCGAGCAACGGTTGCGTCGGAGAGAGAATCGTCCTTTTTCCACTTATCCTCCGATTTGTTTGGATCATATTAGCCCTATTACTCTTTCACCGTTTTAAACGGGAGAGGTGCTCCTCTTACACTCTATATACATCCAATCATTTTACATAATTAAATTTCTATCAGAATGCCGAAACGTGGGAACAATTGTAAAAGATTGATGTGATGAATTATTAGAACAATAAATACAACGATCAAATAGGATTTGTGTTCTAATCCTCTCATAAAATATTCCAAATGTAGTTTCTACAGTAAAATCTCTTCGGCGCCAAACACCACAATACCAATGAGATGATGAGTCGCTCCAAACCGAGAGTACGGATGTGTTAACGATCAATTATTTAGCCAAGATTTAATTATCGCCTAATAAAATCAATTACGTTTATCGCAAACATACTAATTAGGAAGCTGACGTTCTCTTCTCAGACAGATGTTATCTCACTTCTCATTTGTAAATAGAATTTATAGCTACATCATTTGGTATAATTTGCTTTTAGTGTTTGTCATCGGCTATAGCTTTCTCTTACCCGAATAGTTGACGACTTCTGTGCGCTCCAGGAGTTACGCATAGTTAGTTCTTTTTCGTTCCCAATTTATTGCTTATTACTTGTATATGTGTGTTTTATTCTCAAGATTTACAATCTTCTCCGGGGCTTTTATATTTTTATATAAAATATGAAATTCAATTGGGAATAATAGCATATTTATCTAGAGTAACTCCCATGTGAAGCAATAAACAAGGCAATTAGACAATATATACATACTAGCCGAATGATAGCGGAATTTTATCAATATGTTATTAT
Organism: Cordylochernes scorpioides; assembly: GCA_030710605.1. NCBI lineage: Eukaryota > Metazoa > Arthropoda > Arachnida > Pseudoscorpiones > Chernetidae > Cordylochernes > Cordylochernes scorpioides. The sequence goes on from CP092886.1 coordinate 69,018,334, forward strand.
CGTATTCATTTCGAGTCCCAAAAAAATGCAAATTAGCATTTTTTAGTTATTAACATATTATTGTATCTCTGAACTATTCAGGTGTACAGACTTCGGGCTAGGTAGCCCACTATCCAATGGTGTGTCTAAACTATTTCAGTGACTCCTTCCATACCCTACTCTATAACCTGGTCAAATTTCATCCAGATAGACCAAACGTATGTGGATTAAACAAACACATCCTTCCATTTTATGTATATAGATTACATAGCAATAAAAAATTAATAAAAAAACAAGAGGGAAACTATCGTTATATGGAACGAGAGGCGATTTGTCTACTGATGTGTTAAAGAGAATTTTTATTGTTTTTGATATTTTTCTTCATTTTTCCTTTTTCCTCTTCGCAAGCATCTTGATCTAAATTGTTACAAAAATAGACGTAGAACTTTTTTTTTCCGAACAGCTCTATTAGAGCGTGCTAGAAAACATAGTAGAGATTTACAGTTAAAAAAAAATCTAAAACAGGCCTTCTAAAGAACAGGTGCTCAAAGTTTGCTAAAACGCCAAAAGAATTTTATAAAAGCCTTATACATATTATATAATCTGAATTTAATTTTCTTAATTTCTCTTTATTTTTATCTAGAATCCCTGCTCCTTTTTGAATGAATTGAGATATTTCTGGTTTATTAAATCCTTTGAAGCTGATATATATTTATATCGAATTTAAAAACTGTATTTAAAAATTAATCGTAAACCTAATTTATCAAGGTATTCTATATTTCTATTAACCCAAAAGCTTTGAGTGTAAAACTTTATATACATATATATGAAGTGGATATGTTCAATTAAATTCTAAATAAGTCAATATGTAAATTTAGCGATGTTAATCTAAGGGTCTTTATCGTTTTCTATGAGATAGGAGAGAAGAGTTCTGTCATACAATATCCAATACAATATAACGATGTCCTTTGAATAAGGTTGTCTCAAGATTTCGTGTTTTCTTAAAACGTTGTTTTTCCTATTACTTGGCGAAAAATATTATTACGGCGAATATACATAAAAATGCATAATACAATTACTTTATACATAACGGCCAATATTATTGGTATTTCAATTTTTTGCAAGTGTTCACGAACTTTTAGGACAATGGTGTATTTTTGTGTTGATTGGTTATTTCCTTCTTTTCATGGTGCACGCGCTATCTGCTGTTGTCACCAATGGCGTCAAAGTCTTGGCAATGAATCGAGTATATCTCTTTGGAAATATAATCACCCAACCAACGTGGTATACGCAATTTATTGCCAAGACTGCGATGTTTTGTGAAACTCGAGCCACTTACAAATGTGCCAGAGCCCCGTTTGGTTACTTGCACTCGCTGGTGGGGTTGGACTTTTGCAAGAATCGGGGGGCCATTGGAGCATTTTTTTTTAACAGAAAAAAGTGTCCAATGCGGGAATCGAACCCGGGTCGTAGTGGTCGAAAACCAAACGGTTTAACCAGCCTTCCACCGACCCCCACACATATATCGTGCTTTAATATAACCATATATATTATGTTAATAGGATTTTTTGTAACTGTAGATGTTTCGGATCTCAAAGCATAAATATTCCATCGCGCGCGGAGGAAATTTCAGAAAATTTATTTTAAAAATTAATCGCATTCTCCGCAATAAGTTCCTTCAATGATATTTAAAATCTGAAAGATTTCGGGTTTAATTACTTTCTACGAACGTTTCTTCTTCTCCCTATTTGCAAACATTTAAAATACCGTTTGTAAAGAAAAGATGTCCAACCGTGACATTGACTTTCGCCTACAAATACAGAAGACCTAGCCCAAACAATGGTAACAAAAGGTGCCTGGCGGTCAAACAATCCGGTGCGTGAGTTTCTGTCGCGATCGTTTGCCATTCGTCCGCGTGCCTCGGCTATCGCGATCTATAGGCAATTAGAATAATTGTATTGACATCTTGTCAACACATGCAAAAGTGCACAGTCTGCACTATTTTAAAAGATAATTATATATATGCACGATATACTATGTACAATGAATATGGCGTCTCTGCCACCGCTGCAGAGTTTGGTGGAGAATCGCCAGCAGATCTCCAGCGACACCACGCATTTCGCGATCTACGAAGAGAATACGTAGATCTATAGAGAAGAATATTATTTAGACAAATGTGTTTATGCTTCCGTTCTTTTATGATACAGATACTTTGTGATTTCCTTCCTTCCAGTACTAGTTGAAAAGGGCACGGATCACGAACTTTAAAATACCGACATTTTCGATATTATCGTGTGAATGTCTGGAAATAAGTGCCCTTAAAAGACATCACACAAATTACTGGGTATAAATGGAGATTCAGTTATCCGTTTTATGTATCACTTTAGTGCCATTTAGAGGGGAGGGCCCTGCGAGCTGATAGCGGCCACCTGAGCTCATCGACCAGTCAGTCCCCCGGTGGTCATCGACCCGGCCTGCTGGCAGGCCACACTGACCCTGAAACGGCCAGTGCAATTACTGAGGTCAGGATACTGCCTGGGGACTTGGCCGTACATTTGCCTCTAATTAACCTCCAAGGCTTCCATAGGAATTCCTATTATTCAATATCCCATTCTTGGTTTACATCTTTGTACATAATTCTGCTCTTTTTTGGCTCTTTTCTAAATAAAATCTTGATCCGTTTCCCAATTTCAAAAGTATTTTTACTTTTTAACAGAATCTTTCACTCTCAAATAAAATTAAGAAGCCAAATTCGATGTTATTTATTAAATTCTTATCATATTCAATATCAACAATCAACCGTCCTCACTGTAAGATCTTACTTTTGTTTTGCTTAAAGATAGCTTCCAAGATGAAACTATTTCTGAATAGCCTGCACCATCATTTGGTATTCAGTTTTCTCAGTCTTCAAAGCCGCACCGTTTACTTCAAGATCGTTAACCCAGAGTAGAGCCTACTATATTTACTCCACCTTGTCTATTTGCCTTGTGTTCAATGTTGAAAGTGTTACAAATTGTCATCAAGGCCTTGAATGAGAAGTAGAACTCCCGACACTATCACTTGGCGTAGTGCGATAATTATAAACTAGTTCAAGTAAGCCTTAATTGTTTCTAGCCATGGGTATTTTTCTAGGTCAACCACTTCTTGAGTACTATTATAAACAGTGTCTCTCCGTAAAGGTCGTGGGTATAATAAAAAAAAACAAAATATATTATTATGTCAAAATATGACACATTTTCAACCCAAGAGAGTAGAGAGAGAAAATGTCGCCAATCGACGAGTACGATAAATGGTAGGTTGACACGTCACTAGGGAGAGCATGGCCTCAATACTGCCCCATTGTCAATTCTTGAAGTCCTAAACAATACTACCATTTGTTTCCTAGCCTGGCGGGAGAGATACAGTCGCAGATATGTTGCAGCATTATATAAGGAAATGTATAGATATTAGAGATTCGTGAAAAAACTGAATATTATAAGATTTACAACAAATTATTAAGAACTCTACGTGAATGAAATCGAAAATAGTTGGCGCAATATTTTCAATACTCTAGCGCCTAACAGGACCTATTATAGTTTGTTTTGATTGGAAAACAAAGTAAAAGAGGAAATAAAATTATTATTATATATATATAATTTAAATCCATGTACAATAAATGTTTATTTTATTAGCTTTAACCTTGAGCTTTCAATGGGAAAAAGTGATTAGAGTAAACCTGGTGTATTGTGGTGGTATTCACTATTGTTTTATAAAATTATATATATAATTGAACTTGTGTGTGTTGTGTATGTGTGTTTCGGAATTTATATTTTCTTATTGCTAAAAGATATTTAACTTTTATATATATTAATTATTGAAATTTCTTAATTTTTAAAAAACGTATTCCATATATAATCACTAAATACTCATTCTAAGAATTCCTCTTGAAATACCGCTATAGAATCCTGTGAATATATACAATAGGTGAATCTAATGTCCTTATTGAGTAAAGTATATCAGACCTCCAGGGATAAGTATTTTTTCAAAACATTTTTATTCTCTAGCTTTCGGACACCATGGCCCTTCTACAGGAGAAAACATTTAGTATAATTATACCATGTTTTCTCCTGTAGATAGGCGTTCGTCTCCGAAAGTTGGAGAATAAAAAATTATTGAATAAATACTTATTCCTGGGGAGGTCTTTACTCAATATTGATACAACAAAAACAAAAAAGCCTTTATTTAGGGTCACTGACCCTATACAGGATTCACCAGAGGTATGCATAAGAACAAAGCAGTGAGACAAAGGGAATAACGTTATATACAGAAGAAAAAGAAAAAAAAAAACAAGAAAGAGAAAGAGGGAAGCAAGAAAAACAACACAAAAAGATTAGCAGTAAGAAAGTGATGAGTGAGTGTCACTTGGCCTTCTTCTGAGATATGAACTTGTGGAAACCATAAAACGCCGTAGTCATATTGTCAATTATTGATGGAAGTGAAGCACAGAGTTGCCCAGTTTTGAGCATAAGGGTTCTTCTTTCAATATTGATACAAAGGATTATTTTATTGAACTAATACCTTTAATGAATTGAGAAATTCTCTCTCCACTATATTTAACTTGGCGCTAAGAAGAGAGTGAAATTTTACGCATAATTACATTTTAATAAATATTCATTATAACTAACTAGTCATTAAATACACGCCCCTCGCTTACTTATTTCAGAATGTATCATCACAAACATGTGCCATTCAACACCTCATTATTTTAAAATATAGTTTAAAACCTTATTTTCACAATATGATAAAGCACAATTCGGATTATAGATTATAAACTCAAGGTAATAAGACCAAATACAAATAAATAAATAGTGTGTGACGTTTCGGTAACAGCGTTGTTACCATCTTCAGACAAAAGTACTGAATGAGAAATTTTACAACAGCATGTTTTAAATAGTTATTGTTATCAAAAGTTCGTATCTGCTCTCTTGTTTACACACTTGATAACAGTAACTATTTAAAACATGCTGTGGTAAAATTTCTCATTCAGTACTTTTGTCTGAAGATGGCAACAACGCTGTTACCGAAACGTCACACACTATTTATTTATTTGGATTTGGTCTTATTACCTTGAGTTTATTTTCACAATATGTTTGTTCATTATACACGAGCTCTCGCACTTCCACGGGCTAAAACTAAGTGAAGTTGGAAGTGCTGAAGAGCGAGAGCTCGACAAAGCTCACGGTCTTATTCAATAAATAAACATATTACGAATAGGTTTTAAGTCTTTCATAATTATTTATCGCAAATTTATTATATTAAACACATAATTCTTCATAAATTTCTAACTGCTGATAGATTTTATACGATATTATGGAAAGAAGCCTATTAAATATTTATATCTACATTTTTTACTGATAAGGAATACCCCTTGAATATATTATCATAATTTTCACGTGTGTAGAGAAATGTCTTTATACTCTCGCTAAAATGTAAATAGGGAATGTGTTTAACATCTATTTATAATGGAAATTAGGCTTCGCACGAAATCTAGGTAATCCTCTTCCACTAGGCCAAGTCCATTAAGCTTTTCTTCCATTGAGCATGAAGATGGTACTTGAGTGAAGAGGTTACTTCTAAGAGCGACTTCCAAGAAGGATATAAAGATATCATATAGGACTTCCTTTCCACCCTATGTTCACTTGGCTTGTGGATTTTACTTTCTATATCAATGTCTAAACACATTCGATCACTATAGACTCCGAATTGAAATATTAAATTAAAAGGAAATCTAAAATCATGTGCAACTACTGATTTTATTTAACTAAGTCCTGTTTGGAAAATTAATTTTATACTGTGATTTTTTACTTCTATATTTGAAAAATTAATTCTTTAGTTTAATAAACCGAGAATAGAGATAGAGAGAGAGTCAAACGTTTCTTTAAAAACTGCAATTGGAATAAAACAAATAACGGTATGTAATAAGGCGTGGTATTGAGGCAAAATTTGATATGATGCAGTTATTAAGATTCATAATATTCATATAATCACTTCGCATTTTTTAATAAGGTAACTTGTGGTGGTAGTGTCTTGTCCATGGAGCAGATCCGTGCACCCTGATCACAATACCGGCCAACTGAGGTACCTTGTCCGTATAAGTTAACTTGTCGGTGGGGTTTAAAGAGACGATCGCTTTTAAAGAGACCATTAAGGAATGAAAACGATTTTCATTATTATATTTTCAATTAAAGCTGTTTCCTACTGCCCTTACACTGAAATGAGGATGGTATTGGGAGGACATGTCTCATCAGTTCTGAAATCTTCCAGCGATTGTGACAGTTCAATTTAATTCACCACTGTTGTGCCAAGCTCTTTCTATATTTTTCTCATTGCAGTAAGGGCAGCAGGAAATTGTTTTAATATAAACAAACATTAAATCTCTAAATAGTTTGCATTTATTAATATAGATGGAGCACTTCAACCTTGTACAATATTAATTATAATTAGTAATAAATTAATTATAATTAACTTAAGGCACTTTTGGAAGGTTAGGATCCGAGACTTTTGAAAAGTAGTCGTTAAAAGACGTAGTCGTGTGTAAAGAGGCATTCACTGTAGAGAATTATATAACTTTTCTTCTTCTTCTCTTATCTTTGTATAAACATATGTACTACTGGTGGCTTTTAGTTTAGCGTCAATTTGACGGGAGCGCGACCTTTATTTTTATAGATCAAAATCCCCTCCCAGCAAAATCCCCATCTATATTTGGTCATAGAACTAGCCTAGCCAATATACCAACTGAACAAATTATTAATTTCGTTTGATTCTCATAGAATCAAAGCCTTACCTGGACTAATGAGGGCCATAATCCGTAAACATGGTCTCCAGTCCCCACAATTTTGCAAAGCTGGTGTTGTGGCTTTTTGTCAATGAACTGAGTCCATTGTTTATGGAGATGGCCAATAGATGGCGACTAGTTTTAGCATCCATTTTGACGGGAGAGAGACGACCTTTATTTTATAAATACAACACTGCTGTACTCTCTATACTTAAAAATGAGCTTGAGTCTTAAAATTATTTTGTTATAGAGTCAATATTCAGATGAGAAATCCGCTGTTCTCTGTGAATACAACAGCGTTGTCACACAAAGGCCCTTGGGAATTCTTTTTTTTTTTTTTCGGGTTTCCAAAAGATATTCTCCCATGAGAGATAGCCTAAAAACATGGTTAAACTTGGTCTCTTATGGAGGTGGTCTCTCATCAGAGGCTATTTTGGCTGAAATGCTCTTTGACATGACAGAATCTCTGATAAGAAACCATCTACACACACTTTGATCTTAGCCAAAAGGCCGAGAAAGACTTAGATTAGCCATGTTTTAAGCGGTCTATCATAGGAGACTATACTGTACATTGCGATATAAAATGTCGATTTTTATAATGAAATCTAGACAATGTATAAATATATATGTATAAAGTTTAAAAAATGTAGGGTCACTGGGTAGAACAATAGAAAATTTCCCACATTTACAATTCTATGGAGACCATAATTTAGTAAGAAAGATCTAAACTGATTGTATATATTTCCGGCATTTATTTTTGTAAAATGCTGTTTTAATATTCTATGAACTCCCGCTTACTAAATTTAACCCCTTGCCTGTTTTTTTAATTTAATAATTGTTGCAATATTACTGTTCTTTCGAAGTTAGGCATATTGTTATGACTAAAAGTCGTGTACAATCTGGGCTATGATTTTTCAGCACTTTCTTAAGTTTATATTTCTTCTAGTGTTTTCAGGCTTCTCCTATTAAAGTGTCTTTACAAGATTTACCTAGATAGTGAAACCTACAATTACTTATAAATATATTTTGGTGACCGAGTAACGGAAGAGAGATTCCTCTTTTAAACTCGGATCCGGTTGATATCTAGTTGTAATATGGTGCTTTTATAAAATTATGGGAAATATTTCAAATCTATAAGGTCAAAATCAAAAATAAGTATTCATTGAATTCTGTCAGCTAACGAGAGCCAATAGAACTGTTTCAACATATAAATCTCTCTCTCTCTCTCTGCATTTTGAAGAAGTTATCCATATGTACTTTTGGACAGTGTTTTTTCAGAAAGCTAAAGTTCGGCAGAGAAGACTAAACAATATCACACAAAAATTAAAGCTGAAAATATAAAATTTACTCAGAATTTTCATAACCATAAATATGGCATCTATAGAATTTCAAATATAGAATATTCTCTATTGTTCTACCCGGATATATAAAAACAATTCGGATCGCTGACCCTGAAATTTTTCTTTATCTTTATAAATATGGCACGATAACATAATCCCATGAATCAATATTAAAATAAAAACATTAGGCTTCCAGGGGGAAGTTTCTTTTTTTCCTGGAATGTTTTTATTTTAAAATATGTCATCTATTTATCATTTGTCTAAATAATTAACATAAGTGGACACATTTACATTTTGAATAAATTGTAAAAGAGTCTTATAAAAGATAAAGCGATTCCAACGGCCATGTGTGACGACGCTGTTGCAGTCCCAGAGCAGCCTGGACAACGATGAACGGAGTTTTAAAACGACGTTTGACAAGTTTTACCGCAAATGTTTCTTTTGAACGAAAAATCGTAATTTATTTTAAGGAGAAATAACGACTCTTTCTATCCTTAGGGATGAAGTATGAATTGTGAAGAGTAATGATGAACGGAAAAATAAAAGTGTCCAGGTATGGGACACTTCCCTGGACACTTTTGTTTTTCCGTTCATCATTACTCTTCACAATTCATCCTTTCATACTTCATCCCTAAGGATAGAAATAGTCGTTATTTCTCCTTAAAATAAATTACGATTTAGCGTTCAAAAGAAACATTTGCGGTAAAACTTGTCAAACGTCGTTTTACAATCATAAGCCGCATTATATTGTATTATAAAAGATGAACGGAGTGTTCATCGGACTATTGACGATAATGAAAAAAACCATTCCTCTTAAATTCTGTCTCAAATTTCATGAATCGGGAAAAGAGAGGATGATCGGACAATAGCACGGTATAGGAACTTCTATGAAAATGTATTGTTTCAATAATCATTGAGGCGGGCCAACTTTTGTTTGTGTATGATTTTCGTTTTTTTTTTTTCACTCATAAATTCATTTCTACAAACAGTCTTTATCATTAAAATATATCTACATCCTTAAAACTATGTTTAGAGTGAAAATATTCCATTAGTTCAAAAATGTTATTCAGAATTCTGTGTGTTATATGTAGTTCCTTTGTAAAAGAAAAAGCCATCAATAAGGGAGAGCCTGAGTAATGGAACTCTGGTCTTCGCCAGAAGTGCTGGAGCGTAGAAAAACCTGTGGCTCTAGGCGGAAGACGGCCAGGCGTACTTAATTACACCACGTCTTCCTAGAGAAATTGACGCCAATGAGCTGTGTTGGTTCCTTAGTGCTTCGAACTCAAGACGTCTTTTTCTCAAAACTGATTTCTCATTCTTCCCCAGGCACAAATACTCTAAAAGTAAATAGGTCTGTCATCAAGACGTAGAAGGTAAACAGTTTGTGGTCCTATTTTAAAAATTCCAATGGCGCTCGCTAGTTAAAGGAGGTCAACACTGTTTCCGACCTCGATGGATTTATTGCGACATTGACGACATTTCGAAACATCGCGCGCAGAGTTTATTACTTTCCGCTCAAACAAACAAACAAAACACCAACGGAGAAACTACGTGGTGTATCTAAATGTATTCGTTAATATTCCCCGCAAATCAGATTTTGTAGAATAAAAAAAAATACTCGACAAGTAGCAGGACCAGATTCGTCTGGTGAATAATAATCACCGGGGGAGATGTCGATTTTGGAGGTTAAGAAATACAGATCGACTCGTTATTCATTACTAAGGCGTACTATCGGTGGGGTGTTTCCATAGTTGGAGGAGGGGATGTTTTCCAGAGGAGGATGTGTGGGAGACATCAGCCTTGAGTCACGCGCCATACATGGCCCTCGCCGCCTCCATTCCGCCGCACTTCCGCGCCCACGGTCTGGTCCTGGGTCAAAGTCCTACTCTCATACCTAGGATGGACTTCATAACATCAATATAAATTATACTTCCCTCTTCAATACATCTATAGAGTTCACTTCCTCCTTTCATTACATCTCTAGAGTACACTTCCCTTCACTTCATCTCTAGAGTACACTTCCCTTCACTTAATCTATAGAGTACACTTTCCTTCACTTAATCTATAGAGTACACTTTCCTTCACTTCATCTATAGAAAAGTAGATATCCCTTCATTACATATATAGAGTACGCTTCCCTTCACTACATCTATAGAGTATACTCCCCTTCACTACATTTATAGAGGGAGTTAATACACATCCCTTCTCTCTCTCTCATCGCTACATCTATAGTGTATACATCTGACAAAACTCAATAGACGTCGTAAAACTGTATGTTGCAGAACTATTATAGGAATGTTGAAGAACCATTTCCGAAGAGTACTCTTCAAAATAGTATGAAGAACTATTTTTAAAAAAGCACTGCCTTTTTTTATATATATATGTAGAATGCCTAAATTTTGAGTTCTATTGTAACGCAGTTTTCTCTTTTCATGACAACTAAGAAAGGAATTTCCTCCTTTCTAATACGTTTTCCTATCACCTTATATTTAACGATAGGATGTGGTTTGGGGGGTGAATATATTTTTATTTGAAAACAAAATTGACTTGTGTGACTGGCAGAGAGTGACATTGTAATTACATAAAGGTCAAACAAGTGAAAATAAAAAGACATTTGTTTCCTTATTGAGGACAACGTAAAGACAAGTTTCAGGGAGCTACCGCGTCGTCGTCAGACAGGTTTTCCTCCATTTGATGAACCCACTCCGGCCGGCTTCCCACGCGCCCCTGCCGTTCCCGCACGTTTCTGGCGGATCTCTCTCTGCGGCCATGGTTCTAGAACTTATGGAGAACATCAAGGTAGCCTACAGCCACTAGAATTGGGAATTGGTTTAAAAATATGTTCATCGAGCGTCTGTTTGATTAGAGAAACTAATAATTAGTTCTTCTCCTAATTCTTCGACTTTCTACTGCTACTATGATGATCATTTCCACATCGCTCAACCAAATAATATTTATTTAGGAAAATTCTATCCATATATATACCATTTACATACAATTTAGCTAACAAAATAATGTTCTCGAAATGTAGTGAGGGTTATGGTACATCAATGTAGGGGTTGCTACTTTGATGAGAAAGAAGCAAGGGGGGATTACTTTGAAAAATTTTAATAAAAAAAAATTTAAAAAATCTTACCTTTTTTTTTTATGGACCCAGTCCGGGAACTTATGGGACATACCTTGTATATATTCGGTTGTTACGAAAAGGTATTCGTTATCAACATGAAAATACGAAATGATTTTCTTTAAAATGTAGCGCCGGTATGGCATATGAGATCTAGAGGTTTCGCTAGTTCAGTCTTCCTTTGTTAAATATTATATTTTTATGAAAATATATTTCTGAAAAAGATAGAAGTCCAATTTATCACATATAAATAGTGAACTGTGCTTCCATTAGAGGGTCCAGTTATTTAGGAAAAATCGTGATACTAAAAGAAATAATATGCAAGAGATAAGAAAATATTCATAATATTTGTTGAACAATAGTGGAGAGGGATGGGGATTATATATATTCATATAAATGGAATAGTGCCATTTCCTAGACTGAAAGACAGATTCGGGTTAATATGTTTTCAACTATCCGCAAAGTAAATGTTTTATGTGACGGAGTAAAATATTTGCCTTCAGGAAATAAACACTAAACGGTTTGTTGTTCCTTTGTAAATTTACATAGAAAGATTAACCAAGATTCGTCACCTCCATTAAAAAGGAAGTTGGGACACTCAAAGCTATTTTATTGCGGTGAATGAGAGTAAATATATTGTAAATCTCTAAGAATCTTGTGTTAGATTGGCGATTACATGACAGAAAATGCCAAATTTTCTACATAAGGTGGTGCGGAAATACCCCGGAAACATTGTTGCAAGTTTTCAGAAGATAAGAATGGAAGTGTGGACATTTTTGTGGCCTTAGAACTGCGCTTGTTTTTAATATTACAACTAACGTCGAAATAAAATGGCATATTTATAGTTTCGATATACGTATGGATGATTTTGACTGCTATCCTGGAGAAAAAAAAATAAAATTAGGATCCATCATGACCTAAATTTTTCTCGCATGTCACATAGTACCTCGATTTCCTGAAAAGAAAAAAGAGAAGAAAAAGAATTAATTACACTAAGATCGATTACTGTAGGTTTCATGGAGATATGGTCCATTTGAAGTTTTTTTTTAGTTTAAACTTCTTAAGCAGAGCGTTACTTTAACCACAACCACCCTCGTTCCTTTGGTGACTTTAGCAATGCTAACAGAGCCCAGAGGAAGTACAAAAAAAATTCTAATTACAGAAAATGCATTATCTTACAAATAAGAGAGAAAAGCAGAGGACAAATATATAATAGAAATATTTGTAAAGCCAAAAGCTATATTTTTATAAATTAAAAAACGCTTTTGAGTAATAACTAGCAAACCTTTACTTCTATCCTAAAAAGTAGTTATGTAGGGTGTAGAATTACACACACACAATTTTTCTTTCTAAAGAATATCTCCATTTATTTTCCCATTTTTATTAAATGAATAAATAAATAAATTGATAAAATGCTTGATCCCTGTGGTCCTAAAAATTAGTCGTGTGTTATGTTGGAGTTACAATTGTTTCTCTAAATCTCTATTAATATCTCCAGAAAGTTTACATTTCTCCGTATAAAAGCACATTATTAGAAAGTAAACAAGAAAATTTCTCTTGTTTGCCGAGGTCGTAAATGTTGGCCATCGGCCTTGCGACCCACAGGTCAGCCAGGCAAATCTCGGTCGTCATGCTGATTTTGCAGGCCGCCGGTGTCGTGAACCGGCTCCGTTCTTTCTCCATGTGCTCGGCATGTAATTCCTCTTTTTAAATATATATTGAATTTTTATTTCTCCTAAATATATATACATAATATTTTTATCACGCACGTTCACACATTAGTATCGTTAAATAAATTAAAACTCACTTAACTGTGGAAAATTGCCATTTGGAAAGATATACAAAAAAAAACTTTCTCTAAGTGAATTTAAAATATAAGAGTGGGAGAGTATGCTTGATGCGGCAGTTCTAGTAAATAAACCATTATAATAATCTTCAAATTTGATATTTTCCTATCTTTTGAAAATATATTCCTTTTAATGACTTATTATGACTCATTTTTAGCAATAATTTAAGATACTTTTGCTTATATTCGTAGAGAGGCGTACTTCCACCTTAACTTGGACTTTGACACTAGGAGGATATCAGAGCCTAATTCTAACCAAACGAGCTTGTGGGTTTCGCAAGTAAAGAAAACGAAACTTTCTCTCTCTCTGACACGCAAGGCAGCAATTACCTAACTTAATGGATCTTCATTTATGACTACTTGTTCTTTTGCACATTTTTATAATTTTTACATGACAAATTTTCGACCTATATATATATTAAATATATTAAATTTTAATAAATACAAAAAAAAACTATTTTGCAAATCGAAAACTTCTTGTCTCACGTGTCAACCCCGAACCTATTATGCTTACAAGAAAGTAAAGAGACAGCATTTCTTCCTCATATTAGGTAGGATCTAAGCAGCAATTGAATTGTGCATTGTATGAAAAACCCAATATATTTCATAAAAAAATATAACCAACAATCTAATATAGATTGAAATATATTTGAATAAAGTTTAATATTGATAATTATGGGGAAAAAAATAGACCCATAAATTATAAAGGTAAGAGCCAGGAAGAAGGTCGAGAATGGAATCTATGAACAATTTCGGGAGAAGACCCTACTGTACGATCAAAAGACTAGCAATCGAAAGGAAGTTCTAAGAGAACAGGAATACTTTCAGCCTATAGGCCGGGGGAGAAATTTATTTTAAATAAGAAATGTATTTTAGAAATAATTAGAGGAGCGAGCAAGTTCCTTCTCTCTTCACGACTTCGAGACAAAAAAGGCACGACGCGTCGTTTAACAATGGGAAACATATTTTTAGAAAACTAATCTCCGATTTGTGTAATACTCTGGCATAAGCTATTATTTAATGGAAATCGGCAGATAGTTTTTCCTTATAAAGTTCCCAGATGTATTGAGCTGAGGGCAATCTGAATGTGTCGAGGAAATTTATGGCGTCCTCCTCTCTCATTCTCGGCGCCTGTCGCCGCCATATTTAGCTCCGCGTCTTCTTGATGAAAACACGGTCGGTAAACATGTACGAGATTAAGTGTCTCGTTTCGAACTTTAAGCTATTTATACACCAAGTGTTTTCATACTTCCTCTCTCTCCATGAAACAGACCAGAGAGAGCTTCTTTCCAGCATAGTTCGGGGGTTAGCCTTTTTATTTTACGAATTATTTATGATATTTCAAAGAGCGAAATAAGTTTCGAGTCACTTCGAAAATATGTTTTTTTTTCTCTGAAATTTTATTATTTATTGAAGACTCTCTCTCTCTCTCTATGGTCCTTTTAAAAATATTAATCACAATAGTATAGAACTAAAGAGAGGCCTGGGTTCTGCCTGGGTGGACGCTTGCCCAACCTCTGTCTAATTCACTTGCGTATCATATAGTGATCAAAACTAGGATCTAGGTATGAGCTATATTTTAAAAACATTTTCTAACGTTCCCCTCCATTGAGATATCGTTAGCAGTAATAGTTAGTATAGTGTGAGTATATAAAAAGGAATTCATTAATGCATTAACTATCATTACCATCGTCGTTACTTTCCTTCCCAGGAATATGTAACCCAGTCTAATATGCCGAATAAGTCTAATAACACTGATAGACAAAACTTAAGGAAGTTGTACCTTATAGCATATATATATCGGGATTCAGAAAATAACTCTGAGAGATATATCACTGTGCATCAAATATCTCTCAGAGTTATTTTCTGAATCCCGATATATATATGCTATAAGGTACAACTTCCTTAAGTTTTGTCTATCAGTGTAATTTGTCTAATTTCTCTTTGCAGATCGCATTATATCTCGTGCTTTAAAATGAATTGATAAGATTGATTTTTTCTTATTCAAAGTACACGTGGTACAAGCCATGATAACCATAAGTGTGTAGTTAGTGACTGCCTTTCACTGTAAGTACACCACATGTCTACCTACACATGTTTATGTAGAAAGCAGCTCGACTTTTGCACTTACAAGATGCCAAATCCCCGTTTTGATGCTTGTACTTAATTGTGGAGTTGGACCTTTGCAATAAACGGGGATCATTTAAACAGAAAAAAAAAAAGAACTCAATGAGAGATTCGAGGGGCCAGGAATCGACCGCTCTTCCACCAACAAACCCGGAAGAGATTGTTATTAGGCTGAAACTGGGCGATATTTCAGCGACAAAGTTCTGTATATAGAATTAGAGCTGTGGTCTCTAACCCATTTTATATATGAATTCCGCAGTCGTGTGTTAATTACACGCATCACTAACAACATAGCCTATCCATTTCTCGTCATTGCAAGGCCATTATAATATTTACTCAAGTTCCTGTTAGTAGAAAGGAAGCATGGCATTTGATCGCAAGATACATTTTTTCGTTACTTTAAATAATCGTTAGTTTGTATACAACACACTACATGCATGTTTTAATCCAGTTATTTCTTCACATTCATATATATATAGCTATGTGTGTATTATTATAAATTTATTTATGAGCATAGAATTATGTCTTTTCTCTCTCCATCCCTCTCTACTCTTTCTGAAGAGCCGTACGCCCTCTCTCCCGAGAGTCATTCTTTCAAATAATAATTTAAAGTTATTCAGGACAAACTCTCTTTCTGAATAAAACTCCAAATTCTATAACAAATTACTATCATGCTTTATAACCAACAAGAATAAAAAATTTTGTTATGTAAACACAAAACATAGTGCCATATGTGAAAAATGTGAATTTATCATGATTATCAGCGCTAATTTTAGAGTTCTTTTAATATTTAAAAGACAAGTTTATATAACCACTGAACGGAAAATTCAAAAATATATATATTGGGAGAACTCGGCTCATCAGAGTAGGAACTTTCCCAGTAGTTTCGCCAATATGATATACCAGATCATCACATCGGTTGTATATAGCCTGTGTCCTTATTGAGCATCAAAATACAGACACTATATAAGACAAATAGACAATACTCTAGTTGTGGCTTTGGCGAAGGGTTTAGCACTAATGTGCCAAGAGGGCTATAGAACATTTTAATGAAAAATTCACATATTTTCGCAGTATTTGTTATAGCAGTAACTTTATAGAATGTCATATTTTTAGGAAGGATTTGACACTATTTTGAATCAAATAAAGAAATATAATCGCGAGAGTTTGATTGCTTTAATTCCACAACTTTCCTTCTTAGAACGCCGTAAAATAAACGCTAATTGAGTTCATTTAAATTAATTTTCCTTTTTCAGGAGAGCTGCCAAATGGTGGCTGTGTAGCACCCATTCTTCCTTAATGGGAACTTTAAAGGACGGAGAGTGGTCGAGGAAAAATCCCTGGGATTAAAAAATAAAAAAAAAAATAAAAAGAACTTGCTTTAAGTACTGGCGTGTTTCAGTTATGTATGTGCGAAGACAAATAAGTCATCACTTAGGTACCTATGGATTTATATTGATGAAATATTGTGTGTCCATAGTTAGAAAATACCTCTCCACTTACAGACTACATAGATTCCAGAACAATCAAATACGATTTGGCTCAAGTTTCAATGGATGGTTATAATTTTTATAAACTACATGCCCCCAGTACAATATAATAATTTTTAAGTTCAAAAATGGGTAAAATGTTTGCTGGGGCACAAATGAAACTTTTAAAAGATTGTTTCCATTGTGGTATCCCATTCTATTTTCTCTCGTCCAAATTTTTACAATATTCAATTTATAGCGGACCATGGAAATTTTTGAAAAAATTTCCTTCGATCGGAGCAGTAGAAGATCCGGGTTGTTACTGTGGTGAAGAAACACAGGATTCAAGAAGACATCTGCTGTTGGAGTGCCCCATTTCTGAGAAGTACAGAGGACGGGAGTTTATTAATATCAAAGATTTTTATATAAATTTATATATACTAAGAGTAAATATATAAAAGTTTGATGATTTATGTAAATATATTTATGATATCCTTACTAGATTTATGAGTTCAGACCATTAGATCTTCTGAGTTGTTTGTTTTGTAGATATATATTTGATTGTTTATATACTCTTTCAATAAATAACTCTGTAATGACGCAAATATGCTGAATAGCGATATCGGGTTTTGAATAAAATAAATAAAAGTGTCATTTATTTATATCTATTTAATATTTTATGTCTCGCTTTCTTAATAAATAATATTTCTCGAAAGCTTTTGAAATCCCACCAATAAAAATGGGCTATTTAAAATATTAATATTTCAAGGAAGGAAATAGATTGGTTTGCATAGAGTATCGCCATCTACAAAAAAAAAACATGAGATTTTTAAAATATGTGTATTGTGACAGAGTTATGTCCCATAGACAAATATTTTATGTTATTTTGAACATAATTTACCACTTAACTCGGGAACTTCAAAATTGCAGCAAATATGTGACTTCACGGTGTCTCAGCTCACTATAGCTTGGAAGATCATAATTTACTAGTGAGCACTTTGGTTAGAACTTCTTTTTCAGACAACTTTTTTCTCTCGCGCGCCTTTCTTCCTTTAATGAAATGTCACGTACTATTACATACCGGCTCCGTTCATAACGACTATCTTATTATCCTTGTGAATAAATATTTATCATTTTATATAAGCTCAGAGAGCTACAAAACCAACCAACCCATCTTTGTACGGAGTCAAAACATGTGTAGCAGATCAAGCGTGGAGAAGCACGCTGTACAGGAGGAATTCAAGAAGGGTTGACCAAGCACAGACGAAGGTACCGCGATAAGGTGGAGGAGCGTAGAAGCATGAAGCAGGTCTTGAAGCTGAACCTAAGGATGAAGCACAAGATGGATGAAGGAGCAATAAGGATGTAGAAGTAACTAAAAGTCCAGGTAAACAGTTTCAATGATATCAGGCCAGCCAATGATGGAGATAAGCAAGCAGAGATTCAGCCAAATCAAATCGTTCGGAATAGGATAGGTTCTCCTTGGCCCAAATTTGGAGCCAAGTGCACTTGCGTCAGTAGGTAAACAAACACTGGTAGGATGTCAGGCTGACTCACGCGCAGAAAGGGGAAATGAAGCAATAGCACTTTTCCCAAACCGTATTTTTCGGCAAGATTACTTCTAAGGATTTTGGTAATTTCTTTCTGAACGATCTACAAAAAAATAGACCTTTTCATAAAACATGACTACTCTGTATATGTAAAAATGGCCTGCCTTTCACATAAAAATTATTTATCTGTACATATAAACACATAACTCTCCCAACTTTGTCGTTGTTTCAAAGTAGCAATGCTGCTAAGAGAATAAATGTAAAGGTTTATTATTCTTCGATTTTTCAAAACATTCCTTTAGACTCTTCTTTATATCCAAAAAACTATTTCTATCAAAATGGCTGAACAAGTGTGAGTAAACTAGTTTTATAGATGTATACGCGGCGGAAAACATTTGGAGAGATTTTAGGATTTTTGCCAACGGAGGTTCAAGGAGGAGGTGACGACCTCGGGCGGGGTCAGATGCCGGTCGTGGCAGGTAATTACTCGCGGGGTGCATCGGCAGGGTGCCGTGTGGGGACGCCTTTCTGCAATGGGATTATTCGAGCTGATCACAGAGCCGATACTAAGGATTTAAATTGATTCTTTATAGATCTCTCTTAGTCTAATGTACATTATTTAAACAGAATCTATATAGCCCACATACTAATATAAGTTATTTCAATTTATTCGATACCATTCAAACTATTCTATATATTTTTTTAGTTTTGTTTTAATCTCAAACTGCTTTATATTAGTAACTCGATACGATACCAAATATACATTAGATATTTGAACTGAGGGTTATTCTATCTTACATTTAAAAATACATATGAATAAACTCATCATATAGAGCTAATATAAATTGATAGGTTGGTAGATATTTCCTTTGTGGACTTATTTCGAAAATTAAATTCGAAATTTACTTTAAAAATATTATTTGTTATCCTTTTTTAGAGTGAATATGCTAATGTTTAAATGTTTCAAAATTCGTTTTTTTTTCCTATATTCGAATCTTCGCTTTCAAAAATTGTCTAGAATGTAAACTTTGCTTGTAGAGTGAACACTACCTTCGAACTGACACATTTTCAACGAGAAAGGCTTCCATTTGAACCCACTGTAAGGTTATTATGTAAAATAAGATAAAGATGGTCTTGTTTAACATGAAAATATATAAATTTGCCATTTTTATTTTTAATTATTAGGAATACTTTTTATATAATAAATAAACTAACAATATGAGATAATGTATCTTATATCTCGGGTAATTGGCGTTCTGCGCTCCAGGAATCCGGGTTATCTCTCTATAGCGTATACATATATATGAAAAATAATGAAGGAAAAAAAGAGGAATATAATGAGTAAGATAAGGTATATATATTATGAATGTATCAATAAATATATAAATTGTTTAACGGCAAGGTTTAACAACGGAATCGAGAATTTAAATCGGCTTTGACACGTCATGAGCTTGTCCAAAAAATCATGTATATATATATATATACATATTTGTATAAGCTAAAGAGATATATTTCATCTAAATAGGAACCGCTCCAGGAACGAGGGTTATCTTTTCATCTCTCTAGGTTATAAATTTATCTTTTTTACCTAAACGGGCACTGCTCCAGGAACCTAGGAAATAAAAGACAACCAGACGATCTATGGATACGACCCAGGAGCCTGGGTTACTCCTATGTTACTACTCTTTTCTAATATATCCGGGAATTTGGTCCCAGAATATGTAATCTTGACATATAACAGACTGATTTGCATATTTTAGTATCATAATAATGATACTTATGTTAATAAATTTCTGTCATCATAGATATTAATAATATTGTTACAAAATTGTTTTTAAAATATATTGTTTGGTCAAACATTCACTCGGGAAGAACCCGGGCGGAGCCGGGTAATTTGGCTAGTAAATGAATAAATATTTATTTTTAAAACGGAATGTCCCTAAATATTGCTTTTCATCTCCCATTATATAATTCGCACTATTTTTCCAAACGGAATTCCTACACAGTTCCATTCAAAATTTATAGTCATTCAATTTGTCACACGGAAAATTCAAGAAATACTTACATAAAAGAGGTCTATTACCAAATTGTTCCTGCGGAGAAACTGAACAAACTGTTCTTCGCCTTATCTACGACTGTCCGAACTTTTCAGAAGTGAGACATCGATTGTTCCCTGATCTAAACGATTTAACTCATTTAAATCTACCACTTTGTCTATATAAATTATATGAACTATGTCGGTTAATACATGTACATTTGTAAATATTTAATTCTAAGTTTTAAAATTTGTTTTTGTGTTTTGTTTGTTTCCTCTATAATAGGCGCAAATATTTCAATATCGCCGCCTGGTTGATTAACATTTTTTTTGCGGGCGAGAAAACGCTGGACTTTGTGAATACATAGTTGATTATTACTCCTTTCATTCATGAGCATCATGCAGAATGTCTGTGTAGGCACCAATACAAAACTGTTGTAATAACATTAGGTCGTCTGCTATAGACATCGTTGAATATTTTAACGTATTGCCATTTTTATCTATGAAAACTCCGATCACGTAGCTAATTTCAAATGCCGAAAAAATATGTAATAAAATGGTACTTTTATGAAGTAATTTTTAAAAAGTAACCTAAATACTATATACCATATTTCCCATGAAGCAAACAACACGAATGAGGCCATTTTGCAACAAAAGGTTTCATGGTTAAAACGTTATTGCTGAAGGCGTTGAAACGGCCCATTGTTGCCGTAAAAAAAGAATTATGAGGCCTATCACAATTTGCTATATTTTACAGATTGAGAAACCCCCGAGCTTTAATTAAATCAATAAATTATGTTCATGCGCTTCAAAAATCGAGCTAAAAAAAAATTGTAAATCTTATGATAGAAATTGTGGGAAAGAGAAGAGAGAGAGAGAGAAGTTTTTATTTTAATTTTTTCTTTAAAAAAATATTATTTTTAATAGATTTTCGTTCATGTTCTTAAATCAATTTTGAAATTCCTTATATATTTTAGATTATTAAATACATATTTGAAACATTTTAAAAAATTAAAAAATCTTTAAACACAAAAGTAAATTGGATTTTTTTCAGGTTAAAAAAAAATCCAAATTCTTTTTTTATCGACTGTTTTCAAGGTATCATTTTCAAGTTAATCTCGACGAGTAGAAAAAGTTGTAACGCTGACGGATCCAAACAACACTTATCTAGGTCACGGCTGCCACTTCCGGACGCCATTCGAGCGCCTGGGTGTCGGGGACATCATTTTCAAATTCCTAAGTGTTAAGCCATATGCCATTTAGATAAAATATAAGATTATTTTGAGTAAAATTGTCATTTTTAATAAAGAAATTAAACAAAAAATTAACAATGAAATTCATCTAATTGTGACAAAGCATACTTTCGATAAAAATGCTTTTCTACTGGCTAAATTAAATATGAGATCATCCTGTGAAAATTTCACTAGTTGTTAATTCAATGTATTTTAAAAGTAAATGCTTCTAACACATAAAGCACATTGACCTAGCAAGAGTTAACATTGTCTATGCAGGAATTCGTCGTTTCCAGAGAGCTCGTAGCCCTCCCTATACTCGACTAATGTAACGGCATGTTGAGCACTCCTGAGTAATTGAGTTTTCAAATTTATATCAACTGAGTTATATACTGTGTAATACTCACCAACCACCTAGTACCGTTGAATTACAATTAATGAAGTGCACTGTGTGTATTTAAATCTACTCAATTCTCAGCGAAAATTATTCAATCAGTTTGGTCGGTAAACTGCGGCTCGCGAGCTCCATGCGGCTCTTTATATACAGTAGAACCTCCCTGTAAAGAAAACCGAATTGTAGAGCCAAAGTATCCTTTAGGGAGAGGTCTCCTCTTACCGGAGAGTTTCTAAATAGTGAAAATGATCATTTCGAGAATGAAAACTGTCCTCTGTAGAGAGGTATCCTCTAGCAGGAGTGTCCTCTCATGGAGGTTCCACTGTAGTTCCGTACGCAAATATTATTTATTCGAGTACAATTTATTTGTGGCAAAAAACATTTTATGGCTCTTTAAAAACTTTGAAATTTTGTAAATTGTAATTTTTTACTCTTTAGACTCAAAATTTGCCGACCCCTGGTTTAGACCATAATCGATCTCCAGTTATTATTCGCCAATCACCTTGAGTATGTTTTGTGTGGCAAGATAAATAGGATTGTATCCTTTAGGATTGGATCGAATTTCAATTTCCACTATACAAGGTGTATCCACCGTATAAAATTTCCCAAGTCATTTTGTGGTAAAAAATATTATCAGATAACTTAAATAAGAGTTCGTCTCTTCAATGTATACCTTCAGATACTTGGTAGGAGGTATACCGGACCCTCCCTTTCTCTAGAGATGATGACACTGTCTCTAAAAGGCACAATATTGTCAGAGAGTGTCGGGTGTCATGTCGTGACACTATTATTTATTGAGGTTGAAAACACTCGGGATTCATTTGTTCTCTCTCTCTCTAAATAATATGGAATATAAACAATCGAACACTTTAAAAGAACTGTTCCAGAGGTTACGAACGCCTACTTTGAAAACAAACCCTTTAAAGTGTTTTGTACAATAAATTGATAAAAAGGGAGTAATCCTTCGAAATATTTTGAAAAATTATTTTTCTTTCACAGATTCAGGTAGGCATTTTCATATATATAAGAGGCACCTCAACCTTTAATATATACATAAACCCTGTTAATATATATATATATATACCCTGTTAATATTCGAGGATACGCCCCAGCACATGGTCAAAGCACTCCTTAGCTCTCTTCCAAGGCTATCTACCAAGGCTTGTTCAAGTGATAATATAAACCAGCTTTTCTCTCCATATGTTTGTTATAAATATATAGCTATAAATAATCAAACTCTCAAAGTTCAAAATGTGAATTTCATATGAAAAAATGCCATCTATCTAAATATGTTATATTTTGCCTAATACCTGCTTTTGAATTTATTATTTTACTGTAATATATTCATTTTGTCATTTTTTTATTAATTCGTTTTGATTTATTTATTAATTCAAAAATGAAAAATAAAATATATGCTTTTAAAAACTACAGAGAGATATATCTTTAATCGTGAAATGTATGTTTGTTATTCACTTTTCCGCGAGCTTCCACCCCGTGTGTGTGTCCATTGCTATATAAACAAGCCATTTAAGGCGTCGTTTCATATTCTCTTAGAATTTACTTTTCTTAATATATCTATATATATCTTCCGAATATGAGACAAAGAAATTGATCCGTAAAAGTTGATTGTACCATTTTGATGTTTTCAAACACCCTTCAATTTTTATTTATTTTTTGGATTTCCACGAATGCAGGCGCTATTTCTGCTATCGATATCTTGGTCATCAAACACATCTCATCACAAACTTCCCTCTGCTGGGATCTCAGGATTCAGTTGAGCCATGCGGAAGTCCAGCTGCGACAATTCTCATCCCGTATAATTCACAACTACTCTGATTGGCTTCCGTCCAACCCTCATCAGAACAGGGCAAGACGCCAGGCGGCCAAGGTCAGCATTTTCTTCACTCGAGGCATCCACCTGCTCCCATCTTAATTACCTTCTCATTTTTAACAGTTAAAACGTTCTTGCATTCTCTTCCGCCATTGGATAGTTTCCAAGTTATTTAGCGCATTAAAATCAAAACGCAATTTTGCCATTTGCAATATCAGCACATTTTGATATGTCAGAGCATCTATACTCTACATTTACTCTGAATTTATAAAGAATTTTATGAAAATCTTAATCTCTTGACACCATCTATATATTCTTCCTAATTGATTTGACAGGAATTTCGGAAAAAATTATTATAAAACGGCAATTTGTATTTATTTCCAAGCATATAGTGTTATTGACGTGAAAATAGTTGCTCTAAAAGAATAACAATTGTAAGCCTCGAACCTGGCCTTTGTGGTCGTTTCCCTTCAAGGACCATTGTTCTACGCCACGTGGCGCCATTAGAGAAACAATTTTTTAGAGCTTAAAATAAACACCTAGAACTTTCGAGGTTAGTGACCCGTTATATCGAAAACCACGTTGTGTTTTCCTTTCTTTAGACATAATTTTGAGATGCGTGAAGGCTCTAAAAATAGATTTTTTTTCAATTTTATGTAAACATTTTCTGAAAAAAGCATTCACTGATAGTAAAATATGCTCATTTTCAATTCAATATACAGTTGTATATTTTATTTAGGAAAAAAGGAATGGTTCTTTAGAACGCGTTATTTATTTACACACCGTATAAAATTTAATATATAGAATAATTTTAAATAATAAATTCACACATAAGAATTGAAGGAAAAACATATTTATCGTGTATATATAGGATTTCAGTAACGACATGAGATACAAGCTGTTTTGTCATTCATCGTTCTGCATAACAATTACAACTGAATCAAATTTTCACAAAGTTCTTCGCCGACATTTATGTTTTAAATCAACTTGTTTTACTCTGAGGTTTTAATGGTGAGGGCTAAAGCCCGAAACCATGGTATACAGGTTGGTCTTTTGTTCGAATTTGCCAAAACTGGTGTTGTGGTTTAATCATTTACCTTTATCTGTGCGTTCTGCTTGAGGTGTGTTTGACAGAGGTGTCTTTATTGGTACATGAATACGATCCTCCCGAAACTGTATATTATAGATATAAATACAGAGAGACAATACGATAACATTAAGGAGAGAGTTAAGTTATAAAATAATGCCATCATAAACGATTATCTCTACTTGATTTATCAAGCTATGGAGAAGGAACAAGGTACTATAAGAATTCTAGGAAAAGAACGCGGTGGATCCAGGCCGTTAGCTTCAACGGCCATTGTCCTCGTTGTGAATTTATTTCGACACCTACATAGATTCTCCGCCCCCTCAACCCCCACACACTATTTTGATATCTACAATATCACCTGTTATAAGCAAACACTCAAATAGTGGATAGCACAGTCTGTCACTTAACACAGGTTCAAGTACCACGTAACAAACTTGGTCAATTAGTCGGAAGGCAGACAGTATGAGGTAACAGCGTGGTTTTAGCCGGGTACAACAGGTTTCAAATGCTGAACCCGCCCTGTCTTATGCAGCCACTCAAGGGCACAAATGGCTGGATAACACAGGGTGTCACACACAACACAGATTCAAGTGCTAGGTAACCACGTGGTATTAGCCGGGTTTCACAGGTTCAGTTTAAGACGGGTTCAACTGTACATATTCGCGTCCAGCAAGTGTGAATTACGTAGAAGGGCGGAGCAGTTTTCACCTTTTCCTCTTCGTGGATTTTTCTTTTAGCTGTCGCTACTGGCACATATTAAGAGAACTTTGATCATGTAAGAGGTTTAAGTACTACGCACATGCAAACCAGTCACATTTAGAATGCTTTTGGTCACCCTTAAACTACCTTGTCCTCCACTCCCAAACAAAAGCACAAGGTTAGTGTTCTGCTGACTGAACACAACTGGAGCGAGACATCTGCCCACGTGATATATTCAAGATTGACATTTTTCCCTGTCCTTACTCTGGATAGAAGGGATTCAGACGCACATCGAGTGTACGTACCTTCGATCTCGTCTGGCAAGGAGATGGGGCTGTGTCTTGGTTTTGTTTTGCGATCCTCGATAGACTTTTCTTTCATCGGCGCAACTTTGAGAGCCTGATTAATCTCTTTTTGAGCCAATGACAGATTTTACCCAGAATGGAGCAAGAGAAATTTGAAGAGGGTGTCAAAGTATATTTGACTAAGAAAAAATATAAAAAGGTCAGGTGTGTTGATATTAAAAACAAATTATAGGTATATCCTGACCAATAACATGAGCGTTATTTAGATGGCAGAGCGCCATATAAAAATTCGCTCGTGTTAGTGGTCAGGATATGCCTAATTTGTTTCTAATATTCCTCAATACAAATTGGAATGTAGCAAAGAATGAGCTAAGAAATTATTGTTAGTTCAAAACCCGTATTGTTTATGTTTATTGCTGGTAATGTAGAAATAAAGTGAAAACCCTCCTATCCCTATATGTATTGCAGAAAACAAGCATTCCATCATATTTAACCAAAATATGGACATCCTTGAATATAGATGTCAAAATCTGTTTCTTTGTACAGTTTGTTGAACGTCCCTCACTCGGGCTGGCCAAGCGAAGAGCACTTGAACCGAGACCACACGTCACGCCAGTCACAACTAAAGAATGGCTGCTGTATCACCAGCGTTACGTCACTCGCGAGGAAAATGGAACGAATAACTTGGCGAGGTGGTGTAGGGGAAAGTAAGATGTTTCACTGTGTGTAAATTATTCTAACCCTACTTTTTACACCTCAATAGATTTACTTTTTCCGTTTAAAAATCTGGCTATATGCCTGTTCTATAAATAGTATACAGTAGAACCTCAAAGAGAGGACACTCTCGTTAGAATGCATCTCTCTACCAAGGACAGTTTTCTTGATAAATTACCATTTTTACCAACTAGAGACTCTCCGGTAAGAAGGTACCTCTCTCTCTCTAAAGGACACTTTGACTCTATAGTTAGGTGTCACACACACACACACACACACAACATACACACACACATTTACTGAGACGTTCTGCTATATATAGATGTGTGTTCATAAATATTTCAAGTTTTTCTAATTATAAAGGGTAGTTGATAGAATTTACCCGTCGAAATGACCAATAATTCCTTCGACACTATCAGTAGAAAGTATGCGAGCAGATTGCAAACATATCATAGGCATTAGCATTGTGTAGCTAAAAATATTCTTATAAACATAATATTATAATTTCTAAAACACGAATTTTTAAATGCGTTGTATTCTTTTTAAATAAGCTTTATATATTCGTTTATATTTTTGCTTGAGAAAAAAACTTTTTTAATTACCTCAAGAACACATGGCACAAACCATGATAATCATAGTGTGTAGTTAGTGACTGCTTTTACTGTAAGGTCATCACATGTCTACACATGTAGAATGAAGTTCGACTTTTGTACTTACAAGTGTGCCAGGACCCCGTTTAGATACTTGCACTCACTGGTGGGATTGGACTTTTGCTAGAATCGGAGGCTAGTGGAGCTATTTTTCTTCAGAAAAAAAAAAACAACGAAAAATTCGATTCGAGAGCTGGGCTCAGCCCTGGTAGATGGACACAACGTGGAGCACTACACTCAGGATCTAAGGGTTGCTATACTATGTGGGAGAGAAATTAAGATGAAGGAAATTTGAGGAAGATCCCTGAAGAGATATCGGCACAGATAATGATGGAAAGAACCTGACCTGGCATGCAGGAAGTCCCGCAAAATCCGTGACAAATCATCCCGTTGGTTTCTCCCATTCCTGGGTGCCGATAATACGGAGATAATAGAGGCCCGGGGACACACGGAGCTTTTCTATACGGTAGATAGGATCTTCAGTTCGAGAGATAATAGATGTTGTGTGTGCATTCTATTTATTTTCTATCTCTCGCTTGTTCCTGTTAATGACCAAATAGCTAAACCCCCTTTCTCAATGTTGCCATTGTCAATCCCCAAGATCTAATAAGAAATATCTATATATATGAATCATTTTCTCAATATATATATAGGGTTCGTTTCAGTTCAATATAATACATGTTAAAAACTAAATAAAGTCAATATAATTTACTTTTTACATTTGGAATATATTAGATACAAGAAATATTATTGTCGGCATTTTACTCTAGTGAAACTAGATCAATTTCTAAAAGTTACAGACAATGATAAAGAAAGGGATAGCTTTGAACAATCAAATTAATTACTAATATTATTATTGATCTGCATTAAATAAATACGTTAATATATGATTGGTAACACACACCTTATAACTAGGAATGGAATAAACTCCAACACATGTAAGGCACCCATTACGATGGCACTTTACTGTGGTTTGGAATGGAAACTTATAATGATAATAATAATTGATTTTTTTTTTTAATAAAATTTTATCTTAAATATATAATTATATATTAAAAATGGCATATCCTGACCAGGAGCACATGTGCTTTACAGAAGGCAGAGCGCCATCTGGTGGAACAGAAATCAACTAAACATTAATTTAGCCTGTTTTCTTTCGTTTTTTAATATAATGATATTTTTATTTGGAATTAATAATATAATCCCATAATCAGTTTTTACAAGAAAAAATAAAACTGAACAATTTCCCTCGAGTGTGTTACTTGATGCAGGCGTGAATTCAAATGTTAGAGAAGTACAGTTTAAATGCGCTGTTAACTATTCCTCTGATAACTTGTGCGCGTGTTTGTTACTCACACACACAGCAAAGCCTCAAAAATGGATTGTATATGTTGTATTGTATAATCTTGATAAGGTACACATTTTTCTGATTCTTTTATTTAAATATAACAAGAATCTATTTTTAGAATTGCTTCACGCTATTTGATTACATGATTGCTGAAGAAGTGAAGTGAGAGAGGGGTAAGGTACATTTTGCTTCCTAAAACAAGTCTAGAGAGATTTAATGTAACCGGGTCGCGGCATTGCAGCAAATGGCTCGCAAGTCCTCTCCTGCGTAGGAGGATATTTCCTCGAGGTGTATTCTCCTGCTTCCTTCTCCTTTAATCACTTCTTCCCCGCCGGCCTTCAACACTACTCCTTTTTGTCCTATTTAGGTTACAGCATGGTTATTATACATTATTGCACACCGACGGCAGCAACCTATATTTCCAGTCTCAAAATTAGCCATAAAGACCACTCCTTTTCCAGGATGGTGTCAACACACAGTGCACCATATACAGGATCAGAGGCCTCACCTTACACCTCTTTGAATGTACGAATATGTATGGGAGCCACAAAACAGAAACAATGCCAACCCGACCAAGATTGTAAATCTGATCGATAAATTCGGTCTTCATGACCTTGTGTGTATGTGACCTATAAAAATGGAAAATAACGAATAATATTTTTTATCTGAAACACAATCGATTATATGCTACGATATAAGCAATACTTATCTAATGGTTAAAACAATCACGGGTACACACACTAACGGGACTTAGCTCACTTTATGGTGTACCATTTTTAAAAGTAAAATAGAAATTGCAATAATATAACTAGAGAACTGAATCAGGAAATGCACTAGTATATTCTGACTTTTTATCGGTGCTCGTTTCTACATGTTAAGATTATCGCGTGGTGGGGGTTTAGAGTACAGCAAGTCGCAACTATTTTGATTTGACATCGCTTGGTAGTTTTAGAACTCTCTAGGATAAGTGGAAAATGTGACTTCAATAAATTTGATAATACTTGGAGACTATTTAGATTACATTCAATTTTCATATGAAATTCCATAGCCATATAAAATCTCATAGCCATATAAAATTAAAATATCTTGTTTATAATTAACATTATTCGTTTTAAAATATCGTATTACTATTTCCCCAAATCTCCTATATATGGCGCGTAAGTTAAGGCAATCGGGAGCTGTTCCAGTTCTAGGTATGAACCTAATTATCGGAACCTCATCGGTTTTTAACAATATCGAATCAAGTTTTAAAAAAGATTAAACAAACATTCTTCCGACAGTGATCTAAAATACTTCTGAAAGAAAGCCCGTGGATAAGGATGACAGAATAATTTGCTTAAAGAGATCGTTATTATAAAAATTGCTTATTTTTCAGCGCTAGATGGTTGCTGTTCACGCTGCACAGTTAACGTTCGAAACAGAAACCAGTTTTTTTACAATTTATTTAAATAAAATAAACACGCTAACAAGTTTTGGAGAAGTACAACTACTTCAAGCTTTGTTTAAAATGGAAGCTCTGGGAGGACTCTTTGTTTCTTCCATATCTATATATATTCAAATTTATACATAAATTGAGTAAGAATTCGGTATAATAGCCTTTTTATGAGGGTTGTTTAAATAGAAGGGGATTGCAGAAACCAACATGCTTAGATAATAAATTTAGCCCTTCACCTTGACGGTCATATATATCTCTTGTCAGAGCAGGATGGAAGAACCAGTTTAACATAAAATCCACCATTGGCCCACGTGTTTCTAGACGAAACATAGGAGCGTTTTCTCCATGATACCCCAAGCTCTTCACGCAAATCTTTATTTCTGAGATATACACGCGTGCGAAAATATTAGATCTAAAATGGTAAAAATGGTAATAATGTTTCATAATTTCCTATATTCTCTAGTAAAAGTAGTTAACAATAGTGGATAAAAGACATTTCAATCACATGTTCTAAATACAATCAAAGCACATCTCTGTGTCCTAAATTAGAGAGTTTCGATAAACATAAGAATGAGAAATTTGAACTATTTTTGACGCATATTATTATTTTTAAAATAAATCTATTTTCTCCCGCCCCTTACTAATATGATAAAATAATTCATGTTAAACATAAGACTATTGAAAACGGAGAAAAGAGTGTAAATGTGTAATTTAGACTGTGGTGAAAAATGCCGTAAAGAGTTGAAAACGTGTTTATCATCCTCCCGTGTGATGCGAAGTTCCCATAACGACGCTATTTCAAGGTATTCAAGGTCGTGATACTCCTGTGGAAGGACTGACAGGTCCGAAAGCTAGAGAATAAAATTTTAACAAGAAACTTAGCCCTGGAGACTTTATTTTCTTCATAATATTTCAAGGTATATTATACAAGATAACGGCGTGGTTTGAGCAAGATTTTGCACATGCATTTTTATTGGTAGCTGTCCTTGAGGGATTATTGCTTGTTAATCTCTCTTTCCTCCTTCCTT
Organism: Cordylochernes scorpioides; assembly: GCA_030710605.1. NCBI lineage: Eukaryota > Metazoa > Arthropoda > Arachnida > Pseudoscorpiones > Chernetidae > Cordylochernes > Cordylochernes scorpioides. The sequence goes on from CP092886.1 coordinate 69,049,344, forward strand.
TACTAAAGATAAGTTTCCTGTACTTATCATTTTCGATTTGTCTTTTAAAAAATATTTTTTCTATTTTGATATACATATGTTTAAAAGCCAAATTTAGAAAAAAATATATTTCACCTATAATTGATTTCTTCTTGTTTCGATAATATATATATACTGTAAATATAATCGTATTTATTATACATTTCGGAAAATTTATTAAAAATTAAGTCAATATAAAAAAAAATTCCCTAAATTTTGGATCTCAATCATAATGTGAAATTTAGTTTTAGGTACCTTGGGGACATTTTACGACTTCTTTACACTACGCTATAGGAAAGTCCAGAATATTTACATGGATGTAATGATAAAAATGATGCTGATGATGAAAATTTCCATACTTTATAAATGCTTTTTAGGTAAATATTTTTAATAAATTTTCAGTGAGCGCATTTCAATTATAAAGCAACTGGACCGAAAATGTGCTCAAATTATTCGAAATGGAATGTTTACGATGAAAAAGGAAGACGCAAGCTGGTACGGTGTAGGTGATGGAGTCATTAGGCCGTCCCTGTTGTGCCTTTGGATTTGAACGTAAAGGAGTATCTGGTCAGACCAGAATTCTCGTTACAACATTTGTTCCAAGTCTCCAGGAAAGTTTAGAGAAGCTGAGAAAATGTGTTTCGTGTGGAGTTATCTACGCATGGCTTAGAGACAAAGACTCCACGACCAAGAAGGATTAATAGGCTGTCTACCTCTGCGGATCTTGTGCACATGCTCGCAAGATTGGACAAGGAACATTTAACCCTCGGTGGTCCCCTGGCTAAATATCATTCTCTTTTGTAAAGTTTTGCGCTTTGTCTTCCATTATGATACGCTCCGAGGCCACACACCTTGAAAATACATCCTTCATTTCCGTCTACAATTTTCCCACGTCCTTCTGTGATGTACAGTCAAGCCTGTCCTGGATGTTGCCCTGGGGATATTTCACTCTCAGGTTTATATTTCAATGGTATTAACCTCTCTCACTCTGAATTTTGAAACCTAAATGCACAATTGCGTTTGATAGATATATTTGGTAGGAACGGTTCCTAATTAAAATTGAGGCCGTGGTTAAGAAAACGTCTAATATATTTTAGACTAAAAAACTTGTAGAATCTATCTGCTTTAATGTTTGTTTGTGTTCCGCATAGATTTCCACAATATTAGGATTTATCTGGAAGTGGAGGCGATATACATATAGTCCTGGAGAGAAGAACTCGCTGTTACAACACAATAGTTGACCTATCTGGATAACATTTCAACCAGATATAGAGATAGGCCTGAAGGGAGTGACAATCATAATTTAGACCAAGAATTTGCAACTTTGTATATTCGGTAGGGAAATGTGTTGCTGTTTATAACGTATATAATAAATTACTACTTTCAATAAATAAAATGAATTTGTGTTGAAACAATATTCTATTTTAAATCATATATATGTATGTATATTGACAATGTGTCTTCCAATTCGATTATATGACCTAAATGCTCACATTTATTTATTTTTAATTCATTGTTGGGATACACAAATAAGTTTTGTACTACACAGACCTAACTAAATCATATATTTTGTAATCCGCTGCACCAAGTGCTATAAATGAAGGATTGCAAAACCACGATGGAAGTAACAAACGAAGGACTCTGATAAGGCCGAGCAATAGGTTGGGCAATACTTTCTTACAAAAGATGACTCATCACACTTCCTTAAATCAAATTTGCAAATTCATTTCTGCTGACCGCATCGAAAAAATGAGTCACAAAAGTAGGTTTATATATATGTGGCAATATCGTTGCGGGGTTTCTTGTTGTTTGATTTGAATGGTGAGGATTGATTGAAACGCAGTCGTTTGAGTGGAAGTTGCAGCATACAGTTAGGAATAATCAGGACACGTGATTGAGTTTGAAAATAAAGGCAACGGGTTGGAGGAAAGAAAGTTTGATAAGAGCTGAGCGATTTGACTTATTAATTAGCTGATCACATGGCGGTGATGGTACTTAGCTGTGGGATGAGCAGAAGGGGAGAGATCTAGAGCCGATGTCACCTCCTTGGGAGCCCAAGCGTAACTAACTATTCTTGTCTTTCGATTTAACACCACGAGTCAGTTTCTCTCTGATTGGTTGAGAGATCTCACATGATCTTTCCCTATTGGTTGACCTACTTAAGGTGCTATCTTCTGATAGGCCGGCGGTTTCCTTTGGTGAAAGATATGATCTGCTTTGATAGGAAGTGTCGAGTGCCATTTTGACTTTATTTACTTCCGTGTTATCAAATACGTCCTATCTTTGCCGGAAATGTTGGGCGTTAGCTTAATATTTATAACTTCTGGTCACCGAATACATCCTGTTTTTCCAGGAAGTGTCGAGTGCTTCTTGTCTAATATAACTTCTGCGGTCACTAGAGACGACCGGTCTCTGCCCCTGCAATGTTGACACAGGGGTGCCAAAATAGTCGTGCCCGCTTTAGTCTTACTTCCTATATCTTTTGTTACTTTCTTTCCTCCAGTTACCTTGTTCTTTATTAAGTCTTTGAAAATCATACATGGTACATACATAGTGGGTCGGGGTTGCATTTAATTATATACAAATTATGACAGATGCGCCCCCTACATGTGAAGAATTCAAGAAGGGGTTAGCCTGAGAGAATTCTGTAAAATGAAAAATAATTTTGTGGGAAAATTAGTTGTGGGTATTGAGGGGCTATATACAAGCATTGCTGGTGACATAAAAGTAAGATAGAATGGGGTTGATGATATAGGTTGAGTATAATTAATAGAAATCAAAAATTTTTTAATTGTAAGAAATCAATGAATGTTATGGTACATAGTGGGCAAAAAGCAAAAAAAAAAAAAAAATGCGCCTAAACGAATTCTACTCGAGATAAGAAATGATATCGAGGGAGTTCTATTAAGGCTTTTGAAATCAAATAAAAATAATATAAAAATAGTTGAATGAAATCAAAATTGAATGGGTTTGGTTGAAAAAGAAAAATATTTTGTTGCATGGTGACAAAGACAACTGCTTAGTTACTTTTTTTGCTCGAATTCTGAGAAAAAGGAATCGAGGAAATTTCATAAGGTGCTTTGAAATCAAAACAAAATAAAATAAGAGTAGTGAAATGAAATCAAAATTGAATGTGTTTGGTTGAATGGTGAGAGAAAAAAAAAAAGGAAAAATGCCTAACCATATTCTAGTTCGAAATTGGGAATGAAATCGAAGGAATTCTATTAGGGCTTTTGAGAAATCAACATAAAATAAGATAAAATAAAAGTTGAATGAAATCAAAGTGAAGGCTTGGTTGCACAAAAAAAAAAGAAAAAGCCTTGTTGTATGAAAAAAAAAAGAAAATGCTTTGTTGCGTTGGTGAAAAAAAAAAGAATTGCCTAATTACTATCCTACTTGAGATTGGGAATGAAATCGAAGGGGTTTTCATTAGGTCTTTTGAGAAATCAAAATAAAAATAAAAATAAGAGTTGAACGGAATTAAAGTGAATGCTTGGTGCGTGGTGAGAAAAAAGAAAAATGCCTAATTATGTTCTAGCTCGGAATTGGGAATGGAGACCGAGGGAGTTTTATTAGGGCTTGTGAGAAATCAAAATAAAAATAAAAATAAAAGTTGAGCGAAATCAAAGGTGAGTGCTTGAGAAAAAAAAAAAAAAAATGAAAAATAAAAGGTTTCAACAACAAAGGGTGATTTAATGTTTTTAGTTTAATCGAAAACCAGTGTTTTCGTTGATAATTGAGTTGTGACAATATAAGTCAAGTGGTAAATAGAATGATAATTGATAAATAAAAATGATAATATAAACTAATTGGAAAAAAAAAATGATAATTAATGATAAAAAGTGGTAATAAGTTGAATAATTTGATAAATTGATTAAATATTTAACTTTTAATTGAGAGAAAATAATAAAAATGATTGATATGAAAAATAAGATGTATTGGTTGGAACCCTTTGGTATCTACATGTCCTGATCTAAATGTATTGATTGTTCCATTTTGCCCTATAAATGTTTTACTTGCTCAATTATGCCCTATAAATTTTTTGTCTCATCTGTAGTGACACTTAGGTGAAAAACGTGATTCTAGCCCTCAAGTGCGTTTTATGCTGTGTACAGGAGACATGGAAATCTATATAACCTTTATGTGTAATTTTTTGTCTTTGTGTGTGTGTTGTGAAAAATGTTAGAAGTCGGTTGTGTAAGAGTTGTGTGAGTTAGTTCTAGGTGTTGTTTCGTGGATGTGTAATTGGTTGGTAAAAATCGATATGTAGACTCGAACTGGAATCAAAACCGGTGGCATAGTGAGGTTCCCAGTCGACCTCAATAGGGGGTCTTCTCATTGTAATTAGAGATACGGAAGTGGGGTGTGTCGGGCAAAAGAGAGGGAATGAAATTGGAGATCGGACGAGGGCGCTTCGCTTTGTTTACAGAGGCCGAATTTATCCGCTGCGGACTACACTTCCGTCGTGGTGTCTCAAATTCTCGTTTCCTCCCGTCTATTTATTTTTGGTGCGGCTCAGATCTTGTTTTTGGAGCGTGATTTCTCCGACACTGGTTGGTTATCTTTTCAGTTATTGCTATCTCTGCGGAGTTTATTTAGATTTTCTGCGAGGATGGTTCCTAAAATTAGGAGAAGTTTTATAAACGCTTGTCCAAAATTAAAAACTGCCTCTTGTAGTTCGAAGATTTTACGAGCGGGCATGGTATAGATACACAAGTACTTAATGAATAAAATTGGAATACAGTTGTACGGTAGAATTAATAAACAAAGGATAAAAATCAGATGAAAGATAGGATATTGCCCCATGTTCGTCCACATTTTTGTAACTGGGGACTCTGAAATATTTGCTTGAACCTTATGAATTGTAGAATTTGAATGATTGGTAGGTTCGCAGTTTTCCTGTTTGATATCTTTAGGGAGTGTTGTGATATGATTGAGCTGGTTGTCAGGTTTACAGTTCTCCTGCTTGATCGTCAATGGTTTTATTAGAGATATGTCGGCGGTAATTGGTTTAGGTTGAGATGTGTGATTTTTTCTCTGACGTGGATGTGGTAATTTTGGCATTGTTTGTGTTGTGTGTACGCTGTGCTTTATGTACGAATTTTGTTTTGTTTGGGTACCTGTGTCGGTATTTTTACGTGCAGGTTGTTTGTATTCATCGATTCTTCTAGCGAATCGGCAGGTGGGGCAGGTTTTTACCTGTTTTGCGATGTCTTGTGTCATGTTCTGCCAATAATATTGTGCTGAGATGAGTCTCGTCATCTTGGAGATGTTTGGGTGGTGGTGTTGTGTGTGTACGGACTTAAGAAGTCTGGTTGTAAATGAATTTGGGACTATAGTTTTAAGTACTCCTTTTCGGGAGACGGTGCGCAGTTTATTGGGATCCATAGTCACGCGGGATTTTCCCGGTGGAGAAGATTGTTGGTTCTTTATGAGTGGCGCATCTAGAAAGCCACAAAATGGGATACGAGCTACAACGCCCGTTTCATATTGTTGTACTCCATTTATGCTACGGACCTCATATTCGTATCTTGACAATCTTAACCTCCATCGAAACAATCTGCCTGACGGAGCTTTGATCTCTTTCAACCACTGCAATGCGGGATGGTCAGAAAATATTGTAAACTTTCTGTCCATTAGACAGGTGCGGAAATTATCCACACTTTCCACAATGGCTAGGCATTGTAGTTCCAAGTCTGAATAATTTCGCTCGTGATTACGCAGAGATCGGCTGAAATGTTGAACGGTGTATGTCTTCCCATCAGGGTAGACTTGTTTAAGAACGCCTGTAATGCTGAATGTTGAGGCGTTACAGTACACCTGGCATGGCAGACCTTCCTGGTAAAGGTGTAATGTGGGGTGTGTGGTAAGGTTTTCTTTCAGGTTAGTGAACGCTTTCTGACATTCGTCATCCCAGACCCATATGACATCTCTTTTTAGAAGGTTGACAAGTGGCGTCCGCAAGCGGGCGTGGTCCGGAATGAACTCTTTATAGGTGTTCACAGCTTTTAGGAAAGATCGCAAGGTTTTTCGATTGTGTGGTTGTTTGGTGGCGTGAATTTTTTCTATGTTTTGTGTAGATGGGATGATTGTATTATTCTTAACGGTTGTGCATGCGCTTGTTTGTCGTTGTTGTTGTCTTTTGGCGTGCGTGTTGCGTTTGTTGTGCGGGTTGGTCATGTGAGAGTTGTGTAACGGTGTGTGATCACCTATGTTTTTGGTATGCGAGTTATCCCGCTGTGTGGGTGCGTTTTGGACAGGTTCATAAGTTGAAGTTGTTGTGGTTTGATTATTTGAGGGCATGTAAAAAGGGCAATTGGCTTTAATGAAAAAGGGGCATGTAGATAAGTGGGGTTTTCTCAATGAATGCACGCAATGGTTGTCATAGGCGGTGAGTTGGGATGTGGGGAAAATTTTTTGTGACATCGCCTGACACTGCCAGTACGTGCATACATTGGACACATGATTAAAATGGTAGGAAAGGGTAGACAATGGGGCGCCCAGCTGGAGTATAGTGCATTTATTAAAATCTATGGTTAATCTGAATTTATGGAGGCTATTGATACTAAGAATTCCGAATGGCAATGGTGCATTTACTACATGGAAATACTCCTTTCGTGATATTTGTCCTATTGTCATTGGGATAGCTAATTTACCCATGGTTTTAGCAAATCCGTTTAGGGTTTGGAGGTGTAGTGAATGTCCCTCAAGGGTTAAATTAGGCAGGTGGGTTTTTAGCATATGATAAATACTATATGGCACTATACTCAGGCTGGCGCCTGTATCAATTAAAAAGGGGCATGATACATTAGTGGTTAGAAAAAGTTTGACAGTCAGTTGGTTTAGGGATCCTACCTCAGTCTCGAAAGGGCTGTCCGGCTGAGGTGCCCCTGGCTTGACTTGGTTGTTGTGGAATCGGGGCTGGTTGTTTGGGGACTGTTTGCACCGTCCGCACTTTTTCGTGGATCGTCGGGACTGGTCGAAGTCGGCATTCGCTGTGCCAGTGTCTCGCGCCGCAGAACTTGCAGTTGGACGGCGGAAGAGGTGCAGTCCATGCACCTGGGCGTCGGGGTGTGCTGTGGTACGGACCCGACATTGTGGGTGGTTGATCTTCTCTGGATCGCGTTGCCGATACACTGGGCCCGTGGATCCGCTGTACCAGGCGGAACCATTCTCCTAGGTTCTCGGGAGGTACTACGCGGACTAGGCGCTGGTCGTTGAATGGCAGTCCTTCTGTCAGCGTCTCGAGGATCACCTCTTGTGGAAGTCCTAGTTGCAATCCCATGGCGGTTTTCTCCCGGTAGTAGGTCTCTAAGTTGGCTTGTCCAGTGAGTTTCATGGCGAAATATTTCGCAAAGGACGCTTCGCTTGACTCAGGGTAGAGATCTAGGAGGATTTGTCTCACCTGGAAATAACTCCGGTCGGCCAGCCGAAGTTTCCTGAAGAGCTCCAGGGGTTGTCGCACCAGGTAGTTTGGCAGGCGCAGTAATTTTTCTTGTTCTTCCATGGATGCGTCTTCCATTTTTCGGTCGAACGTCTGGAAAAATTGTGTCGCGCTGTATGTGCCGTCGAAAGGCGGGATCGCCGATTCCGCTCCATCCGAAATTTTTGCCCGGGTTAGAAGCGTTGACAGCTGATTGACGGCGTCCGCTAGGGGCGCAGTTGTCTCTCGGCCGATCACTTCCTGTCTTTCTTCTGCCCCTTCGTTCTCTCTTGCTTCTTGCCTTCTTTCCATTGTTTCCGTTGGACCGTCTGACTTTACGCCTATGGGATCCTGATTTAATTCCATCTCACTATCCTGTCGACTTAACCGTTCTGTGGCAATATCGTTGCGGGGTTTCTTGTTGTTTGATTTGAATGGTGAGGATTGATTGAAACGCAGTCGTTTGAGTGGAAGTTGCAGCATACAGTTAGGAATAATCAGGACACGTGATTGAGTTTGAAAATAAAGGCAACGGGTTGGAGGAAAGAAAGTTTGATAAGAGCTGAGCGATTTGACTTATTAATTAGCTGATCACATGGCGGTGATGGTACTTAGCTGTGGGATGAGCAGAAGGGGAGAGATCTAGAGCCGATGTCACCTCCTTGGGAGCCCAAGCGTAACTAACTATTCTTGTCTTTCGATTTAACACCACGAGTCAGTTTCTCTCTGATTGGTTGAGAGATCTCACATGATCTTTCCCTATTGGTTGACCTACTTAAGGTGCTATCTTCTGATAGGCCGGCGGTTTCCTTTGGTGAAAGATATGATCTGCTTTGATAGGAAGTGTCGAGTGCCATTTTGACTTTATTTACTTCCGTGTTATCAAATACGTCCTATCTTTGCCGGAAATGTTGGGCGTTAGCTTAATATTTATAACTTCTGGTCACCGAATACATCCTGTTTTTCCAGGAAGTGTCGAGTGCTTCTTGTCTAATATAACTTCTGCGGTCACTAGAGACGACCGGTCTCTGCCCCTGCAATGTTGACACAGGGGTGCCAAAATAGTCGTGCCCGCTTTAGTCTTACTTCCTATATCTTTTGTTACTTTCTTTCCTCCAGTTACCTTGTTCTTTATTAAGTCTTTGAAAATCATACATGGTACATACATAGTGGGTCGGGGTTGCATTTAATTATATACAAATTATGACATATATTCACCTCAAAAATAATGATATAAACCTAGCTGCCATTCTGCAAGATTTGGGGGGCACCTCTACTCCACCAACTCACCATGTGTAAATAGCCAGGACAAGGTGACTCGCAAGTTGTGTTCGAATGTAACACCTGTAAACTGACACGAAATAAATAAATAATATAAACCTAATTATACTCATTTTGTTTCTCTTTTACCCTTCATTATTTTCTATTTATATATATCCTTCTTCACGCTCTTCGTTCTTAGAACAAGAGGCTGTAGTTAACTCAGGCTCTTGACCCCTTAAGACGGTGGTACTTTCTACTTTTGCGACTTATTTTCGATGCGATCAGCAGAAATGAATTTACACATATTAGAAATTTGCATGCAAAAAAAAAAGCAAATAGGTCTATATCTCTCTCCTGGCCGCTCGAATGAATATCTTATATGATAAAATTCCATATATCGGTATATTTTTCGACTAAATACTGATTTAAATTTATTTCATACTTGGCCAAAACCTTTTCTTGATAAATCAATAAACAATTAGAGAGAGAGAAATAAAAGCATCTGTTTTCTTAGATTTGTCATTACGCCATATTGCATTTTGTTGAGAGCTATAGCAGTAACTTATTTATTACCAGTTGCGAATAAGACACGCTATATCCGATCTGGATAATTGCGCGTGAAACTATTTACAATAATTCATATTGTAGTAGAGTAGGTAACAGAATTGTCAAAAAGAAAATAAACAATTAAGAAAAAAGCATTAAATAAACACATATATTAAACAAATAAGCAACAACATAATCAGATAGAATAAATCGCAAGATAGTTATTTACAATATGTTAAGCAATAGCAGTAACTTGGGTAATAGCAATGTGTTATGTATGCTGTCCTCTAGCTATCGATATCTATTGAAAGATTTAGGCGCAAGCCGAAGGACCTCCTAGAAATGCTGAGTTTTTTTTTTAAATCGACTCTGTTAATTTTGTAATGACGTGTAGGAAACAAGAAAATAATAAGAAATGAAATATACGATAATATTGACACAAGACGTATTTGTTAATAGTAAAAAAAAAGCTTGAAATGTGATTTTTTATTTACATTTTAAAGGGCTAGCTTAGCCCGTAGAAGTGCGTTTAGGTCGAAAATAATTAGCCTTTTAAAAAAATCTAAATAAAAGATACTCTCATTGCAAGCTAATAGTTGACCCTTAATAATGAAATGTTAGTAACGAAGATTAATAGACACTATATATACAACATACACACAAACATATTTTCTCTTTCTAAAATCATTTATCATATTTAAAGTTTTTTTCTATGAAAATAAACAAATATGGTGGCAGTTTCTCAAAGCATTTAAAAAACGAATTGTATATAAGTATGCTAGTTACAAAAATATTGACGTTATTATACAACGGGGCATTCACTTTCCTGCTGCGTGAATAGATGAGAAAGCAACTTGTCAACAGCAACTTGTCGCTTTGCTATAGAAACCTTGAAATATGTTATATTGATGTGATAAAAAGCCCTCTAAAAATGCTAAATAAAAATTCTATAACGACGTTGTTCTCACTTCTGGAGGTATTTAACCTTGGTTATATGAACTTCTTTGAATTTCGGCGTTTTAAAACTTGTTTACATCTGCGCATTAATTGTTATATAGAGAATTCTATGCAAATATAATTTCATGGATGTAAAGTAGATCAGTCGAGTTCACTTAGCGCGCAGAACGTTAACTATCCGGGAGGTAGTGGAATATATACATATAACCATAAAATAGATAAAATCACAAAATCTACAAAAATCTTTTTAAAGAGATAGAGAGCGAGCTATGTCATCCAAGAAGAATTGTGCAACTTCACGGTATTCCTCTACCTCCCCGGAGCGGTGAATTGGAACGTTATCTATAATTTATCTCAGTAAATTCGGATTAAGCTTTAGCGTCGGATAAACCAGGGAAAATACTGATCACAATGTCTGAAATATCTCACGTTCCTGCAACAACGTTTCTTTATCACATTGGGAATGATAAAAGCAAGCTTCGAGCAGGGCATATCTTTCTACGACCAAATTTGATTTTTTTTTTTAATATTTGCCCGTAGAAGAGTTAGCCAAGCTCCAAAATTTGCTTTTATATTTGTTGTTCCTAACAGTAAAGAAACCTTGTTTCACATGCGTGAAATATTTCAGATGAAATGTACTTGCAATATCCCATGATATGATTATAATGTATTTGTTTATTTATAAAAAAATAAAATACGACACACATATTGTACGCCCCAGATATCTATGTATATATATAAAAGCTAGGAAAATAAATGGGTGCGTCGTTTAAATTTTTGTTTTAAAAAGTTTAATAACTACTGTGGTTTGTAAAAGAAAATATAAATGCTGATCACACAGACAGATAATTTTCTCGTCATAATGGATTTGCATTTTTCATAACGATGAATGTAATAAATTTAAAACCCCTCTATAAAATGAATGTTTACGCTTAGTTTAAGAAAAACTTACTGCATATAAAAAAAAGTATTATAAAATATAGCTATATACCAATTTGTATAACATTTTTAAAAAGATTGATTATTTCATCTCTATAAACCTGTATATAGGCATTTTTAATATATTAAAATAAATATTAATTACAAATTTTAAAATAAATGTATTTACAATTTTAAAAATCAACTGTAATAGATCGATTTTCCTTTATAACAGTGCAAGCTTTCGAGCTACAGACGGTTGAGACAAAATGGTTCATGTAATAAACATTAGGATAGAGAGCAAACATTTTTGTGTCTATAATTGATCATACTTTGATATCCGTTACAAATCGAAGGTTATCGCAATAGCTACTTTAACAACTTGTTATTTTGATCCAATACAAATGTTATAAGAAATATTTGTCCCAAATATCTCTATCATGAAAAGCTAATTCAGTTTTTTTTTTCCATTTTTCAATAAGATGAAACTTATTGTTGTGGAGCTATTTAAGAACTATGAAGCTTTGAGACTAAAAAGGTTGACTTGTACGTGGAGAAAAGTGCAGGGATGAGAAGCTTCTTATTAGCAGACCTCGAACTTTAGAACCTTATGATCCTTCGACTGGCGGAAAATTCCCAGAAGATTACACCAGCCGAAGGATCATAAAGTTTGGAAGCTTGTAATACAGTCGCCTAAAAAAAAGAAACTTGTCGCCTTCGCACTTTCTCCATGTATTATGTCATCCTGTTGATTTTCCAAGATAAAAGATGGATACTGACCAACTGCAGGATCTTGAGAACTCCGGGCAGGGAAAGGAAGTACCAAGGGTTGACGCTGATGCCCAGCGTGAGGCTGGTGGGCTCGGCCTTGACGCTGGTCTCGGTCTTCACGGCGCTATCCATGGTGGTCGTCTGAATGACTGCCTGCCTGCCGTCGGGAACCGGTTCGGCGGTGCCAGCGGTGCCGGCCGTCTTCTGCGCACCTTGCCCAGTCATCCAAATGTCCCAATTCGGATTTATTTTACTTCTACACAAACATGCACATACCTAAGAACCTATCACAAAAATTATTCGAAGCAAGAATGTATTTTATGAATTATTAAATGGCCTTTTTTATTTAAAATATATTTTTCTAATCTTTATACACTGCGTGACATTGAAAATGGAACACCAAGAAATAGTGGCCAGAAAGTATTGAAACTCGGCAGACAGAGAGAGACAGGGACGAACAATAAGTGATCTTTATTTCAAAATGATAGTCATAATACAGAGCGAGAACGGCGTCGGCTTAGTAGCAAGTAGGACCACCGCGGACGGCGATGCACGCAGCAACACGTCTAGGTAGAGAGTCAATCAGAGTACGGATGGCGTCCTGAGGGATGGCTCTCCATTCCCTCTCAACCATTTGCCACAGTTCGTCTTCTGAACGCGGCTATGGCAAGGCATGCAAACGGCGTCCAATGATGTCCCAGACGTGCTCGATTGGTGAGAGATCAGGAGAGTACGGTGGCCAGGGAAGCATCTGTACATCTTGCAGAGCTTGTTGGCTAATGCGAGCAGTGTGCGGTCGGGCGTTATCCTGCTGATAAAGGGCATTGGGTACCCCCTGAAGGTAGGGGAGTGTCACCGGTCGCAGCACATCATCAACGTATCGTTGAGCCGTCATAGTGCCCTGAATACGAAGTAAAGGTGACCTGGAATCATACGCGATTGCGCCCCAAACCATGATTCCACGTTGTCGCACGGTGGGGTGTTCCACAATTGCTGCCGGATTGGACCTTTCTCCACGTCGACGCCACACGCGTACACGGCGACTATCACTGGACAAGCAGAAACGCGACTCATCTGAGAACACGACCCTGTGCCATTCCGTCATCCACGTCGATCTAGCCCGGCACCATTCCAAACGTTGGCGCCTATTCGGTGGGGTCAATGGCAGTCTTCTTAGCGGACGGCATGAGTGCAAGCCATTAGCAACCAATCGACGGGAAATGGTTCTGGTCGAGATGGAATGATCTAGGGTGTCTTGCACATGTTGCAGGATGGCGGTACAAGTGGCTTGTGGGGCCGCCACTGCTTGTCGAAGGATACGCCGATCCACACGTGCTGACGTCACTCTGGTTGCACCGACATTCCTATTAATTGCCACATTTCCTTGTTCCAACCATCTTCTCCACAGTCGGTGCACCGTGGACGCACCAAGGTGTGTATCTGCTGCGATTTGACGTATGGACCAACCTGCCCTTTTCAGTTCGATCACCATGCTCCTCGTAAAAGCGTCTGTCTGCTTGAACTGCCTCCGTTTACGATGACCTGGCATTCTCTGTTATTACACGTGTCTTTTGACACAAGAACAAAATTTCTACAATGATTTTCCTTGAAGAATTAACGACACGAATACTGTCCTTTCTGCAAGTTCCTTCCCTTATATCTTACTCCATGTGCGCACGAGAGCTGCGCATTTTACATCATTTGCATAACTCGGTTAGGCGCGTCTACCCTGAAATTTGCATAATTTTCTGGCCACTATTTCTTGGTGTTTCATTTTGAATGTCACGCAGTGTATATATTTTTATAAACTTTGATTTGAAATATTTAATCTGTGATAATAATAATTTTAAAAAAGTTTTAAATCCATTATATACATATATATTGATTGAATTTATATATATATATATAAGTTTGAATATTTGTGCTTTATATGGGATAGGATATTTATGATTTCAAGATGTAATAAAAGTGTACTGAAATGACGTGATGTATATATCAAAGATATAATCATATACACACTAATATACATATATTTCTTTCCCTAATTATATATGGGAAATACTGGCAGATTGAACCAGCTTCATCCGGGTTCTCCCCAATGAATGTTTGGCAAACGATAATTGTGTCAACAGATGCTATTTAATATGTCGTTATATTATTAGAAAATCCCCCCCCGAAGTTGATCCACTTTGCCGTAGTGGGGAGGCCCGAGTCCGACTTCCAAGTCGTTCCGCCAAGAGATCAACACCATAGAGGTCCGTACGTCTCTTGACCTCACGGACAATACAGCAGCTACATTGACCGATATGTCCTCACTTCTTTTTTCTAGATTTGGTTCATTTTGTCTCCTCTCTAATTGTAAAGATGTTGCTGTATCACCTCATAAGCATAAATAAATAAATTAGAAAATCAATTTACAGGGGTTGGATTTATAATTTTGGTATAAATTATTTACTTCAATCGGTTCAAAATAGAAATAGTTAGCCTTATAAAAAGAGTTTTCCTTTAAAAGAGCGAGAGCGGAGAGCCGAAACGTCGAAAAAAAAAGGTTCAAGTAACTCATTTAGAAGTCAAAGGTTATATTATTGTTCCTCTCTAAATAGTAGTAATATCGTGATGGAAGTTTATCATACTATTGTTATTACCATCATCACATTTTCCGACACTGAAATATTCTAATTATTTAATAATAAAGTTAATTAATATATTTTATAAATAAGTTATTTATTTTCACTTTTCCAGCTTTAGCTACTAATTGAAAATTGTTATAATGTATTTTGTATTCCATTTTTTAACACATTCTATTGTAGAACGAAGTTTAACAATTATACCGTAAATGTTTCTTTTGAACGAAAAATCGAAATTTATTTTAAGGATAAATGACGATTATTTCTAACCTTAGGGATGAAGTACGATAGGATGAATTATGAAGAGTAATGAAGGTTAGAAATAATCGTTATTTATCCTTAAAATAAATTTAGATTTTTCGTTTAAAAGAAACATTTGCGGTATAATTGTAAAATTTCGTTCTACAATCATAAGCCGCATTATATTATATTATAAATTACATTATATTGTGTTTGATAACACCTCAGTCTTATCTGTTGTTTGTGTAGCTGCTGGGTTAGCTGAGGAAGGTGACCGCTTCCTCCAAATAAAGGTTTTAAATAAATAAAGGTTTTAAATACTCCTAATGTAATCTAAATAGATTTAGCTCTACATACATTTGGATTTTCTTATTTAATACGTCAAAGTTTTGGTGAAGAAGAGTAGAACAAACATTCAATGAGCGTCTCTTTGCCATTTAACTATATATATATATTTATTTACAATTAAAACTGTCTATAGCGCCCCCTCTAAATAGCGCCTCCCTCTCTATAGCGCCCGGTTTTATATACGTAGTACGATGCGATTTACATCAAAAGTGACCTGTCTATAGCACCCTATTTTGGTGAGTCCCAAGAGGGGGCGCTATAGACAAGTTTAACTGTATATATATGAAAAATGAGATAATGAGATAAGAAAATGGGTTAGCCAAATATCAAGGAACAGGTTAAATCAGCGTTTAGTTGATTTCTGTTCCACTAGATAGCGCTCTGCCATCTGTGATCAGGATATTGCTAATTTATTTTTAATATATATATACAGGGTAGTTTTAGCGCTCTACGCGCTCCAGGAACCTAGGTGTATTTTTATCACTCTTTCTTTATTAATATATATAACATAAAGTTGCGGGAGGATGATACTCATATACCAAAAGATGCCATTCTCCCTTTAACTCTGCATTATAACAATGTATTATGTTTATCACTCTAGTAAAAACTTATTGGTGATAAGGAATAAGCCAAGACACCCCAGTTTTGACAAATTTAGACAAAAAGCCAACTTGTATACCAGGGTTTTGGGCTTGGGAGAGGTGCCTCTTTTGGGAGAGGCGCAACTTCACCAGCTTAAACACCTTTTCTGTAAATTCGAGCGATTTCATAACTTCGCTCGTAGTATGTTATGAAATTGAAGCCGCCCCTGTACTGATGAGATCCAAATCCCCGAAATGATGTATGCATTTTGGCTTTTTGTCTGAATTTGCCAAAATTGGTGTTGTGGCTCATTTTATCACCACCTTTACATTTTGTACTGGGATATGATAAACCAAATGCAAGAGAGAGGTTCCAATTTGGTACTCACACATGCATTGAAACAATGAATTTTGGTTCATAACCCTAGTACAGGACGTTATGGTGGGCATGAAACACACCACCAGTTTTGGTGCCTGAATTCCATCTTCCCGCAACTTTATATTATATTTAAAATGTTCATGTGAGCGGTCAGGATATGTCCCTTTCTATATATATAATAATTTTTATTTTTTTCTATTGTTTTTTTTTATGTGTTAAGAATATTTACGCAAATTTGGCCTTAAATACCCATTTCTTGATTTCTCAAGAAGCCTCTGGGACCTCTGGGTCGCAGTGGTTACAGCCTACTCCACGCTGACGAGTGCCAACTGCGCGAAACGCGTTCGTGGATGGCTTTTCTTGATTTATCAATAAATTGGGTTGGCCAAATATCACGGAGCAAGCTAAATAAACGTTTAGTTTAATTTTGCTCCACTAGACGGCGCTCTGCCATCTAAAAAGCACATGTCCTCGTGATCAGGAAATTCCTTCTTTATTTTTAATATATATATATATATATATATATATATATATATATATATATATATATATATACGGAGATTTTACTTTGATATATATATATATATGTGTGTGCTCAAATTCTTCATCACCACACCATAAAATATATTATTTATACTAGAAGGGGCCAGCTGTAGGCTGTAGTTCACATATACCAGGCACTTGATGAATTAAAAGGGTGTTACTGATGTTAACATGGAATCAATGCTGCAAGCTTGGCTACATTACAGTTTATTGAAACATGGGAAATATATCACAAGTTTGTGTCGAAAAATAAATGTTTTAAAACTATTGATTCGAACTGGCTTTGGCCTCCTGGCACTAAGGAGGAATCACCGCCTAATTCTTATTTTAACGCTGGTTTTAATTATATGCTTCTTGACTCAGCGAGCTAACTATAACTCCTTCAAACTTGAATAACTGCTATTGTCTCGTCTCACCAATTCTAATGACTCAACCTCGTATACTTTAATAACTCTCTTTATTTTCTAAAATCAAGATTATATACATTTCTAAAATTTACATAATTTAACAATAATTAACAAAAGTAAATTCTAACAATTTTGCATATTTAAGGCTGGAACATACTCCCCCCGGCCGCTGAACCCTGGTTCAGATTTGAAGGGAAGCGGAGCCAACTTCGTAATAGGTCGTAGGTAGACTCCGGTAGCAGCCCGAACTTGGGCAACTCGCACCTTCTGGTCAGAGCCCGGATATACCTCGAGGATCCTGGCCAGACGCCACTGTAGAGGTGGAAGGTTATCTTCTTTTATTATCACTAACTGATTAGGCTTCAAATTGTCTTGTGACAACCTCCATTTATTTCTCTGTTGCAAAGAGTTAATGTACTCTCTTGTCCATCTTGACCAGAAAGAGTTCCTCAGACCTTGTACCATATTCCATCTTGACCGTAAATCTACTCGCTCATAATTTTGCAATCCTGGGTCCTCAATCAGAGGGGAGCCAATCAAGAAATGTCCCGGAGTCAAAGCTCGAAGATCGTTAGGGTCGGGACTTAACTCTACTAACGGTCTGGAATTAAGGCAAGCCTCAACTTGACAGAGTAGTGTGATGAATTCCTCAATATTTAAAAGTGATGACTTTATTACCTTGCTCAGATGACCCTTTAAGCATTTGATGTTTGCCTCCCAAAGTCCTCCAAAGTGTGGAGCTGATGGAGGAATGAAATGCCACTCTATAAACTCTTCTGCTAAAAAGTCTTTAGTCTCCTTTGAATTCATAATTTTATATTGTTTCTTCATGAAGCTTTCGGTTCCTCTGAAGTTCGTTCCATTGTCTGAGTAAATTTTTGATGGTTTTCCTCTACGAGATATAAACCTCCTGAGAGCTGCAATAAATGAACTGGTTGAGAGACTAGTCACCATCTCCAAATGAATTGCCTTGACCGAAAAACACACAAAGAGAATCACATAGCATTTGATCATCCCTTTCGATCTAGTCAGACTTGGTTTTAGTTCGTAAGGTCCTGCTAAATCGACTCCAGTCTTGGTAAACGGTCTTGATGGATTTACTCTATCAGCAGGCAAATTCCCCATAATTTGTACTGCAGTTTTTGCCCTGAATCTGAAGCAGGTTATACACTGTTTAATGATTCTTCTTACAATGTCTCTACCCCCCATGATCCAATAACTATTTCGTATGAGAGACAAGACCAGCTGTGTGTGTGGACCAGCATGCAAATATCTCGTGTGAAAATGAAGTATTATTAATTTGGTAAAGTGATGATTTTTCGGTAATAACAGTGGGAATTTTTGATCAGGGTTTACATTCGCGTACTTAATCCTACCACCTACTCTTAACATCCCAGATGCATCTATAAAAGGATTAAGCTGCAAAATTCTACTTTTTCTTGAAGCATGTCCCGTATTTCTTAGATCCTGCATTTCTTCTCCGAATTCGTCCTTCTGAATCCATCCAATAATCCTAATCACTGCATTTTCTAACTCCTTCTTCGACAATGTTCCAATTTCTCTTTTCTTCAGCGACACCCGACAGTTAGTGATGAATCTCAAACACCAGGCTATGATTCGCCTCGTCTTGATAAAAGTGGAATATTTTGTTACAATCTCTGGACAGACTGAAACTCGGGACTGGCAAGCTAAGGCTACTTTTTCTTCCTCATGGCATTCTCGGCCATAGCAATTATCCTGATTCTGAACAAAGTTGTTATCTTTCAACCAAGTCGGTCCTTGCCACCACAGTGTATGTCCAGATAACGCAGCAGGCATTATTCCCCTAGAGGCACAATCGGCGGGATTATCCTTCCCAGACACATGACGCCATGAGTTTCTGTCAGACAGTTGCTGTATTTTCACAACTCTATTGTGTATAAAGGTCTTCCATCTGTTAGGATCTGATTTGATCCAACTCAATGAGATCTGAGAATCTGACCACAAATATGCCCTGCCAATATCAATCTTCACTGAATCAACAACAGATCTGTAGAGCTGAGACAGGAGGAGAGCCGCGCACAATTCCAATCTAGGTAGAGTTAGAGACTTACATGGGGCAACTCTGGTTTTTGCTGCAAGCATTGATATATGGACTTGTCCATCCAGAGAGACTGTTCTTAAGTAGCACACAGCCGAATAAGCTACACTTGACGCGTCACAAAATCCGTGGAGTTGAACATCTCGATCCTTTTCACATGCCCATACGTATCTTGGGATACTCAACTCCCCTAATTTTAGTAATTCGGCTCTAAAATTATTCCACTTTTCCTTGATGTCGTTCGGAATATGCTCATCCCAGCCTGTCCCACTTCTCCATAACTCCTGCATTATTATTTTCAAAGCCACTGTAGTAGGTGAGAGTAAACCAAGTGGATCGAAAATCCTCGCAATATTGGAGAGAAGATCTCTTTTGGTAACAACTTCTTCAGGAAGAGTTATATTAACTCTAAACGTATCTTGTACATGATCCCATACAATTCCTAAAATCTTGGATATGGCTCCTTTCTCCAAGTTAATTTTCTTCTCTTCGTTCATTTCCTCGACATGAGACACTATCTCGTGGCAATTTGAATTCCACTTTCTTAAGTGAAACCCTCCCCTTTTCATTAAGTCTTTTAATTGGTCTATTAGTTCTTTGGTTTCAGCAATCGTTTGAGCTCCTGTTAGCAGATCATCGACATAGAAATCATTCAAGGTCACCCTAGAAGCCTCAGGATAATTTTGGCCTTCATCTTCTGCTAACTGTTGTAATGTTCTCATTGCCAAAAATGGAGCCGAAGTTGTACCATAGGTAACAGTCAGCAGTCGATAGTCCACCACAGGCTCTTCTGGCGATGGTCTCCACAATATCCTCTGATAGTCCGCATCTTCTGGATGAATTCTTATCTGGCGGTACATCTTTTCTATATCAGCAGTTATGGCGACAGGATACGTTCTGAATCTGAGGAGAATGAAAAATACATCCTGTTGAATTTTTGGTCCCTTGTGCAAAAATTGATTTAAAGAAACATTATTTTCAGATTTAGCTGATGCATCAAACACAACTCTCATTTTGGTTGTAGTGGATTGCTCTCTAATTACTGGATGATGAGGCATGTAATAGCATCTGCACAATTCTCGCTTTACTTCTGCAATTGGGACCCTTTCCATGTGGTTTAAGTGTTCATATTCCTTCATGAATCCCCGGTATTGGTCATATAATTTCACATTCTTACACAATTCTCTTTCCAACAAAAGGAACCTTCTTAAAGCCTTTTCTCTTGATTCACCCAGAAGCGGTCGATGTTGTCTGAATGGCAATTTTACCCAATACCTTCCATGGCTATCTCTGCCATGGTTATTCGAAAATAAACTTTCACAATCTACGTCCTGTGTACAAAGATCCGGTGACGGCACAGATTCAGTTTCCCAGAATCTTTTCAATACGAATTCTAGTTCTGGTTCAGATTGTAAACTCAGGTTACAGACTTCTGTATTACTCTCCGATGTTCCCATGAGTTTTCCTAGAAGTACCCAACCTAGTCTTGTATTAATAGCCATTGGCAATCCTTCTCCGAGAGATATAGGGCCATTCAACATAAGTTCAGTGTATATATCTGCTCCCAATATCATATCTATTGGGGCTTGTATGTAGAACTCTGGGTCTGCCAATTTGAGGTTCTTCAAAGTTAGCCAATTAGGGTCTTTCAACCTGAAGTTCGGAATTTCTGAAGTGAGCACTCCCGTGACTACTGCCTTTACCGAGAATTCCTCAGAATTATTCAGTGGACAAAATGTCACACTTACTGTCGATGAAGAATGCTGCACTGGTGTGTTTCCAACCCCTATAATCATCCGATCTGATTTCCTTTGGACAAGTCCCAATCTTTCGCAGTATCCTTTTGTTATCATGGTGACTTGGGAACCGCTGTCCAGTAGGGCTCTGCAGGTGCATAACTTTCCGAGTCCATTTTTTATCTTGATTCTAGCTGTTGCGAGTAGTACGTGGCTATCATTGCAGTTTGCCTGTTGAGTATTAGTTAAATTGATAGCACTTTCATGTTCCTTCGGAGTTGTGTTCTCAACTTGGGCCGAAGCGCCTTCCGTGCTCGGTTTATCATAATGAATCATCGTGTGGTGCTTCCCCTTGCATACTTTGCATCGTTGGTTCAGCCTACAATTCCATGAGAAATGGCCTTTCCTCAAGCAATTGAAGCATAATTTATGACTCTTTACTACATTTAATTTTTCTTTTAAAGGCATTTTGCAAAATAAGTTGCACATGTATAGTGGATGATGCTTAGATTTGCATAATATGCAAGTGTCTGATTTCTCAATTAGCATCCCGTAGCTTTGGCATTTGGGAAATCTCGATCCGGTGGTTTCTTCCCTTTTTGAACATTCCTTGACAGCACAAGACATGCTTCTCGCATGTCTGGAAATGAATGCTATGAACTTGTCATAAGATGGAAGAGTGTTGTCCATTGACAGTTCCCAATCCAACCTTAGATTTTCACTCAACTTCTGCTGGAGGAAGTGCACCAGGATCACATCCACAAATTGATTTCTTTTCAATTCCAGCGTTTCTAAGTTTCTTATGGCTTCATTACAAACATCCATGAATTCATGGAGACACTTAGCCGATGGATTCTTAATTGCCCGGAGAGAAAATATTTTTGACACCTGGGCATAAGCTAGCTCTCTCGGGTTATCATATCTTGATAACAGTGTACTCCATGCTTGGCCATAATTTTCACTTAGTAAAGGGAAACCCCTTATTAATCTGGCCGCTTCGCCTTTTACTGCAGAATTCAAATATTGTAACTTCTGTATATTAGTTAACCCTGGATGTGCATCGATGGTGGTGAGGAATAGCTCTTTGAAGTTGATCCAAGTGCCCATATCTCCATCATATATCGGCAAGTCAAATTGAGGCAATTTTATATTTGCCTGAGAGCCATTTGGCTTTATGTCCGCCAGTTTGTCTTTGAGTTTTCTTTCATTTTCTATTTTTACCCTCAAGCTTCCAATCTTGTTCATTGAACTATCACATGCCTCACTTTCTTTATCTATATCAACTTCATCCAAAGAAAACAGCTCATCGTAGAGTTTCTCAATTTTTTCTTTGATCTCCTTTAATTCTTCACCCATTATTTCTAAGCGTATTGTTTCACCTGCCTCAATAATTGAATCCACAGTTTCAATAAATCCATCAATTCTCCTTATCTGGTAACTTAACTTTCTTTGGAGGATCCTTTCGTCTCGAGACATTTCGCAATTGTATTCTCACTGAGTTTTTGCTAAATTTCTTCTGTTTCAAATCCTAATCCAGATATCGAGGGACCATGCATCGAACTGGCTTTGGCCTCCTGGCACTAAGGAGGAATCACCGCCTAATTCTTATTTTAACGCTGGTTTTAATTATATGCTTCTTGACTCAGCGAGCTAACTATAACTCCTTCAAACTTGAATAACTGCTATTGTCTCGTCTCACCAATTCTAATGACTCAACCTCGTATACTTTAATAACTCTCTTTATTTTCTAAAATCAAGATTATATACATTTCTAAAATTTACATAATTTAACAATAATTAACAAAAGTAAATTCTAACAATTTTGCATATTTAAGGCTGGAACAACTATGCTTGGAAAAGTCAATAAGAAAGTTTGGTAATCTCGGTTTTTCTAACAAACCCCAGGCATGCACATCAAACGGCATTAGAATAATAATGTAAACATCTATTATTAAACGTGAAAATTTATTAACACAAAGCAATAACGCGCCATCTATACATATAAAATGAAAGGATTTAAAAGCACGAATGTTTCTTCTATACATAATACAAACTTCTACTGCCCTTACTGGGATGAAAAAATATATTGGGAGGGCTTGGCTCATCAGTGGTTATTATCAGTTTTTATTATGTATAAAAGAAACATTCGTGTTTTTAAGTCCTTTCATTTTATATGTATAGATGGGCGTTATTGCTTTGTGTTAATTTATGCCTAACTGGTCTTGTCTTTATTGTTTGCTAAAGAGTATTGCTCGATGCAAATATTTGAATGTAATTCTACTGTCCTATAAGCTTATGTCCATAGTTTTCTTGAAAACCATTTGTGAGATTCCACCCTTCAGTGCTGCGTATATAAGCAGAATCGTCCAATACAGTATTAGAGCTCTGAGAAACGGTCTGGTGGATTAAATTGGCGAAACCGCTGGGAGGGCTCACCACTGATGAGCCAAGCCCTCCTAATATATATTTTCTTCGCAGTAAGGACAGTAGAAGTTTTTATTATGTATAAAAGAAACATTCGTGCTTTTAAATCCTTTCATTTTATATGTGAAAATTTATCTTAATATCAGTTTTCGTAAAGATAGAGGCTGCCTGGCCGGCATTCATAGTCCTTCAAATTAAAGATACTTTGGCCAGTAAATATTTTTTTATTGTCTCGACGTTTCGACAAAAATCTTTTGTCCTCGTCAGGAGCGAACAAAACGTCGAGACAATAAAAAAGATTTACTAGCCGGAAGTATCTTTAATTTTAAGAAATATCAGTTTTATTGGTACAAAATTTCTTCTTTCAGAATGTTCAAAGTGGAGTGAGCAATTTTGTGCAGTTAATAAGTAAGCTTAATAAAAACACGAAAATGAATTAAAGGATATTTTATTAAATATAATCGCGCGCGCCGGAGTGAGACACCTGTAGACTGGGTATAAACTTAATTTTTCGGCATTGAAGAAAAGTCTGGGCCGTGAATTCACGCAAATTTCCATAAGCTTCCTTCACCATCGTTCGATGTAAATGGCATCCTCCCTAGTTCCTCTTTGCTAACTACAGTCGAACTTGGATAATTCGAAGCCCAAGGGACCAAAAAAATCGAATTATCCAAAAATTCGAATTAAAAACGTTTTGAATAAAATACTTAAAAGTTTAGGGACCAAGATAAATATCCAAATTAAAGACATTCGAATTATCCATATCCTTTATATCTATAAAAATGAAATAAAAATCGATGTTTGTTATCGTACAGAATCAATCATTATGAAATTTCGCATTTAGGTAGCTGAAGATTTCGTTTAACATATAGGCTATTCAAAAAAACTAAAAAGGTTAATGTGCTTTTTTTAATTGTAAAAGCAAAAAACGTTAGTTCCAGCCTTTTACCGCTTGGCGCAGCACTGGTCGCGACGATAAATGAATTTGATTGGTTAATAATTTTGCACGTAGTTTGTTTACACGATGAATGTTTTTAAAAGGTAAGATTATCCAATCGCCGTGAAACTTTAGGAAGTTATTTACTATACTACTGAGAAGGTTTCTGGTTTGAATTTGATTATATTCGTTGCAATTTTATTTGCAAATTTTCTACTTTCACTCGCAAGCAGCGCCTCTCGCAGTTTCTGGTGAAATTACATTTATAAATTATAAAAATGCTAAAATGTGTTCCAAGTATAATAAATTTAATATTTAATTTGAGTATTCAGTAATATACTATTCCAATGACGTTCTAAAAAAAACTTGGCATTTTAATATTAATATATATTTAAAGAAAATATCTTATTTAAAATTTAATAAATGTTTTCAAAAAATTATGTGTTTCAAAAATATATTTAAACGCATATAACAATATTTATATACGTTTATAAATCTATATATAGGTGGATTGGATGTTTTCTAGAATGGTTTTAACAAATGTTCGTTAGGCAAACTTTTACTCGGGTAAAAACCGGGCGAAGCCGGGAACATTCGCTAGTATATATATATACTAGCGGGTGTACCCGGCTCCGCCCGGGTTTTACCCGAGTGAATGTTTGTCTAACGAACATTTGTTAAAACAATTCTCTATAAACTTATAAAACGTACTCGGCTTCGCCCGGGGTTTTACCCGAGTAAAGGTTTGTCTAGAGAACATTTGTCAAAACAATTCTCTAAAAACTTATTTTAAAAAAAAAAGATATATTTTGATAATTTGAAACTCGTAAATTTGAATCTCTCGATAAAGTGAACATTTTTTCCCGGTCCCTGTGTGCCGTGTCATCCTGAATTTTGTCTTTCCTAATTTTCTACATTAGAAAATCATAGTTTTATCTAGTGAAAATTTTTTCCTGGTCCCTTGAAAAATACTCGATAAGTTGAATAAAATCAATATTAATTGGTTCCCTCGGTAATTGGAAGTTAAAGGAATAGTATCTTCGCCTTGGAATTGTATCATTATTCTTGTCTCAAATAAATTGCCGTGTCATCCTGAGATAATCTTACTTTTGATAAATAATATTTAAGATAACAAACTTAGTGATAAGAAAACTTGTTATCATCGTCACAATGGGGGCGCTGCTTGCGAGTTAAATCTACAAATCTGCAAATAACTCTAAGGATATTCAAGATATTCATGAAATTATTTTTCAAAAACCTTCCCGGTGATATACCTAATAATATCCCAAAATTTCACGGCGATTGGATGTATGGTTTTTGAATCTATAGAGTACAGACAGACAGACATTCAATTTTATATACAGTCTACTCTCGTTATAACGCCACCATCCGGATTTTGCAAAAAAGCGGCGTAAGGCGAGGGTGGCGTTGTATCGAACACACACGTTCAAAATGTGAAATTTAAAGATGCAAAAAATTATTTATAACAATTACTAATAACAATCTATACTCTATGTCAATATATAGAATGCCGGCATTAAATATTTAATATGATAAATAGAAAGCATTAATTTATAATTTATTCATAAAAAAAGTAATTACATTTTCTCAAAAGAAGTCTTATAATAATAATAACTTTATTAACATCATGAAACGCGATATCCCAAACTCAGGGATATTTGCGTCAATACATTTCACTGCATTACAGCAATTCGGCTATATACAATCCTGTTCAATTCTTTATTTTACATAAATTAACTAAAGAAAATTGTCCAAAGAGAAAAACAAACAACAAAGCAAAACACACAGAGCAAGCATCGCAGTTCTTTTTTTTTTTCTAAGATTCCTTCTCTTTTTTCCAATTCAAGAGAAAGTTGTATATGTATTTACAAAATTTATCAAAATTTTTATACTTTTCTTTTTTGTCTACAAATTCATCAAGCTGTCCAATACGACCAAATCTATTTTCCCTAAGATCCCGGAAAATTGGGCACTCCAGAAGTAGATGTCTCGCGTCTTGAATTTCACCTCCGCAGAAGCATCCTGGTTCCTTCACGGCGCCGATAGTTGCCAAAAATTTCCCAAAATTGCCATGATCTGTAATGAATTGGATATTATAAAAATTTTCAAAAGAAGTCTGTGATCCCAACTTGTCTTTTCTCTCCCTCACTTATGGCATAGACACGGCGTAACAAACCCGCAGATAGATTGACATCGTCAGATGTTGCTCTCTTGGAGTGCTCAAGAAACAACAAAACTGTCTCAGCAGCTGTTCTGGCTTCCCTTAACGATGGTAGGCACGGAGTCACTGTTGCATCATCATCCTCGCCAAGTTCTTCTTTCGCTGTAACAGTGGACACCAGAAAATTATCATCTGTTAGCTTCATTTCCGCCTCCTGGGAATCATCAACCAGTTGAAACTCCCTTTCAGTCATCAAATTCTCTGGTGTAATAGCGAAGATGTCGCGAATGCGATCGAGCAGATTTCCATAATTAAGAGGCTCAACTGCAGCAGTAGAAGTGAAGCGAATGCCTGTATGATTCCAGCAGTTGCCCAACAGAATCCCAAGCCATTTTACAATAGCGCACAGCGTAATCCAGACGTAATTCTGTGGGTAGATGGGCATCCGCCAATTCCACCATTTTCTGGAGTTGAAGCCTGCGATATTGAGCCTTGAAACTTTTGATGATGCCACCATCCAGTGACTGGCAGTCATATTTGATGGAAGGAATCTTTATGTTGCTGAGACCATCATTAGGGACGCAGTGAGACGTTAGCTAACAACAGTAGGATACCTTCAGAGACAAGCTGCTGGTTGAACTGCAGTAGCCATTCTTGAAAGATACTAGAGGTCATCCATGCTTTGCTGTTAGATGTGTAAGTGCAGTAGAAGTGTGGACTGAAGTTTCTGAAGCATCGAGGCTTTGCCGATTTTCCAATAATCAGCAATTGCCGCTTGTCTGTTCCAGTAGAGTTGCAGCACAGTAGAACAGTGATTCGTTTCTTCATCCTTCTGACACCACGGCAGTATTAATCTTTTGAGCAAGTGTTCGGTCAGGAATGAGCTGAAAAAATAACCCTGTTTCGTCTGCATTGTATATGTTGGCTGGGTCATATCCGGAGTTCGCCAGCATACTGTTCAGATTTTTAAGGTGTTCATCAATGATAGCTGGAGAAATCGATGCGCCTTCCCCACAGAGCCGTCGTTGCGAAATATGGAATCTCCCTTTAAATCGCTGCAGCCACCCACTGCTGTACGTGAAATTTTCTGGTACGTCCAACTGCCCGCCAAGTTTTTTTTTGCCTTTTCTCTTAGGAGGTCATCAGTAATAATAATATTATTGGCACGCTTTTGGGTAAACCAGTTGAAGAGAGCGTCTTCCAAGTCACTAAATTTTCCGACACTTTGAAGAACCAACAGTATAATTCTTCCACTTCTCAGCCTGAGTGAGAATATCACGGACAGTTGTTCGTGGAAGTGAGAAACGCTCTCCAATCTCATTCTTCGACATCGTAGGGTTATTTCTTGCCAACTGGAATATCTCCTTCTTCTTTTCAATGGTGATCGATTCACATTTACGCTTTTGGGAACTCATGATACGACAATGTGGTTGTTGTGTTGACGTTAGCAAAGGATGAAGCGACTGTGTATGTCCCAGGCACAAGAAGGAAAAGGGTCTGCTGGCTGTTCACACAATCTGTTGTGTCAACAGCAGGCAAATTCCGGTGCCGCTGGCGGAAAAAATGCAGACAGGATATGGGGAGGGGGGGGGGGTTGAGGGATGTTGTGAGCGGCGCTATAACGAATGGTTTTTGCTACTTGGGATACGAAAAATCAGCGGCGGAAGGCGAACAGCGAGGGAGTGGCGTTATATCGAGAAAAATACATTGATGTCGATTGGGACAAAACGAAAAAGCGGCGTAAGGCGAGGGTGGCGTTATATCGAGTGGCGTTATAACGAGAGTAGACTGTATATAGATTTACTCTTCATTGTTGGCTTTTTATCTTACATTAATTCTTCATTGTTGGCTTTTTATATTACATTTACTATTCATTGTTGGCTTTTTATCTTACATTCACTCTTCATTGTTGGCTTTTTATCTTACATTCACTCTTCATTGTTGGCTTTTTATCTTACATTCATTCTTCATTGTTGGCATTTTATCTTACATTCATTCTTCATTGTTGGCTTTTTATATTACATTTACTCTTCATTATTGGCTTTTTATCTTACATTCACTCTTCATTGTTGGCTTTTTATATTATATTTACTCTTCATTGTTGGCTTTTTATCTTACATTTATTCTTCATTGTTGGCTTTTTATATTACATTTACTCTTCATTGTTGGCTTTTTATCTTACATTCATTCTTCATTGTTGGCTTTTTATATCATATTTACTCTTCATTGTTGGCTTTTTATCTTACATTCATTCTTCATTGTTGGCTTTTTATATTATATTTACTCTTCATTGTTGGCTTTTTATCTTACAATTATTCTTCATTGTTGGCTTTTTATATTATACTAGACGAATGGCCCGGGCAACGCCCGGGTTTTACCCGAGTGCGTATATATTTTAAAAATGTTTCAATTCAAATACTATTCGTTACAATTATAAATTGGCGCCATGGATGTCACTCTTGTGAAACGTCTCGTTCCAAACTGTGTGTTTTTAAAATGTTTTAATTAAAATACTATTCGTTACAATTAAAATTGGCGCCGTGTATGTCTCTCTTGTGAAACGTCCCGCCCCAAACTGTGTGTGTCTTGAAAATATAAAAATAAAAATGTGAATTTTCATAAAGATTTCATCATGTCGATTTTTTTTTTGCATTTCACCTACTAAATCGATAGAGATAATTACATTTGCAACATGAACTTAGGTATATTGACTAAATAGAAAACTGCATAGTAATAAAGATCATTTTTAAAGGCACCATATCGTTTTTTTTTCAATAAAATCGAAACAAAAATTAACGATAAATAACGATAATTGCCTTAAAAAGAAATTGCCTTAAAAAAAAGAAACATTCGCGGTGATTTTGTCTTGCATTCGTTTATACAATTATTATATACGAATGACCCGGGCAACGCCCGGGTTTTACCCGATTAAATGCTTTTATTCAAATACTATTCGTTACAATTATAAATTGGCGCCGTAGATGTCATTCTTGTATAATATATAAATGAGTTTTAAAAATTGTAAAAAAAAAAAATGCATCGGCCGGGAATCGAACCCGGGCCGCCCGCGTGGCAGGTGAGCATTCTACCACTGAACCACCGATGGTTATGAAAAATCCCATCCGTGAGCTTCAGACAGACATAATAAGGCAAATATATAAGTAGATTTACTCTTCATTGTTGGCTTTTTATCTTACATTTACTCTTTATTGTTGGCTTTTTATCTTACATTCATTCTTCATTGTTGGCTTTTTATATCATATTTACTCTTCATTGTTGGCTTTTTATATTATATTCTGACCAAAATCTATCTGTGAACTTCACACAGTGAACTTCACACAGACAAAATAAGGCAATTATATAAGTAGATTTACTCTTCTTTGTTGGCTTTTTATCTTACATTCATTCTTCATTGTTGGCTTTTTATATTACATTTACTCTTCATTGTTGGCTTTTTATCTTACACTAGACGAATGGCCCGGGCAACGCCCGGGTTTTACCCGAGTGCGCATATATTTTAAAAACGTTTTAATTCAAATATTATTCGTTACAATTATAAATTGGCGCCGTGGATGTCTCTCTTGTGAAACGTCCCGCCCCAAACTGTGTGTGTCTTGAAAATATAAAAATAAAAATGTGAATTTTCATAAATATTTCATCATGTCGATTTTCTTTTTGCATTTCACCTACTAAATCGATAGAGATAATTACATTTGCAACATGAACTTAGGTATATTGACTAAATAGAAAACTGCATAGTAATAAAGATCATTTTTTAAAGGCACCATATCGTTTTTTTTTTCAATAAAATCGAAACAAAAATTAACGATAAATAACGACAATTGCCTTAAAAAGAAATTGCCTTAAAAAAAAGAAACATTCGCGGTGATTTTGTCTTGCATTCGTTTATATAATTATTATATACGAATGACCCGGGCAACGCCCGGGTTTTACCCGATTAAATGCTTTTATTCAAATACTATTCGTTACAATTATAAATTGGCGCCGTGGATGTCATTCTTGTATAATATATAAATGAGTATATTAAATTTTATTGCCCTCTATCGTTAAAATTTTACAAAAATAAATTTTCTGGCAATGCGTTTCTTTCAAATCTCTGTAGAGATTTGAAAGAAACGCATTGCCAGAAAATTTATTTGTGTAAAATATAAATGAGTTTTAAAAATTGTAAAAAAAAAAAAAAAAGGAATGGGCCGGGAATCGAACCCGGGCCGCCCGCGTGGCAGGCGAGCATTCTACCACTGAACCACCGATGGTTATGAAAAATCCCATCCGTGAGCTTCAAACAGACAAACAGACAGAATAAGGCAAATATATAAGTAGATTCATTCTTCATTGTTGGCTTTTTATATTACATTCACTCTTCATTGTTGGCTTTTTATCTTACATTCATTCTTCATTGTTGGCTTTTTATATTACATTTACTCTTCATTGTTGGCTTTTTATCTTACATTCACTCTTCATTGTTGGCTTTTTATATTATATTTTTAGATTGAGATTATTAGCTAGTATGTAAAAAAATTAACTCTGTTGAAATTTTATTTTGTATTTATATATAAATAAAATTAACTCTGTTTTTTTTTTTGTATTTAATCGATAATAGCGAAGTTACGCATGTTAATGTTAGGAAAAATATTTTGATGTTAAGCAAAACCTGCTCCATCTCGTTTTACATAAATGTTGAAAATTTGGTCGAAATTGATGCATTGTAACAAAAGTTTTTAGCGAACACCACTTATGAAATTTCCATTTTATTAATATAGATATATATATCATCATTAATTATCATAATTTTATTATATAAAATGAAGATATTAACAATTATTAATATCTTTATCCACGCGCGCAAATTCAACACTATTTTTTTTTAAAATAAATGACGAATTGCTACAATTATTGAACTAGATATGAAAAGAAATTAGGAAATCTCGGCTTATACCAGTGGTGAACCTTCTCAACGATTTCGCCAATCTACTATATCGCTACAACTAGTATTAATGTTGATTCTGCTTATATAGTCAGTACTTGAAGGTTTCTTCTTTGTGATAGTGTTTAGCGCAACTATGGAAAAATGATTCGCTAATGAGTAATTCCGTAATGATGAGGCATTAGGTCAGATTATAACATAGTTAAGCATCTCTATAAATATTTGCTACGCAATAGTCAATACCGCATCAGACTAGGTCAAGTAAATATTGATTTAGTGGCAAAAAACGAAGATAAGGACTGAGGACGCAATAGGAATGGACATATTGGGCCCTTGTTGTTAGTGTCATAATTAAAGGCGTAAAAATTAATCAATAAATGTTTCTGTTTTCTGATCACACTTACGTACGTTATTCTAAAACATTTTATAGTCTCCGTGCTCGTATTTTTTTTAAAACAACACCTAGAGAGGTATAGATAACCCGGGTTCCCCTGGAGCGCAGAGCACCAACTACCTAGGAGGAGAACACTCTTGCAGGAGGGTTCGCATTATCGACATTATTTGATGGTATATTATTACCAGTATCATTACTCTTCACAATTCATCCTTTCATACTTCATTCCTAAGGTTAGAAATAGTCGTTATTTCTCCTTAAATTGAATCTCGATTTTCGTTCAATAGAAACACATGCGGGATAATTTTCAAATGTCGTTCTACAATCATAAGCCGCATTATATTGTATTATATACAATATAAATGCCACAATATCAAATTTTTACCTACACAATTAAAAATGCTTTCAATGTTTTAAAATATATATATTGCACTTTTGACCGTGTCTTGAAATGTCCTGTCACGTATAAAGATTCTAGAGTCTAAGGCTAGGTGTTTTTAAACGAACTTTAAGGAGGGTCATAGGATTGAGTCATCATATATGTGGAGGATATTATTGATGAAATGGTCTCTCTGGCGAGATAAAACAAAGGGAAAGAACCTATATTACTGGACAATAAACCAGCAGCTATTGTTAGGAGGCGTTAGTGACACCAACGTATTAGAGACACCAACTTTGCCAAAATGGACGAAAAAGCCATGCATAATCTATTATCCATCTCTACACTCTAGCAGATTTGAGTTGGTGATAAAGTCACAACACACTCGCTTTAGAAAATCCGGAATTCTACCTTAAAACCTTTGTTTCAAGCTATGGCCCTTGTCAAACTCTAGGATGTTTTATCCTAGTCCCATTTTATGAGATTTATAAGGTTTTTGCGTCTATTTTGACGGGAGAAGTGCCTTTATGTGTATTATTGATTTCCTTCCAACAAAATTTCCATCTCTACAATTTAATTCGTTATTCACCTAAAATCCGTCACGCAGAAAAAAAAACATTATGATAAACATTAAAAATGCGTTTTTTTTTCACACACGTAAAAATATTTTAAAATCTTTATTGAACATATATATTTTTATAATCATAGCTTATTATGAAGCAAGCGACACTGAGAAATAGCAATCAAGAGGCAGGCAGGTTAATCGATAAGCCACTTTAGCTGATCACCTTCTTTCATTAGTCCCCCCCTTTTTCCAAACGTCTTGCAAGACATTATTAAAGATTATGCTAAACGCGATGAAAAGACTTCGAGTCATACTATTAAAAAAATAAACCTTATATAAAAATATATAAATCCGAGGCTAGTTTTACCGTGTATTTCAAATGTAGCCATTAATAATTATGGCTCTAAGTGCATGCCATATTCCTGTCATACAGAACTTCTCTCTAAGGCAGCCATATATCAGCACAGCATATTATGAAAGGTTTGAAATTCAAAACGCAACGTCCTCTTTTAAACCCACCTAAGAAATCTGGGGATTGTGAATAATAATAATAAAAATAAACACAAAATAATAATATGATGCATTATAGCGCGCTATCTCTTATAAGAGGCGGCCATTTCTTTTGGAGCTAAGTCGGCCTGCCACTGAGTAGTGCTCCCAGTCTTAATGACAAAGGTAGACGCATTCTACTTCATCCAGCTTCACAAGCTTGATACCCTAATATGATTGAGTGGAGATAAGAAAGAAGAAGAATCTGTTATAAGAAATTCAAACTATTTTTGACGCGTATGTTTTCTCAGTAGAAATTGCTTAATTTAAAAAGAAACATACATGTCAAAAATAGATTGAATTTCTTACAATATAATATGGGAAAGTTTTCTCTAAGACCTTTAGAAAACAACAGTGCGCATTGTAGCATCTTGTCTATTGGTATAAAAGCTATAACATTGCCAAGTACTTAAGAATTGGGCTTGGAACAAAAAATAAAAATAATAACAGTCGAGACAGAGAGCCCAAGGTGAGAAATAATCAAATTATAAGTTGAAGTAGAATGATAACTGTTTTCCGAAAACACATTATTTTGCCTTCTTTCAACTAATTCAGATATCTCAGTAGAATATACGTCGGAAGTTTGAAAGCTGGGAAAATCCTTGTAGGAATTTGATAAATTTAACACAGAAGATATTTCCTCTAAAGATGCGCTTCGTGAGCAGAAGTACGTAACGTGTGGCAAAGAATTTATCCGAAGATTAAGCAGGGCTAAGAGGGTTCTAAGATGTTCCATTTCTCAAGTGTCGCTTGTATGACGTCAGGTCTCGTGTTGTGTTAGGCGATGGATTTTTATTCACCAGTCATTGGTGTATCTGGAACAATTTCATGTTAAATATTATACCTATTTGTGTTGACAAAGGGTGTCTACATTATTGAGTTGGTCAGTATTCATGGTACTATATTGAGACCTGCCTCTATACAACCACCACCCTCCATTTTTTCGAGAAACCTAATTGTTGATACAGTACTTGAGACATGTTTACAATCCGACCACACACTTTAGATAACCTCTATTATAATCTTTAAACATCCATTTATGGTTGAGAGTTACAACGCGCTCAAGTAATGTTAAAACGAGGTACCCTTTTATTAAACAAAAAATATCAAAGATTTCCAATTGAAGCATTGGAATTCCCCACAAGACCATAAATAAAGTAAACGTTTAAAATTCAATTCTAAAATTAATAGAATATCTCCTAATTCACTTTGATGGGGTTACGAAAATTTAATAAACGCCAATCATAAAGGCGATTTAGTTCATTCATCCTCGGGAGGGTGGAGCAGTCTCTACTAACGTCTGGTTCATTCAGAAGCCGCTCTTGGATATTCGGGAAGCCCAGTTTGCACCATGCTGGCGAAAGCCAACAGCTTCAAACTAGTCCGCTGTTGGCATTCCAGGTGGTTTGTATTGAAGGGCATGTACATTACCTATATTTACTTCGATATATTGAAAGTTCACACACAACGATAGCTAATCTCTTCGAATAAAAGTGGATCCATTCGTCATTTTCAACATTTTATCTCTTTACTTTTTCAATTTTATGTTTGAACCAAAATTCATATACAAAGTTAAGGACGTTTAAATTATCGATAGTTCAACATTAATCTAAAGTATCATTTTAAATTTTTATACACACACTCACACACACAAAGTTGGACCATAGTTCTTGGTTATATGGATACTTCTAATAAAAGGCCTGAATATTAGGTGAGAGATGTGCGTAGCACGTCAACTACCCTGACACTAGGCGACAGCATGGAGATAACCCGCGTTCCTGGAGCTTAGAACGTCAACTACTCTGACACTAGGCGACAGCATGGAGATAAGCCGCGTTCCTGGAGCTTAGAACGTCAACTACCTTGCCACTAGGCGACAGCATGGAGATATGGAGAAACTCCACCTTTGCCGGTCCCAAGCCCGGATGAAAAAGGAGGAGGGGAAGCAGTAACAAGCTCACTAAAAAACCTGGGCTCAGCTGGCCCGGCTGATAGTACCCTGTAAGGGCTCCTAATCCAGGGATACAGGATGAGCAGCGTTTGTACTCCATGTTAGGAGCGGCTGCACATGGCGTCTGTTCCTCATGTCAGAGGCGGCCATTTCTTTTGGAGCTAAGTCGGCCTGCCACTCAGTAGTGCTCTCAGTCTTAATGACAAAGGCAGACGCATTCTAATTCACCCAGTCATGATGGTTGTCATGTCTCAAGCTCTACAAGCTTGATACCCTAATATGATCGAGTGGAGATAAGAAAGAAGAAGAAGAAGAATGG
The DNA here is from genome assembly GCA_030710605.1 of Cordylochernes scorpioides. Lineage (NCBI taxonomy): Eukaryota > Metazoa > Arthropoda > Arachnida > Pseudoscorpiones > Chernetidae > Cordylochernes > Cordylochernes scorpioides. The sequence continues at coordinate 69,084,829 of CP092886.1, forward strand.
AGATAACCCGCCTTCTTGGAGCTTAGAACGTCAACTACCTTGCCACTAGGCGACAGCATGGAGATAACCCGCCTTCCTGGAGCGTAGAACGTCAACTACCCTGACACTAGGCGACAGCATGGAGATAACCCGCATTCCTGGAGCTTAGAACGTCAACTACCTTGCCACTAGGCGACAGCATGGAGATAACCCGCCTTCCTGGAGCTTAGAACGGCAACTACCTTGACACAAGGAGACAGCATGGAGATAACCCGCATTCCTGGAGCTTAGAACGTCGACTACCCTGACACTAGGCGACAGCATGGAGATAACCCGCGTTCCTGGAGCGTAGAACGTCAACTACCCTGACACTAGGCGACAGCATGGAGATAACCCGCATTCCTGGAGCTCAGAACGTCAACTACCCTGACACTAGGCGACAGAATGGAGATAACCCGCCTTCCTGAGCGTAGAACGTCAACTACCCTGACACTAGGCGACAGCATGGAGATAACCCGCATTCCTGGAGCGTAGAACGTCAACTACCCTGACACTAGGCGACAGCATGGAGATAACCCGCATTCCTGGAGCGTAGAACGTCAACTACCCTAACACTAGGCGACAGCATGGAGATAACCCGCTTTCCTTGAGCGTAGAACGTCAACTACCCTGCCACTAGGCGACAGCATGGAGATAACCCGCCTTCCTGGAGCTTAGAACGTCAACTACCTTGACACATGGAGATAACCCGCATTCCTTGAGCGTAGAACGTCAACTACCCTGACACAAGGAGACGGCATGGAGATAATCCACGTTCCTAGAGCATAGAACGTCAACTACTCTGACACTAGGCGACAGCATGGAGATAACCCGCATTCCTGGAGCGTAGAACATCAACTACCCTGAACACTAGGCGACAGCATGGAGAAAACTCGCGTTCCTGGAGCCTAGAACGTCAAATACTCTGATAGTACCCAAAGAATCCCTAACGGGAGAAATGGGGGGATCCCGGGTTATTGGCATCGTTCAACGATAATCCAGGGGACGACGGTTCGTCGAGTAAGGATAAGTTTTATACTTGGTTATATTCGCATATAGTGACAGAACACGACCGTGACTCAGGACCTGAACAGGTGCTGTCTAATCTTATGACGAAGAACAAATATATTTTATACCTTCACGCAAGTAACGCTTCTTAGTCAGCATCTCTTCTAACTCCAGATAGAATTTCTTTAAAATTATAATTAATTCAAATTTTAAAAAATCCTCAATGTGCTACCTTTATATTTTACCTGATTTTACCTAATATATTTCACCTAATATATTTTAATTAAAAGAAACATATTGCAAATGGGCTTTTATTCAACAAAATTATACAAATGATATATTATATTTTAGTGTTATAAAGTTAATATACATCTCTATATGAGATTTGTGTAGTACTTCGATGAAGTACACAAATCTCTTAAATCTTCTAATTGCCTTTAAATAAAAGAAATAAACGAAAAATATAGTTAATATATTTTTAATAAAAGCAATGATTTGATGCCTTAACACATTGCACTATATAGTTGCTAGACATAATTATTTTATATACCAGAGTTATTTCTCTATATATACTGCCATACTCTACTAACAACGCTATATACTAACATACTACTAACTAAACGCAATTTTCACAGTTATTTGACCACACTAAAGAGGTGTATATAGAGAGAAAAAACTTTGAGAGAAATCGCGAAAATCCATGCATAATTCCTTAAATGGGCCTTTTCGCTTTGTACGAGGAAATAAAGGTGGTTATTCCATTTCTAAATGCATTAATAACGGTGATCCTGCTATTTTCAATCCTTCTAGCTGCCCGATGGTTGGTCTGTGGCGGCCGTGGATTAAGAGTGATGCCTTAGGAGTTTGAAGAGAGGTCAAGGCTCATTGTGCCGGTGAAGAAAATAATTCAAATAGAAAGAGCTTCGGAGTAAACAAGAATCCATTCGCGGAAATGGTTTGGTTAAGTTATTATGGCGTAATTCTCTATGGCAAGAAGCATCGGTGCAACCATCATCAAAGCCATTTTTTTTCTTAATTCACTGATACCTGCGTTGAAAACAACATTAGGAAACGGGCATCTCTGCTTGATTTCTGCAGGAACACAACATGTTCCTCGAAAGGATGCTATAAATTCCTGAAATCGGGCAGTCAAACTTGGTTCCAAGCACTTTAAGATCCTCTAAGCAATGCCATTCCTCACATTATAATTAGGGAATTAAGAGGAGGGAAGCTGGCCGTTGTGGCAAGCGTAGACTAGGAATCATTGAATCCCTTCGTTGTAAACGAATAAACACTTGTGATTATAACAACCGTTAGGAAATAAATTATTTGTTTCGAACGACCAATGCTTCCTAGCCAACTAAGAATGTTGCATAGATTTCACTACTGTATGCGAACAATTTTACTCCTGTATTAAGAACTAACCAAATAAGTATAAAGTAAAAATGAATAAGCCTTTAGGGGTGGTAATTTTCCAGGGTCTATTAATTTAGTAATAGGTGTTGTATATGTGTTATTGACCATCTCTAGTACTAAAGAATTCAATGGACTTGCCCCTATATTTCCGCTCTAGAATCAAGTTCACCAACTGACACAGCATAAAATGAGTGCAAGATACAAACGCCTCATTAGTGTTATGTGAGAGATGTATTATCATGCATCGACCGCCTTCCTTGTTTGTGACTTGAATAGATATTAGTCCTTCTTGTCCCCAGAATCGTCCACCTTTAAATGGCACAGAATACGTACTCTCGACACGAATTGAACTAAAGAGAACGATAATACTATTAATTGTCTATTTAAAAAATTAACCCATACGTACATTTTTAATAAATTAAATATTTTTAGAACTGTATATTTAAAGTTTTTACTATATATAATAAGTCGGTGGACGAGTGGGTAACCCCCTCGATTTCCGACAGTCATGAACTGGGATTGAATCCCGTGTTAAAATTTGTTTAATATGTGAATAATCTTCACATATTATTCATTGTTCAATTTTCATGAACTAGGTTGCTCTTGCTGAGCGGTACCTATTAATGTGATTTGAACCAGGTTACTATATATAATAATAACCTTCACATATTATTCATTGTTCAATTATCATGAACTAGGTTGCTCTTGCTGAACGATACCTATTAATGTGATTTGAACCAGGTTACTATATATAATAACAACCTTCACATATTATTCATTGTTCAATTATCATGAACTAGGTTGCTCTTGCTGAGCGGTGCCTATTTATGTGATTTGAACCAGGTTACTATATAATACTATCGTTATAAATACTATACATTAAAAGTATTTTAAATCATTTATTAAATATCTGTGTGGGCAAAGAAGAGCGCAATACTAAGGTCAATACACCTTGAAGACTGGAGATAGAAGTACAATACTTGTGGCGGTGGTCTGGTGGATCAAATTGGTGAACCCTCTGATAAGCCAAGTCCTGTCAGCATTTTGAATCTCCCGCTTAATGGATGAATAAATTTGTCATTAAAAAAAAAAAAAAAAGCTCTGATAATGATAATATTTCCAGTTTTATATATATTGAAAGATAGAGAGAGAGATGAGGTCACGTGTTATTTACAAACACTAATAATATCATAAGATATTATAAAAATTCTAAATAATACAAACAAAACACATACAGTATTCAAATAAATCAATATATATCTTTCCCATCCTTACTATATATCAACTAGACGACAGAGTTGTCTAGTAAGACTACAGTTAA